>CM057006.1:83873910-84193968 GCA_029891345.1 Dryococelus australis | reverse complement strand
AAAAATATACCCAGCACTACGTTAGGGAAAATTGCAAATTAACTACTCAATAGGTAGATATTTCATTTACATACGTAATTATTATAGTCGATTGATGCAGTACATATAAGAATAATTGTATCATCCAATACGGCCATCATAGTAATGGCCTTAAGAGTGTACTATGATGTATGGACTTTAAAATATAGCGTGTGTTAAAATCCTTAGATATAATTGTAAATTATTTTCAAGTGTTAATCTCAAATATGTGGATTTCATACATTTCTTAGCCTTTAGTGATATTTATATTCAACTTAAAACAACTACAATTACCAAATCAACTCCACGTAGTGATAAATAATTTTACCAATATGTGTTTATGTGGTTAATTGTTTCAACTATATGCTACCACTTAGTTACTTGAGGCAACGCCCAACAGAACTCTCCTAGCAAGGACGTTCGCCTCACACAAGGTTAGGTTAGTATTATGAGAAATGTGTATATAAATAACGATTTCCTGTTCATGTAAGAAAATGCTGTACATAATTGTATAATATGTTTCCGACAACACACTATCGTTTTCATAGAACTCTAGGTATTATAGACTTAGACATGTACTATTTGTGTTCAAATTACGGCTTAAGTTTGACATATTTTAGATAAAAAATCCAACAAAAAGTTTACCTTAACATAGTAAACTTTATATTACAGTATTTCTTGCCTGATGGTTCAGTTCTTTAATGCAAATTAGAATTGTCGACTCTAAAGGTTCCTTTTACAGATAGGGCAATTGAATATCAAACAGATCACTATAAACAGATAACAATTCGTAATTTCAAAACAAAAAAAGGCTAAAAAATTCCATTCCATTGTTTTAGCGTAGTTTTATTGGCATGCTAGTTGTAAATAAAACGTTGCCTATTATTATATTTAAATTTTTAGGAAGCACTGAAGTTACAGACAAAAAATAGCAGTGCAAATTACTGTACGTAGGCCCTTGTGACATGGTGTGGTTTTTCGTCCGAGGAAGAGCTTTAGCAATTAGAGCGGAGCTTGTCACTCTCTCTCTCTCTCTCCCTCTCTCTCTCTCTATCTCTATATCATGCTCTTGCACTCTCTCAGGAAGTTTCGCACCCCTAGTAGTAGCCAGAAATTATACATGTTTTCAATTATCACACTTGAAAAATTTTCTGGTGAACTTGCTAAACTGTAATGGAAGTTTTTAACCTATACAGTGTATGGAAATAGTACTATGTATCAGGCTAAATATGGGAATGTTTAACTTTGCTACTATACAAAGTTGGGAACTTCCCTACGCATTTAACTCTGTACTAAGCAACTGTAGGAACGTTACCATGCATGTATGGGAAAATAATTTACTTTTCGCGCTTTGTCACTGTACGTATATATTTTTATGGCAAATTTACAAATAATTTCTTACAGTTTACATTTTTCTTACTTATTACAGCAAAAATGATGTTTTCTTTAATTTGTGATTTAAAAAAAAAGCGATATTTTAATTTTGAACATTTATTATAACATATTTAGATGTGAAGGAGAGGCGGTTACAAATCCTAAGTTGGCAGAAGTGGCGACTGGCGACATGACATGGCGAGATGCAAAACGAAGCGTTAATTTTATATTCTGGTGTAAACTACTTAAAAGTACTATATTAAGTTTGTACACGTATTTTTTTGTAAACCTACATAGGCAATAACGATGCAGTGATAAATCAGTTTTTCCACGGCAGGAATAAATATACTGTAACGTGTGTCTCGCCGCTGTGTGTGAATGGCTATTGATGTCTCCTTTACGTTACACCTGGCCAGCGTGTGTGTGTGTGTGTGTGATTGCAAATATTGGATAGGCGAAATTTATATGTTCTAATCGTGAACGGTTTTTGTAGGGAATATTTTTTGAACGCCGTGTCAGTTTACTTATCAAAACGTTGTAACGTTTCCCAACGTGATTGAAACACAATTGTATAACGTGCTTACGTTTCTGTGATATGAGTGTTTATCCTAATCCCAACAAAATACTAAGCCCAGCCAGATAAATTTAAATGTATAATGAAATAAGCCTGAAAAACTGTAAGTACCAATGCATACGAATATGAGCAGAATAAAAGTTACGGTAGGCCTGCATGTGTGCACGTTCGCCAATATCTTTCAAGTTTGTCGCTACTACGTACAGAAAATAAGGGACACGAATTGTGTCCTTGAATTTACTGCGTATTTTCGTTGGACTGTTCGTTCCTTCATTTTGATTTATATTCCAACTGAGGCCGTCCGTTTAACGAAATACCAAACACATATCAATAACTAGATGTTAAATACTACAGTTCTGCTTTGTCGTGTATACCAAATATGTTCACAATACAAAATAATAACCTTAAGAACTGTCGTCAATACATTGTTAAAAAGTCATAAAACTGACCTAAATATGGTTAATATCCGTACGAAATGGTTTTTGACGTACGAATTAATTATTTGAACAGCTGAAAACAGTAAACAACGCATTTGACAGTTAAAACGTGTTTTTGTTTGCTGTTCCGCTATCGCGGGAGAATACGTAATCGGTAACCAAAAGTATAACTTCAGCAGGGCTTCGGAAAAGTGTGAAGTAACCATTAATGGCCTATAGTTATGTGACTCAGGAAAAGTGTGAAGTAACCATTAATGGCCTATAGTTATGTGACTCAGGAAAAGTGTGAAGTAACCGTGAATGGCCTATAGTTATGTGACTCAGGAAAATGCGACATTTCCAGTAGAGTTCATTCGCGGTTTCTTCACACTTTTTGAACGAACCTTTGAAAAACCACCCCGTGTATGACGTCATTGATTGTTCCCTAAATATTACATGTATCACAACCTTTTATATTTTATCGATATATATATATATATATATATATATATATATATATATATATATATATATATATATATATATATTCTATAAATATATTATCTATAAATATATTTATTATATATTTATATATTTTATCTATAAGTTAAAATATATATTTTAATTAATGAAAATGAAGCCGTAGTTAAAATCGGTGAGTTGGTCATGTCTAGTAAAATAATAGTTTTTATGCTAAATATTATTACACGAGTGCGCCCGAATGGGGTAATCTTCTAGACTCGATTAGGCTTTATTTGCATGAGTTGGAGGAATATTTTGTAACTATACATTTAGCATGACTTGAGAAAAGTTATAAGTAACTATGAATTGAATATATAGTTCGAAGTGAATGATACATCAGGTGTAAGAGCAGTTTAAAAGTCCGTGAGGTTGGGAGGCTAGCTGGCAATATTCCACGCTCCGTTAAACAGTTTGAACTTTATCAATCTGGTTCCAGTTCTTTGTACTTCCATTCACGGTGACCTTGATATTTAAATTTATAAAAATATAACACCTCGAATATATAACGAAAAATAATTTAAATATATGCCTAGTTCAAATGTATTTTAATACACTTTTTGTTTTCATGTGCACAAATTATAAATTCGAATATTTGATTTAATATTATATAAATATACAATCAAAATTATAATGGAATTTTAATGCGGAAAATCATACACTAATATTTAAATAAAAGCAGCAACAAACAATCTATGCGTCACCAGTAAGCTACCCACTTATTTTGGCCCAATATTGGCAATCTCACTCAATTTCGCCCCTCCTCGTCTTACACTATCTACCAAAAAGTAATTGGGCACCTGTCCACAATGTTTGCTCGGTGGTTGTCACCCCGTTAGAATCTCGTATGGCCACCTCTTGCGGCTATAACAGCAGCCACCCTGTCTGGCATGCTCTCTACGAGTGTTTGCAGGACATCCACGGGGATTCGTCTCCATTCCTCTTGCAACCATTCCATGAGTTGAACAATGGATTTTGGCCGCGCCTGACGAGCCTTCACCCGGCGATCCAATTCGTCCCAAAGACGTTCTATAAGGTTGAGGTCGGGGCTCTGGGCGGGCCAGTACAATCGGCGAACATTATTGTCGGAGTACCACTGCATAGTAGCCCTTGAAACATGGCACCTGGCATTGTCATCCTGGAAGTAACACGGGTCCATTCCGTAAAAATCCCACAATGTTGGGAGCATTTCATTATCCAGAATGTTACAATATGCATCTGTGTTCATGTTACCACGGACAAACACCAGCGGTCCTACGCCGAAGGCCGTGAAACACAAGTCTTCTGACGTACTGAATTACCTATCTTCACGGACGCCCAATTATTTCTTGGTAGATAATTTAGTAAATATAGACTATAGCTTGTGCATATCTGTGGGCAGGACAGTAGCTCAAACCTCCAATGCGTGAACTTGGTTATCGTGAACAGACAGTGAAATTGGATTGTGTTATTTCAATGATAGAAGTGCAATTTGCAGAGATCAGGATCTATAGAGAAATGCAACAGCGTGTATACTGCGGCACGACTCGGCAAAGTTCGGCAGTGTTCGGATATGATCTTGAGCGTCCTACCCGTGCTCGGCTGTTTTCGTGAGAAACGTACTAAGTAAAGCTTGTTAGATTTAATCGACTGTCAACCAGTGGTAGCAATCAAATAGTTCAGGTCGAATGCAACCAACTATCTACCATTCTTGGATTCCAATACCACTTTTAAATTATTTAATAAGCATGGTTCAAGTGTGGTGCCGCATTTTGGCTTCAGGACTCTTTGCTCTTCATGGTTTCCCGTCGTGACATCAAACATGCAATTCCACGCCTTAATTTGTTTTCGTGTGTGTTTCTTCTTTTTCTATCCCGTAGCATATTTGGGGTAAGGTGGGGCTATTTGGGCCATGGGGCTTTTTAGATCAAAATAAGAAAATGGTTCTTTCCACCTCTTTCGCGGGTAACTTGGACACCATTTGCAGTGTGTTACCTTGTGTGTAATGACTCTCGGAAATGCACGCACTGGTTATTATCCTTTCCATGAAGGTTAAATATCTCCAGAAAAGTTCCTCCCTTCAGCCATTTTCAATAATGAAATGCCTGGCGATCATGATATTGAATGCGAAGTACAGAATAGAAAATCAATGCCAACATCAGAAGTATGATTTAGTAGGTTCTGGGATACAGGAGTCAGTAGGTGGCTCCGGCACAGACCGCCGCCATCTTGGATTACGTCATTTCCGAACGCCATCTTGGATTACGTTATTTTCGGGCACCTTCTTGGAATTCATTTCTTTGTGCTCTATCATTCCATCTTGGTATCCACCATCTTGGATTCAATTTCTGTATGCTCTATCATTCCACGTCAGTGTCCATTATATAGTATTCCATTTTTCGTGCTTTAATATTCCACCTCAGTATCCACCATTTTGGATAACATTCTTATTAGTCACCATCATGCCATATCATGCTCTATCATTCTGGTCATGTGACCGCCATATTTAATTACGCCTCTCACATATGCTCGACAACCATCTTGTCTGCCATTCTGTTTCTGGCCGCCATCTTGTTTCCCACTTTATGCGCATACGCACAGACACCTACCTACTGCTCTACCGACACACAAACCCACTGCTTTTCTTAACTTCCCATCTAAACACTGTCCTGCCAACCTACCTACCATCTTACCTAACCAACCTACTGCTCTGCATACCTACCTGCAACTCCACCAATGTACCCACTGTTCTACTTACCTACCTACATACCCATTGCTCTCCACACTTAGCCACCAACCCACTGCTCTACCCATCTACCTACCAACTACTCTACCTGAATACCCACCCACTATTATTCCCCAATACGACTATTCATAAATACCGACATACCTACTGTTCTACCCACCTGCTGCTCTAACAACTTAATGCTCTACCCTCCTATCCACAACTCTAACAACAAACCAATCTATGTACCTACCACTCTATGCACCTACACACACCCACATACCTACAACTCTACCCATCTACACACCTTACCACTTACCCAACACTACCTACCTACCCATCCACCTTTCACTCTACCATCCTACCCACATTCCTAAATCTCTACTAACCTACACACATACCTACTGCTCTACATATCTAACAGACTGCTTACCATTCTACCTACCCACAAACACAATTCTCTTCTTACCTTTCCGACTACAAATTGCTCCACCCACATACCCAGCTAAGTAACTACCTCCTGCTCAACAAACCTACTCTCCACTAACCAATGCTCTACCTACATACCCAACACTCTACCTACTTACCTACATACCCACTACTCAACCCACCTACCCACCAACCCACTGCTTTTCCCACCTCCCCACCAGCACATTGCTTTACCCACATATCACCAACACATTACTCTACCCACCTAATCACCTACCAACTAAAAACCCACCCTGTAGAGTTGCTTAGTACACTTGAGTAATGATGGGCATTGTGCTTCGTGTATTTGGTGGTGCGGTTGAATTGAATGTTTCTTTTGTATATAGGAGATGGCCGATATTTGGCTGGTGTCGACCAGTAAAGCAGTAATTTTTTTATATGGTCAGTGTGTGGACTGAATGGTTGAAGTATGCTTGAGTTTTAGTAAGATATATGAACAATGAGTATATTTCATCTCGTGTTGTTAGTAGAGCATATGGTATGCATGAGTTGCAGTGGCTGGTATGGCTTGTTTTATATGTATAATTGGTAAAATTAGATGTGCTGAAATGGTAGTTAATATAGTTGGATGTTACGACTGATCAGTAAGTCAGTGGTATGGAGGTTGATATGGCTTATATTGTTAATAGCATGATTGAGGTATGTTTGGGTTAGAGTAAATGATATGGATTTTGGAGCTGCATGTTATAGTTGATATATTCAGATGGTATATTATGTTGGTATGCCAGGTTGTATGGTCTGTATAGTAACCAGTACTCCTGGTCAGCAGGGTTACTCATATTTTGTTTCGTATGCCTGAGGTGTGGTCGTTAGTATTTTTATTAGTGTTGATGATTGGTATGATCATGTGGTTCGTTTTCATGGGTGGTATGATATTTTGGCTGGTGCTGGTCAGTAGTGTCAATGGAATGGATGTTAGGTTGTGGGCTGTTCTCAACTGTATATTTGTTTGAGTTATGATGGATGTTATGATTGGTGTGTTGGATGGTATGTTTGAATTTTGTTTTGGTTAAAGATTTTGGTACATTGGCTTGTCTGGTATCAGTTGGTTATGCTAGGTTGACGAATTGTATAAATGTCTGTGTTATTGGTTAGTCTGGAGTGCAAAGTGACTTGGTACACTTGGGTTAAGATGGATGGTGTGGTGAGTATGTTGGGTATTATGGCTGGTATAATACTCAGTACTCCTGGTCAGAAGTGTTACTCGTATTTTTTAGTTTATCTGTTTCTAAGATGTGGTGGTCAGCATCTGTTGTTATTGAAATGGATAGTTGGTACATCCAGGTGGTTTGTTTTATGAGCGATATGATATTTGGCTGGTGTCTGATGGCAATGATTTTATGACAGAAATGCTGGAGTTACGAATTTTGGTATATTTTTTTCCCAATTTTTGCGATTATTCTTTGTTTTAGAGTATTGGATGGTGACTAGGTAAAGGTAGGTGTTGATTTGTAGAGTAATAGGGGACAAATTCGTTATTGTCGACTAGCACCTCCCTGGCAGCAACGTTGAAACTAGTCGTGTCCTCACTTACTCTTCGCTATTATCTCCTTTGTAACTTGGTCAGCCGTACTCACGTCTACTGTTCGAGGGATATAACCTATAGAGAAATTTTGCTAGAGATGTGAGGCCAGTCTCTTTTTGCTAAACAATTCTATATGAAGAGCTGGGTATATTCATTGATTTACTGGTTTGTCGGCGTCTCTTGCTTGTATGGCCTATCAGTATGGTAATAACGATGCCTGAAATGTGAGAATGGGAACATTTCAGTAGTTTTGAGTTGACTGCAGGGGGAATTTTTTTTGATGGAATAGCTTTATCTCTGAGTTTAACATGCCTGTATGGCTATTAAACAGGAGGGCAGGAGGTATGATGGCAGACAAGATGGTGAGTATAAAAGGTCGAAATGTATGGCTAGAATATTTTGTTGGTTAGTCTGATGATATGAATTGTATGTTTTGGGTAGTGAGATGGGTAGAGCAGTAGGTAGGTGAGTAAGTGAAGTGAAGAGATTCGGGCAGCTCTTAACAGCGTGGTCTTGAGAGCCAATGAGGTTTATTGAAGTGAATATGAATCTGCGCTTGAATGAAGGGATGAGATGAAATGGGAGATCCCCGAGAAAACCCATCGACAAACGGCATCGTCAGGCACGATTCTAGGAGAGTGCATTGTTAGAGTGATAGACAGAGCAGCGCGTAGGAGGGTAGAGTGTTAGGTAGGTGGGTACAGCTGTAAGTAGAGCAGTTGGTAGGTAATTATAGAGGAGGGTGAGTATTTAGTGGGTAGGTGGATAGAACAATAAGTAAGTCAGTAATTAAGATAATAAGTGTTAGATATGAAAAGCGCCGGATAGGACTGGTGGTGTGTAGGTGAATATTTTAGTTGAGCCGTAGGTGGTATGAAGTTTGGTAGAACAGTAGATGGTTAGGTGGATAGAGCAATGTGTTAGTGAGGAGGTTGGTAGAGCCATGGGTATGTAGGTAAGTATGTAGAGTGGTGGGTATGTGGGTAGAGCATTGGTTGGATTGGTGAGTAGGTGTGTAGAGCAGGAGGTGGTTAGGTAGTTTGGTAGTAGGGTGGAGCAATGGGTAGGTGAGAAAGTAAGAAGAGCAGTGGGTGAGTGGGTAGGTAGAATGGTAGGTTGTTGGTTAGATGGGTAGAGAAGTAGATATGTGTGTAGGTTACCAGAGATTTAGGAATTGGGTAGGATGGTAGAGTGAAAGGTGGATGGGTAGATAGGTAGAGTGTTGGGTAGGTGAGTGGGTGTGTAGATGGGTAGAACTGTAGGTAGGTGGGTGTGTGTAGTTTCATAGGGTGGTGGGTAGGACAGTTGGTAGGTGAATAGATTAGTGGTTATATAAGTAGGTTAGTTGAGTGGTGGGTAGTTGGGTAAAGCAGTATGTGGGTGGAGTGATCTTTGGGTACTAGGTCGAACAGTGGGTAGGGTAGTGGGTAGGTGGACAGATAAGTTTGTATGCAGGTAGGTTAGTTGAGTGGTGAGTAGGTGGGTATGGCAGTGGGTAGGTTGGTGTGTGAGTCTAGCAATAGGTAGGTGGATAGGTAGATGGATTGGGTAAAGTTGCGGGTAGTTGGGTAGAGCAGTAAGTGGTTAGAGTGGCAGGTGGGTAGAATGGTAGGTATGTCGGTAGGTAAGAAGGGTGATATTGGGGTAGAATAGTGGGTGGGTAGTCAGGTAGAGCAGTTAGCAGGTAGGTAGGTAGAGCAGTGAGTTGGTTGGTAGGTGTGTAGAGCAGTGGGTACGCAGGGTGCGGAACAGTGTGTTAATGTGCGGAGTGCCATGTGAAGCATCCGTAGATGTGTGCTAAGGGCACGGGGATGAGGGTGTGGAGGGTGCGGAGAGTTGTGCGGAGTGTGCGGAGAGTTGTGCGGAGTGTGCGGAGAGTTGTGTGGAGAGTTGTGTGGTGCCTGCAGTGCTTGTGATGCTAAGTGCGGAGGGTGTAAAGATGAGTGGGGAATCAGCACTAAGGAGTAAGTAAGTAGAGCTGTTGAAATATGGTTAGGTAAAATTGTAGGCAGTTGGTTAAATGGGTAGAGCAGAAGGAATGTGTGTAGGTTAGCGGAGCTTTAGGGATGTGGGTAGGATGGTAGAGTGAAAGGTGGATGGGTAGGTAGGTAGGGTGGTAGTTAGGTGGGTGGGTGTGTAGACGGGTAGAGTTGTAGGTAGGTGGGTGTAAGTAGGTGCCTAGAGGGGTGGGTAGGGTAGTGGGTGGGTGGATAGATTAGTTGTTATGTAAGTAGTTTAGTAGAGTGGTGGGTAGATCGGTAGAGTTATGAGGGTAAGAGTGGTAAGTAGTGCAGTGTGTAGAGCAGTGGGTATATAGGTAGGTAAGTTGAGAGGTGGGTAGGTTGGTAAAGCAAAGGGTTGGTGGACAGTGAGGAGGGTAGACTTTTGGGTAATGATGTGGGTAGGCTTTTGGGCTGTGAAGTGGGCCGGTGGCTAGAGCAGTAGGTATATGGGTCGAGCAGTAGGTAGGTGAGTAGGTGGTTAGAATTATAGGTAGATGGGTGGAAATATGGGTGGGGTAGAGTGGTTGGTAGGTAAGTGAATAGAGCAGTAAGTAGGTGGGTAGATTTTTATATATGTGAAGTGGTGACAAGTTGGGTAGGTAGGTAGAGCAGTGAGAGAGTGTGCAGTTAAGAGCGTGAATGGAGCAATAGGTAGGTGGCTAGGTGAAGTGATAGGTAGGTGGATAGTTAGATAAAATGTTGGGTAGGTAAATAGAGTGGTAGGTAGGTGGATAGTGCAGTGAGTAGATGGAATGGGGTGGTGAGTAGATGGAATGGAGTGGTGAGTAGATGGGTAGAGTGTTGGGTAGATGGGTTGAGTGGTGGGTAGGTGAGTAGTGCAGTGAGTAGGTGTGTGGGTGTGTAGAGCTTTGGGTGAGACAGTAGGTAGAGCAGTTGGTAGGTATGTAGGTTGGTAGGTAGGTAAGTGGGTAGAGCAATGTGTTGGTGGGGAGGTGGGTAGAGCAGTGTGTTGGTGGGTTGTTCGGTAGAGCAGTGGGTATGTAGGTGAGTATGCAGAGTGTTGTGTTTGTAGGTAAGTATGTAGAGTGGTGGGTATATGGGTAGAACATTGGTTGGAGTTGTGAGTATGAGTATAGAGCAGGAAGTGGTTAGGTAGTTGGGTATGTGAGTAGGCAGGTGGGAAGGTAAGAAGAGCAGTGGGTATGTAGGTAGGGTGCAGAGCAGTGTATGAATGTGCGGAGCACCATGTGAAGCATGCGGAGATGTGTGCTGAGGCAGTGGAGATGAGTGTGGAAGATGCGGAGAGATGTGTGGTAGGTGCAGTGAGTTATGCGGGGGTGGAGAGAGTTGTGTAGAGGATGTTGAGAGTTGTACAGAGAGTTTTGCAGTGCCTGCGGTGCCTGTGGTGTTAAGTGCGGAGGGTGTGGAAAAGAGTGCGGAGTCACCAGTGAAGAGTAACTAGAGCTATTGAATTGTGGTTATGTAGAATGGTAGGCAGTTGGTTAGACGGGTAGAGCAATAGGTGTGTGTAGGTTAGTAGTGATTTAGGAATGTGGGTAGGATTGTAGAGTGATAGGTGGATGGGTAGGTAGAGTGGTAGGTAGGTGGGTGGGTGTGTAGATGGGTAGAGCTGTAGGTAAGTAGGTGCATAGAGCGGTGGGTAGGGCAGTGAGTGGGTGGATATATTAGTTTTGTATGTTGGTAGTAGAGTGGTAAGTAGGTGGGTATATTGATAAGTGGGTAGAGTTATAAGTAGTGAAGTAGGTAGAGCAATAGGTATATAGGTAGCTAGGTAGATAGGTGGGTAGGTGGATAGAGCAATGGATTGCTGGGCAGTGAGGTGGGTAGTCTTTTGGGTAATGATGTGGGTAGACTTTTGGGTTTTGAATTGGGCCTGTAGCTAGAGCAGTAGGTGGATGGTTTGAGCAGTAGGTAGGTGGGCCAAGCAGTAGGTAGGTGAGTAGGTCGTTAGAGTTCTGGGTAGATGGGTGGAGAGACAGGTGGGGTAAGGTAGTGAGTAGGCGAGTTCATAGAGCAGTAAGTAAAGTAGGTGGGTTGATTTTTAGATAAGTGAAGTGGTGACTAGTTGGGTAGGTAGGTAGAGCAGTGAGCGAGTGTGAAGTTAAGTGGGTGAATGGAGCAATAGGTAGATGGGTGGGTGGTGTGATAGGTATGTGGTTAGGTAAGACGAATATTGGGTAGGTAAATAGAGTGACATGTATGTGGATATAGCAGTGAGTAGATGGGTGGAGTGGTGATTATAATGGTTAGAGTAGTGGGTAGATGTGTTGTGTGGTGGGTAGGTAGGTAGTGTAGTGGGTAGGTGTGTAGAGCTTTGGGTGGGACAGTAGGTAGAGCAGTGGGTAGGTAGATTGGTTGGTTGGTAGATAGGTAGGGGGTTAGAACAATGGGTTGGTGGGTGGAGAAGTGGGTAAGTTTTGGTTAGTGGGATGGGTAGAGCAGTAGGTATGTGAGTAGGTGGTTATAGTGGTAGGTAGAGCAGAGGGTAGGAGGGTAGAGTTTTAGGTAGATGGGTACGGCTGTAAATATAGCAGTTGGTGGGTAATTATAGAAGAGGGCGGGTGTTTAGTGGGTAGGTGGTTAGGTGGGTGGAGCAATGTGTTGGTGGGTAGGCGGGTAGAGTAATTTTATGGTGGGGAGGTGGGTAGAGCAGTGGGTTGATGGATAGGTGGGTAGAGCAGTGGGTTGATGGGTATGTGGGAAGAGCATTGGTTGGAGTGTAGAGTAGGTGTGTAGAGCAGGCGGTGGTTACTTAGTTGGGTAGGTGGGTGGAGCAATTTGTAGTAGGGAAGGTAAGAAGAGCAGTGGGTGTGTGAGTAGGCTTTAGGAATGTGGGTAGAATGGTAGACTGAAAGGTGGACGGGTAGTTAGGTAGAGTGTTGGGTAGGTGGTAGGGTGTGCAGATGAGTATACCTGTAGGTAGGTGGGTATGTGTATGTGCATAGAATGGTTGGTAGGTAGATTAGTTTGTTGTAAGAGTTGTGGGAAGGTGGGTAGATCAGTAAGTGTTTAGTATAGTATGGGTAGATGGGTAGAACAGTATGTGGGTAGAGTGGTATTTGGGTAGGTAGGTAGAACAGTGGATAGGGTAGTGCGTAGGTGAATAGATAAGTTTTATACAGGTAGATTAGTTGAGTGTTGGATAGGTGGGTAGAGCAGTATGTAGGTTGATGTGTGGGTCTAGCAATAGGTAGGTGGTTAGGTAGATGGGTTTGTTTTTAGAGCTGTGAGTAGGTTGGTAGAGCAGTAAGATGTTATAGCAGCAGGTGGGTAGAACAGTAGGTATGTTGGTAGGTAAGAAGAGTGGTGTTGGGGTAAAATAGAGGGTGGGTAGTCAGGTAGTGCAGTTGGTAGGTAGGTGGGTAGAGCAGTGGGTTGGTGGGTATGTGTGTAGAGCAAGGGGTATGGAAGTAGGTAAGTAGAGCAGTGGGTACTTGGGTGGAGTGGTAGGTAGATGTGTAGAGCAGAAGGTGGTTAGGTAATAGGTAGGTTGGTAGGATAGTATGTAGATGGGAAGGTGAAAATAGCAGTAGGTTTGTGGGTAAGTAGAGCAGTATGTAGGTGTCTCTGTGTAGATGCATAGAGTGGGAAACAAGATTGCGGCCAGAAACCAGATGGCAGACAAGTTGGTTATCGAGCATGGGTGAAAGGTGGAATCCAAGATGGCGGTCACAAGACCAGAATGATAGAGCATGTTTTAGCATGATGGTGGCTAGTAAAAATGTAATCCAAGATGGTGGAAGCCGAGATGGACAGATTGAGCACAAATAAATTGAATCCAAGATGGTGGATGCTGAGGTGAAATGATAGTGCATGAAGAAATGTAATCCAAGATGGTGTTTCGCTCTATTATTTTTTATCATTAAAAGGAAATGCAATTAAATTTCACTGTGGTTTCATTTGTTGCACATCAGGAGCTAAATTTTTATGTTACATATAATAGCATGCACTGGTGAGACATAATAAGGCTTCAAATTTGTAATGGTCCAAGTAGCACCACCTTACCCTATAGATATACATTCTTCTCTACCCAGGCTATCTACAAAACATTATAAGCTCGAGGAAAACTTATTATTTCTCATGTTTCCAGGCGTTATGCCATTGGAAGTACCTTTTTTCAATTCACTATTGATTGAAATGTAATTGCAGTACTACAGGAACCTGTGAAATACAGAACGACACAAACTAATATTACTTAAAATTACGAAAAATAATACATATGTACATATAAAGTGAATAAAGAACGTTGTATACCCTCCCTAACATGTTTTGTATTACTCTAAGGTTTAAAATCATTGCTAAGATACCAATTAGTACTAAATATTTATGCTTAGTGGTGGCTTGAGTTAATGTTTTGTGGATATGTGCAGTAGAAAATTGTGTGTTCTGGAAAGTAGGCTTAAGAACGAGAAGTAAGGTGCATGCCATACAGTTGTTTGTTATCTCTCATTTTATATTTAAATTCACTATGGGAATACAACAGTATATTTTATAAAGATTTTTATTTATATACGTCTTACTGGTATTTATATTTGTGATGCTAATTCAAAATGTTTGCTCAACAAGTAAACAGACAATATTCATGACCTACATGCATTTTGCATTTCATCAAGAACATATTTTAGTTGTAATTACACTTTTGCCATATTTGAACTGTTTAAGAACACACAAATTAATAAGGAACATATATAAATTTCTACTAAAGGCGTAAATACGCTGAATTATGACAACATATAAATATTGTGATCCTATCAAAATTGACATAGAACTAGTTCCAACCAGTAATAACTAATGGCTTATTATGTTATATAGATTCACAAATATAATTATCGGAAACAAACTAAGTGTCAAATAACATTGTTGTTGCTGATCACGTATTTGCGTCAGCATGGTGCGCCACCGTTCTGGGGTGCCGAAGGTTCTGGGTTCGAATAACGGGTAAGGCATAGGTGTTAATTTAAGTTAGGTTATATGTTAGTCTGTTAGCCGTTCCCTGCTAAGCTTTCAAGCATAAAACCGAGGGACGTTAAATAACCCATTACAATTACAAATTGCGTTAACGATTAAAATTAATGTAGTCATAATTTAGAAAGTATATAAATAATGGCCTCCAATATATTTTCAGTGTACTTGGTAATTATTAAGAAATAAAATCAAAATTTATAAATACGTATGAATTTAGTAACTTGTATTAAACGAATATTGTTCAAACATTGTTTCGCAGTTGTTATACGTATTTATAGCAACTGCTTGTACTACCAGTCAGTAAATAGTACACTGAACACTCCCACGTTGTAATCTCGTAGCGCTTAACACAGATGCTGTCACGGGATTGTTCTAGCTGCAACGACCTTAGACTACAGTTAAACACCTGAAAGGTTAGTAAAAGCCGTTCACGATAAAATGAGCACTTTTGAAATTAACCTCGAAAAAACATCACTACCCCTGCATGCAAATATTTTAACGGGTGAACTGAGTAACATGCGCCCAGTACAGTTGGTAACGATGAATTGGGAGTAGTTTCATATCTTAACGTCGAATAAAAAGTGTCGGGTAACCATTTGTGATAACTTAAATTATTTATTATTACTATTATTATTCCTTTTTTATGAATCGAAGAGTGAAAATTTGCAGATTTGCAGGACACTTTCTTCTGTAATAATTTCACAGCTGCACTTGCCCGACGGGTGAATAAAGTGACGAGGCCCATGGCAATGTTAATTTTGCATTAGGCGAAGAAGACACAATGTGCATACAAGTAGATCTTAAGCAGGACTTTCAAAAGTGCTCATTTTACCGTAAACAGACTATCCTACAAACATCTGATCGGGTAACATCAAAACATCTTCTTTGCAGGTTGTAACATTTTCAATTCTACATTACATAAGCTCTTGGCTTTGCACGTGAATACAGTTATAGGATGTTAACGATAAAGTAAGAACTTTTTAAGGCCCTCCAAACAGGCATTAACGACTAATAAATGTATCTTATTGCAGCCTCAGGCATTAAATTCTGAGGGTGATGAAATGTATACATCGTGTTTATTGGTCATATTGGAATGTTTAAATTGAAAAGTAGCAGGAAGATGGAGAATGGATGAAAGGAAAAATGTAGAAGGGCCTAAAAAAATGCTCACTTTACCGTGAACAGCCTATAATTATTTCCTCCTAGTATTGGTGTGTGAGTGAAGAGATTTGGGTGGCTCCTTAATATCGATGAGGGTGAAGCGAGGTGCGTATAGAGCAGCAACGGAATGAACGGGCGGGGAAACGGGAGATCCCCGAGAAAACCTACCGACCAGCGGCATCTCAAGGCACGATTCCCACATGCAAAAATCCGGGGGCGACCCTGCCGAGAATATATCCCGGCTCACCTAAGTGGAAGGCGAGTAGTCTGACCACTACACTACCGCGGCCCCTACAAGTTTTGGTAGGTAGAAAAAATATAATGCTACTACTTGTTACCTCGCCTCCTACCTGCGCCAAGTAATCATTGAGTTTTTGTATACATCTGATTTGTTTCAGTCTGAAATCAAATATAACGATTCAGACTTTAGAATTATGATATTATTAATCAATAACATGCTATAGTGTCACATTGAATTACCAGTTATAACTCGCGGTTTCAATCGCCCAGATCAAAAAATTTTGCGAAATTTAATGTAAATAAATATTTTCTTTTTACGCGTGGCTTTGCGTAGTAGGAATTGTGTGCGTGTTTGTATCAGAATGAAATCAATTAACTCATTCTAACAGCTTCACCTTTAGGAAATTTGAATTTGTAATGGAATATATATGGTAGACAGGAAATAAAATAGCTTTCCTGTCCCTCTCCCCCCCCCCCCCCCAACATAGTTGTAAGTATTTTAACTGGCGTATTTAATACATATGTTTAGACATTTCTGCAGGTAGCCTTCTCAAGCACAAATATGCTACTGCGCCTCATTGATTTGAAGATATATTGAGAACTTCCAGAAATATTAAATTTTCGACAGTTATAAAATATTTTTAGGCATTTGTATTTGCAGTATTGCGAATCAAAAATCATCACAATATCACAATTGTAAGTATGTTTAAATAGTAAGTTAAAGTATCATTTTTCACTGCCTTAAAATCCAAATTCCGAAAAGTATTAAAATTAATCTTTGAGTATATTTATTTGTAAAGTTAAAATGCAAAAAAAAAAAAAAACTCCGATATCTCATTGTGTTTAATGGATATTAATTATTCACTGAGGTTATATATTTCCTCTCTCGCCCTATTAATTGGGGAATTCCGTAAAATTTTTGAACTAATATTTGTTAAATTGTATGTGTAATTTCTTATTCAACGAATATCGCAATATCACGCCAGGATAAAGAGTTATTTGTATTTATATATCTGGAACGGTAAATCCCTATGTGTTGTAAGGTTTTACTCGCGTGATTGTATAGGATGTCCCAGCGTTCACCTACCACTTTGACTCGCCTAGTGCTCATGTGTCCCCAGTGTGGGGATGGCGTGTCCGGCGGGTGATGCCATTGTCAGTAAGCATGGAGGAGGTTGTCACCTGCGCGCCGCGTGTTCGCAACGGGAGCGTATGTCGAACACAACGATTCTGTTATCATCACACAGCGATTGTTAACACAACAGTTCAATACTGGAAGACACAGGAACGGCACACCATCACGAACTGGATGAGCAAGTTTCACGCTACGGCGTCTGTTGCAGACAGGAAACCGGGTGGTAGTCTGGCATCTGTGCGGACACTGGAGAACATCGACCGTGAAAGGGCATCTGACACTTATCTTTCGGTTTACTGTAACATCGATAAATATTGTCCCTATTTGAACATACTACACGTGTTTCAGAATAGCATGTGAACGCTGTATTATTAGTGCGTTCAGTATTATCATGAAAATATGTTATTTGTACTTTAAAACAAAAGCAGCGAGGCGTTTCGGTCAACCAGTAATTCCGTTAATTGGGGTATCGCTCTACGGATGTTTCATTGTAGAGCGTGTTCGCCGGAGCAGCCGCCGAAGTAAAGGTTTTTCACGATGATAAAGTGAGCACTTTAGAAATTAAACTTAGAAAAAAGTCACTGACCCTGCATCCATGTGTTTTAATGGGCGCACTGAACTACATTAGCACAATAAAGTCTGTGACGATGAAAAGAATGTTGTTCCATCTCTTAACATCGAACGAAAAGCGTTAGGTAACCATTTCTGATAACTTAAAATGATATGTTTCATTTTCCTTTTTTTTAATGCATCGAAGTGTAAGAATAAGCAGGTTTGTACAGTATTTACTTTATTAATAATTTCACAGTTTCATTTCACCGACGCATGAATAAAGTGATGAGGTGCTTGGCAATGTTATTTTTACGTAGGGCGGAGTAATACACAACGGGTTTACAAGTATATTTTAAGCAGGACTTTCAAAAGTGCTAATTTTGCCGTGAAGAGCCTATACCTGACAATTGTCATTCGACCTTAAGATATGGACCTCCACTCTACCCATCGTTACCAAGTTTACAGAGCGCATGCCACTCAGTGCGCCCGTTAAAGTATACGCAGGTAGGGGGCAGTGAGTTTTTTCTAAGGTTGATTTCAAAAGTGCTCATTTTACCGTGAAGAGCATATAACTGTCTACCTGGATAGCGGGCACCTCCACTCCACACGAGACACGAGGTAGCTGCAGGGAACGTGGGGTGGGAACAGTCTCCTCCGGGCAGGATCTGCACTCCACGGCAGGGCCTGTTGTCCTTGGCCGGCGTGAAGCACGTCTCGTCATGACGTAGCTAGTGCGTCAGTGGGGCGGTGTAGGGTGGGAACAGGTTGGACTGACCGCTTCAGTATTGCTGACTGCAAGCGACCGCGCGCGCAGCTCCAGCCAGCCAGGAGATCGCCGCTCAAGGTACCTCTCTCTACCTGGTCGCATTACTAACTCCTTCCGCAACGCTAACTACAGCTTTCTACTGCGTCATTCGCCCTTCACTTTCGTGGCACCTGTCGTTTTGTATCCTTCCGCTGTGTGCACACGTTGTGATCGAACAATATCTATAAGCACTACTCTACACAGCAAGGCATCACTGTCCAATATTCTAAAGGCTGTTCAATATAAAGTGAGCACTTTTGAAGTCAACCTTAGGAAAAAGTCACTGCCCCTACCTGCGTATACAGGCTGATTCTCAATTAGACCGACAAACTTCGGGAGGTGATTCTTCATGAAAAAGTAAAAGGAAAATAAATGTGACACTTTATACCTACGCCGAATATTAAAGGAGGTACGAGTCCTTTAAAAAATGAGATTATAAGCCGTATTTGTGCAAAAAAATCGGCTGATACGTTCCTAGATTTGTCATTGTATTTTACTTTGCTACCGATATTTTGCACAAATACTTTTTTTTAAGGACTCATACTTCCCTTAATATTCGGTTTAGGTATAAAGTGTTACATATGTTTGCCTTTTAATTTTTCATGAAGAATCACCTCCCAAAGTATGTAGGTCTGATTGCGAATCATTCTTTGTTTTAACGGGTGCACTGGGTGACATACGCCCTGTAAAGTCGGTAACGATGGATGGGAAGTAGTTCCACAGCTTAACGTTGCATAACCAGTTTTAGGTAACCATTTGTGATAACTTATATTAATTTCTTTAGCTTTATGCTTCTTTAATACATCGGAGTGTAAAAATTAGCAAATTTGAAAAATATTTTCTTTTCTAATAATTTCACAGTTTCATTTGGCCGACGCATGAATAAAGTGATGAGGCCCCTGGAAATGTTAATTTTACATAAGGCGGAAGAATACCCAACTTTTATAGAAGTAGATCTGAAGCAGGGGTTTCATAAGAGCTCATTCTACCGTGAACAGCCTATTGTAACTACCTGCCTGCCAGGGCGCCTCACTAACAACTCCCGCATCGCTAAAGCCGGCCCTACACGATGCCCATTTCCGAAGCAGTTTTCCTCCCCGTTTCCTGCTAGTGTTTCTGCTCGCGTGTACCGCCCTTCCTTAGGGAGGGGGATGGCTCCGGGTATAACAATTTCCGTACCCATGGGCATGCACGATACTGTAATAGAACGTGTTCTAAATTTCTGCTGTACCCACGGAGCTGCGACAGACAAGATGGCAAACACCCGAGTAACAACCTCAAGGTGTATATAACCCTTTACGAAAATTTACGGGTTCTGTAAAACGCATGTATGTACAAAATGAAACTTAATGTTAAGTAACTTAAGTAACGGGTAACATTTCGAACTCCCACTCTCATAATAAAGCAATAAACACAACTTTACAGATACGTGATTACTATGGACTTTGATCACGTATATAAACTTTTACACGGTGCGTTTTGAAAGTTGTGTCTGTAACTTAGGAGGGTTTGTGCGCGGTTCGCGCCCCATAATTTCAGGTTTTAGAGTTCAAATCTCCTATATCTGACGAAATTTTTTAAAGTTTTTTTATGTGCTTTATAATTTAAGTTAATGTCAGAAAACGCCTACTTACAGAATATCTGTGTCTAAAATCAATATCACTAACAAATAACACAAACCAAAGCTAAATAAAAAACGCAGGCAGCCGATTGCACAGTGCAGTTATTTGCGTATTATTGCTTTTATACAAAGAAATTCTAGGAACAACCTTTTTCAAACAAAAACATAAATTATAAACAACAATAATGAATCACATAAAATTATTTAAAAATGTTTGTTACATGACGGAGATTTCAACTCTAAAACCAATACCTGCATGTTGTAAACCCGCGCACTTACCCATTGAGCTACACATATTACTTGTAAAGGTATCGTGTAAAAGTATAATTTATTACATGTAGCAAGAGTGATGTTAACCCAAACACATAAAAGCTTTATTATCAGTATTGTGATATTTTTGCCTTATTCTAGTTTCCTAGCCGTATAAGCTTGTTTAAACACGGAAAGCACAGGATTTATTATTATGCCTGTTAAAGGTAAATATTTAAACAATTTAATATTGTTTTAATTAGTCGCATAAACGTCCGTTGTACATAAATGTGAATACAGTACCTTGTTTTTTATACATAAGCAGTGCCGATACTAACATCATTCTCTGTACATTAATAGTAAATACCTGTACTCAAAAACTTAAATAAATGCAGTATTCGGAGAAAAAATTAATATTCGTGCTTTTTGGATGTACCATAAAGTACCTACATACAGTATTTGATTGCATCTGTAGCCCTGCCAATTGCGGAATGTCTGCCATTTGCGAGTTGTTTTTTGACTGCCATTTACAATTTTCTGTTAGAACTTTAGGTAACGTGTGGGTATGAACTGATGGATACTTTGTCCTCTTCTGCTACATAAAACTTTTAAGCCTTCTGTTGTGCCCATGGGTATAACAGAAGGTAGTAGAAATTGGGTATCATGTAGGGACGGCTAACTATCCCCTTCCTCTGTCATGCACCCTTCATACCCCACTTTCGAGGGACCTGCGATTTTGTATCCTCCCGCTGTGTGCGCGTGTGTGGACATGTTGTAATCAAACAATATTTACAAGCACTACTCAACACAGCAAGGCATCACTGCCCAATAATCTAATGGCTGTTCACTATAAAGTGAGCACTTTTGAAATCAACCTTTGAAAAAAGTAACTGCTCCTGCCTACATATATTTTAACGGGCGCACGGAGTGACATGCGCCCAGTAAAGTTGGTAACGATGGATGGAAAGTAGTTCCATATCTTAACGTTTCATAACAAATGTTAGGTAACCATTTGTGATAACATATATTATTTATTTCGCTTTATATTTCTTTAATACATCGGATTGTAAAAATCAGTAAATTTCAAAAATATTTACTTTTCTAATAATTTCAATTTTACTGACCGACGCATGAATAAAGTGATGAGGCTCATTACAATGTTAGTTTTGCGTAAGGCGGAAGAATACACAACGTGCATACAATTGTATCTTAAGCCGGACTTTCAAAAGTGTTCATTTTACCGTGAACAGCCTCTAACTCATTTCCTTGTCTGTAATTTGATTTGCGTAATTTGTTACGCCTCTTCGAAATGAATGATTAATGTCCATATCAATTATCACGTAGCAGGTTTCTATTGGTTGCATGATAAGTGCTCTACACAGTTACAGCGCATACTTAACTTGAAGTAACGAGGTCTATGTTAATTTCAATGTCAATCGGCCTTAACGAGTGTTAAAGTCAACCCTCTCACTCACTCACGCGCTGTCTTAACGAGTGTTAGTCAACCCTCTCACTCACTCACGCGCTGTCTTAACGAGTGTTAAAGTCAGCCCTCTCACTCACTCACGCGCTGTCTTAACGAGTGTTAGTCAACCCTCTCACTCACTCACGCGCTGTCTTAACGAGTGTTAAAGTCAGCCCTCTCACTCACTCACGCGCTGTCTTAACGAGTGTTAAAGTCAACCCTCTCACTCACTCACGCGCTGTCTTAACGAGTGTTAAAGTCAGCCCTCTCACTCACTCACGCGCTGTCTTAACGAGTGTTAAAGTCAACCCTCTCACTCACTCACGCGCTGTCTTAACGAGTGTTAAAGTCAACCCTCTCACTCACTCACGCGCTGTCTTAACGAGTGTTAGTCAACCCTCTCACTCACTCACGCGCTGTCTTCGAAGGCGTGTCACACAGCAAGTGCATTTCTGGAGCGTATTTCATTACTAGCTGCAGTCTGTGAATAGCATGGAGCCACCTCGCAATAGTTAGACAACTCTCTCGCCTCCCACCAATGGCGATTCCCGCCGGTTAGAAAATGTGGCCGCTGGTTGGCGGGTTTCCTCTGGGTTCTCCTGTGTCCTCCACTCTTTAATTCCGTAGCTGCTCCATCTTCATCACTTTCCATCTCCGCGAGTGCGGTTACTTGCAGACAAACAGTCTCTCTGCTGCGTGTAGCTATCTTCCCCCCCCCCCTCCTTTTTTTTGCTGCGACAGTAAGAATAATTATATTAATGTAATACTGAACGTTTCTGATCCTTACGCACACAGTTACGTCTTCTTTGAAAATGCCTCTTCGTCTTATAACGGGAGCAAGTAACTGACGTCTTTCGAAAAATCCCCGGCCGGGCCACCGGATTTTCGCAAGTGGGAGTCGTGCCGGACGATGCCGGTGCTCGGCGGGTTTTCTCGGGGATATCCCTTTTCCCCCATCACCCCTAATTCCGGCGCTGCTCCATCTTCACTTCTATCACCCTCATAGGCTCTCAAGACCTCGCTGCCAAGATTCACCCAAATCTCTTCACTCACTTTACTTTCAGAACTTTATTAATTCGAGTGATTTTAATGCGTTGGAATCGTTAATTAAATCAGAATTTTTTCAAAACAATATTTAAAAAATACTTTTACACATTAGTGTTATTAGAAGCATCTAAATACCGCTTAAGCTCTTGTCTTCCTCAGCTTCCTGCGCTTTCCAAAATTTCTGTTTTCTTTCACTTGACTTAAAGCCTGTTCACGATAAAGTGAGCACTTTTGAAATAAATCTTAGAAAAATATCACTGGTCCTGCCTGTATACATTTTAACGGGCGCACCGAGTGTCATGCGCCCAGTACAGTTGGTAACGAAGGATGGAACATAGTTCCGTATATTATCGTCGAATAAAAAGTGTTAGATAACCATTTGTGATAACTTAAATTATTTCTTTCTCTCTCTCTCTCTCTCTCTATTCTTATTTTAACCCTCGAAGTGCAGAAATGAGCAGATTTGTAGAATAATTACTTTTATAATTATTTTAGTTTCTCTTGACCGACGCATGAATAAAGTGGCGAGGCCCATGGCAATGTTAATTTTACATAAGGCGGTATAAGACTGAACGTGAATACTAGCAGATAGTAAGCAGGGCTTTGAAAAGAGCTAATTTTACCGTGAACAGCCTATATGTGAGATGGTGCCTCCTAGCCACCAATACGAGTGCGTGTGCCTGCAGAGCAGCTTACCCACGTTGCAGTTGTGTGTTGCGGGTCTGTAGATACTGCGCCTGCCAATGCCACACGAGTTAAGGTCATAGTTCACGTACATAACTCGTCATTTTCATTCTTCGTTTGCGCTGTTTGCATACTCAGTAAGATACATTTGCAAGCGATACGAATCCTTTCGTCCAAAATGGTAATCATAAATTATCTCAACCCATGTTCCCGTATGTCGTGGTAAGTCTCTTCAGAAAGAAAAATTGAGTTTGGCTATGTTGGGGACACGGCCGTTTGTTTTGCGTGAATACGTCTACGTTGACGGGTTCAGACGCCTTGATGACTATTTCACGTTCCCTGCACCACTTCACTCGATCATATGGGGTTTTATGGGTATCACTGGATTGCTTTTGAGATGCTCTTTCCAGACATATACAATTTCTGTACTTCGACTTGGGTTTTAGACGAGTATAGGCTGACATTTTGTTTTCTTAATTTTTTTCCCATTAAACACATACAATTTCGCCATAACCAAGCCACACAAATGTTTTTATACATGCAATCGATTATCTTGACGAGAGCTGTCGATTGAAAACTAAACGAGCGTCGTAGCTTCACCTCGACGAAAGTTTTACTACGCGGAAGTTATGAGACGCGACCAAACGAAAACAAAATTGCGACCTCCGCCCTGTCCACGTGATATTGTTTCGCAGTCCTCGCTCAACGTAACTTATTCTTTGGTCCTTTGGCAATCGAGTGGTGTAATTGAATTTGGAATGTAGACGATAGATTCGGAGCTGCAATACCAAATTCTACCCGACGACTTTGTTATCATCAGATTTTCTGGATTGCCTCCTACTACGGTTGCAAATTTATAGACGTGTTCACGTCAAAAAGAAATCGCTGATAATAGCATTTGTAAAGCTTGCCTGCGCATATTCCCAAACAGATAAGGTGAATAGTACTATACGGACGTAATTAAACGTAGGGATGGGTCGATACTACGTTTTCTCGATATTCGATACTAGTTTCGATACCAAAACATTCTCACGATACTCGATACCGATGCTTTTCTTGATACATAATTAAAATTGTTATGAACACAAAACCACTTGGCCAAAATAATTGCTCATTTTACTAGTGTCGTTGACACACACTGAAACTATATGAAAACCCACATCACACTGGAAACTTGGCTCGCGAAGGCTTTTTGGAATGCTTGCAGGAAGCTTTGGAAAGCTCGCTTCCAGCCGAGATGATTATGGTAACAATTTAAAAGTTGCTGTTAATATCTTGCGAACTGTGGAACCTAGGTCAAATTTTATGTGTGCGTTGGAATACCCGAATGATGCAGATTAAATTATAGCGTGCTTTTCAAAAGTATCATACGCATTCCGAAAGTTATGGTACGCTCGTGCCATAACTATGGTATGAGAAAATGTGTGCGCTTTTCGAAAGTATAGTACATATTCCTAACGTTATGGTACGTTCGTACCATAATTATGGTACGAGAAATGGGTGTTACAATTCGAGACTTTTGGATATTCTCATGCGATATTCGATACTATATAGTATCGAGAGTATCGATGTATCGAGGATCCCTTCCATAGTTAAATGTGTGGACTTTGATAACCTGTGATAAAGTCTCACTGGTGCATTACGTAGCAGAGCGGACCGCCTGCGCGCCTTGAGCTGATGAGGCGCGACGCTATACATGTGTGCTAGTGTCGCTCCCTAGGTCCTTCACATTGAGCGTGTAAGACATCTGCTGTGACAGTGCGACCTCAAGTGTTACGGAAACGTCTCGCAGTTTTGCGAAATCTCCGTACAGAAAATTTAGAAAAAAAATATTTTTAAGTATTGAATATTTTTGAAGCTGTTACGTTTAATGACAAGATACCTATTTGAATGCTGGGAACTAATAATGTACGGGAATTGGTAGTTGACACAATCTAAATATCGTTTGAATGTTAAATATTGAATATTTTTGTAGCTCTTACATGTAGTGACAAGATATTTGATTTGCTGGGAACTATCAATGAACGGGAATTCAATTTGCCGACTTTTTGAAAAAGTCACCTTTATAAGTCGCAAAACCAATGCATAAGGCAAAAAGTTTTTCTTAGAATTAATAAGCTATTATTTTCTACAACTTTATGGCATTGGAATTTATTTATCGTAAAGAAAAATTACTAAAATCAAACATTAGCTTTTACGAAAATAACATTTGAGTTAAAATACAGTGTTTTTCTTTTAACCAATGTTTCATTACACTAAACATCTTTTTATAAGTTTGAAAGACAAATATTTATTGCATATTTACTGATTTGAAGGTTATCGTACCATAATATTCCGAAGAAAGTAAACAATTTTTCATACGAAAAAATATTTTGTCAACTATTGCTGTAATTGATGGTTTTGTTAATTTAAATATATATAACCAATAAAACAATTGTATAGAAATATATTAAGTCATTCAAAATGTTGTATTTTATTTCATATTTATGGAAGTGGCTTACTGCTTACCGTTCCACAACATTGTGGTCCGTACACCAATATTTGTCTCTTCTGCGGACAACCCCCCCCCCCCCCCCCCTTTTTTTTTTGACAAACATTCTCATGGTTCGCCCGCCAATACAAATGTCAAAATCACGTTAACAGTAACCAGCTTCTTTTGTTAACCACAGAGTATTGATATTAGAACACTAGTAATGTACGTTAACTAACGTGAACGCAACAACATTCTAGTTGCATTACAACCAAGTATAGGCTGTTCACGGTAAAGTGAGCACTTTTGAAAGCCCTGCTTAAGATCTCCTTGTATGCACGTTGTGCGTTCTTCCGCCTTACGTAAAATCAACATTGCCATAGGCCTCGTCACTTTATTAATGCGTCGGTCAAGTGAAATTGTGAAATTATTAGATAAGTAAATATTGTCTAAATCTGCTCGTTTTTACACTTCAATGTATTAAAAAAATACAAAAAAGTGAGAGGAATAATTTAAGTTGGTCACCTAACACTTTTTGTTCGACGTTAAGATATGGAACTACTATCCACCCATCGTTACCAACTTTACTGGACACGTGTCACTCATTGCGCACATTAAATATATGCAGGTAGGGGCAGTGACTTTTTCTAAGGTTGATTTCAAAAGTGCTCACTTTATCGTGAACAGCCTTTATTGTTTGCAACATCAGTAAGCAATCCGTCGTGGTTTATTCACACTTTTTGAATCTAACCTTTGAAAAATAACCCCATATTTTCGATGTAGTTGGTTATTTCTTAAATATAGGCTACTATATTTTACAAGTGTTTTGTATTTCTGTTTACAAAGGAATACGTTATATTTGGTCAAATTAGTTTTTTTACTGTAAAACTATAATTTCTTTTCTATCTAATATTAATGAAAACAGGTGTGTT
This sequence comes from Dryococelus australis, assembly GCA_029891345.1. Lineage (NCBI taxonomy): Eukaryota > Metazoa > Arthropoda > Insecta > Phasmatodea > Phasmatidae > Dryococelus > Dryococelus australis. Next base: position 84,167,038 of record CM057006.1, on the reverse strand, counting down.
GGCAGTGCCTAGTAAGAAATAGTTCTTGTGCAAAATATCATTTCCCAGAGGGCGCACTAATGCGATGCGTTGGCACCTGTGGTGGAAATTTCCATGCTTGGTTAAGCTATGTTCACACGAGGCGGACCATTGGCAGGGATTCAGGGAATTGTGAAGTAACTGCGAATGGACTATAAGAGGTAGTGTAGAAACAACTCTGAGCACTCACTTCCACAAGCAATGTCCTGACATTCAACATCAACCACTTTGTTTCTGATACACACTGTTAAAAAAAAATTTTCTTCATTTTACGGAAAAGTTCTGGTAAAAAATTATCCAAGGTGTCGTAAACTCTCCGTAAAATTACGGATACATTGATTATCAAAAACGTACTCTTTCCGTAAAATTCACTGAACCTCTCGATTAATTCCCGTTAGTTTTCTGTACCTCTAGTTTAAATAATTTTAGTATCTATTTTATTTTAATTTTCATTATGAGGGTATTCTGCTGTGTATAAAAAAGATATTTTAAAAATTAAATTTTTTTTACACTTAAGTAGGAAATTAGACATTTTTTGTGTGAGCCAAAAACGACATTAATGACATTTCACATTAACACACACAAAACGATGGGACATTCTGAAAAAAAAATTACATTTGGTCAGGTTTTTTTATTGTGCTTATGCATAACTGAATGTTGAGAAGGAATATGTACGACTACTTTTATTGACGTTTGTTATGTACCTATTTTATTAATCTATTATTAATTAAATAAAATTTTGTATAAGTATATAATCATTGGTAAACAACAAACGCGAATTTGTAGTTTACAACGGCCATGTCTTGATTTTATGATGTATGATGTTGCGAAATAATATATATTTCATATATATCTTTATACATATATATCTTTATATACACATATCTCTTTATATTTAAATCCATTGTGCGTGAGTAAACCGCATCATCACTGACAAACTACTGGACCAATTGAGACCATATTCGCACCATATGTTATGGAGGTGGCGAGTAATGGCTTTAGTTATGTTTCATTCCGATAGGTGGTGCTGGAGTCTAAGTTCAATATTTATGGAACGATTTTTTCATACTTGTAGGAAATTGTTTTAGTATTCTTAATTCATGCATCCAAAAGAATTCGTTTGGTGCGAAAAAAAAAATTAAAAATTATAATGGAAGAAATTTCCATTCAACAGTTAAGAGTATCATCAAATCGGATCTTTACTCCCCATACCAGAAAATACACCAACATTTTTGCAAATTTATTTTCTTGGTGATGAGATTCAAGTTAACTTACGTTGTCAATACAATCATATCGAAAAAATGCAAGAACGATCTGTTGCCATAGTTGGTGAATAATTTGAACAACGTGATATTAAAATTAATCGCAACAAACATCGATCATACGACGTTTAACAATATAGTTATATTCTGGGAAGGAGAGGATGGATATAATTTCAAAAGGCGGAACATCGATCGTCGGGAAACATTTTTTATAAAGAATAAATCAATTTATTCTAGTATTCAAACAAGTTTCAACCAGAACGCAAAATGATAGTTATATGGTAGTAAATAAAATTTAAAAAATTCCAGGTGGTCAACATCCAGGAAGAAACACTGCACCAACGATTAATGAAGAATCTATTGACTGTCATAGTTGATTAACAATTTGAACAACGCGATATCAAAATTATGTGCAGAAACAACACAGTTCAAAACATACAAGACACACATCGATCATACGACGCTTTACAATATAAACTTATGTTCTGAGGAGAAAAATTAGTATAATTTCAATTATAAACAAAAAATCCAACAGGCGCCGAAACTGAAAAAAAAAAAACTGAACTTCTATGCGTATCGAATAATTTGCACATGAGTTTTGTCATTGCGCAACAAATACGTGTGAAAAATCATTTAATAAGTGGTGTTGAATGTTTAATCACAGATTTATTATTGCAATTCTATGTAATTATAACATGTAAAATATAATAAGTTTGTATGTAAAAACAATTATCTTTACGAAACGCAATACACAGGACATTTGCGCCTAATATACTATGCCACACTTCATGTTTTAAACTTGGCATTTACAATTTAAATACAACAGATGGCGTTATATACATATTCATTATGGATTTAAAAAAAGAGGCGGAAAAACGTTCGCTGGAATGAGGTTCGTGGTTGGGGGAATAATACCTCAGATGGTAAAAGTTAAAGAGCTCAGTTCATTAAAAAAATATGTTAACCTTTATTTTATAAAAGTATCAATGAGCAATGCAGTAAACTCACAATGCATGTTTTCTAATGAGCTTGTGTCCATATTTTCGGATTTCTATCGTCCGAAGTACAAACCCATGAAATTTTGTTTTATCAATTATACTAAGTTAGATCTGTACAAATCGCACCAAATGAACTACGTACTTATTTAATATTTGTGCAGGAATTTTATCCGCACTTTTATTCAGAGTAGGTAGTAATTACATATAACGCTCACTTAGTTCTTAATTAAATAAATATATTTAACCTTTATTGCTTGTTTGATTTTGTGCCGCTCAACTACCAGTGTGTGTAAACTGTAGGAACGGAGAGGAGAGGAATAATTCTTGAAAGCGACGTTCCTTCCTTCCATTCAAGTGGTTACTTATCCAGCGAGTGACCTTGAGCGAATACTAGTCACGGTTGACTCCAGGTCCCGGGTAACTGGTTTGCCAAATCAAATACCCACGCCCGTACGCTGCCAGAGTGTGCCTCATTGTAAAAAAATAATGGGAAAATTACCTGGCAAGTGTAAGGTAATATTCGCAAATTTGTGGGGGGAACACAGTTTGCCTTACAGGTAAGGTAGACTAACCGCATTCTGGAGTAAAATTCACGTACATGATAGTGGAAAATTCCATATATGGATGGGAAAATTACCTTACGACGCGTGCATCTCTTCAGAATTCTCAACAGCCAAGTGGGAAGACAGGCGGAATAAACAATCTTTTAACACGTTTATATTCACTGTTCCTGTCTCGTTGTCGTCGTGGTGTAATGGATAGTGCCTCGGCCTCTCAGGTAGAGGATCGTGGTTCACGCTCAACCGCCAGCAAGTGTCGAGGGTTCAGTTACTAATCGCAAGAGGATATTGATGATAAAATAATTAACAGTACTAATTCTCCGGGATAATATAAATATAATATCTGTATACATTATAGTTCATTTTCCCTTATTTGTATGGGATTTCCCCCCCCCCCCCCCCACTTTAGTCAAATACTTCTCCAATACAATTAGGGAATAGTATTTGACTTGTTCTATAAATGTACTCTATATTTAAGATGTAATTTTACCTTACATCTAGAGGTAATTAGCTTCCCTTACATGTAAGGGAATTTTACCTCAGAAATGTTTTACAGTGTGCATATGACTGCATATGACTTGAATATTGCCACTTGCTTCATTACGTGAGCAACACTTTAACAAATAACACTTTAAGGTAGTGAATGATGTGAATAACTAAACAATATTTAAATAACAACTACAGTATTGATAAATTAAATTTAAAAATTCAAATGAATACATTTACTTTAAGAGTTACCCAATTACCCATTAACGTTCACAATCGCGTACGTCTTCCTCTTCATAGAAATAAACTGCATACCTACTCAGTTTTCCTCTTCATAGAAATAAACTGCATACCTACTCAGTTTTCCTCTTCATAGAAATAAACTGCATACCTACTCAGTTTTCCTCTTCATAGAAATAAACTGCATACCTACTCAGTTTTCCTCTTCATAGAAATAAACTGCATACCTACTCAGTTTAAAGGTTGGCACAAACGAGAATATTTATGTAAATGCTGAAACTTAATTGTGAAATGCGTCCTCTTGCCCTGCCCCTGAATTATTATGGTTGAAATAATCTGTGACTTAGTTTCAGTGACTGGTGTATCTACCATCAGCTACATCCTGTATTATGCCTCCTGTATGGGATACTATTAACTCTACAGGTGGATGTTATCGTAGCGCTATCTGTACTTGATCTCTTACGCCATAGATATTGTGTGTTTTAGTGGGCGATAGGTAAAGTGATAATCAATATGTTGTAAATAAAGACATATTTCTTATAGAGAATCTTGTTGAGCAATTGAGAGTAGGTGAGGGCGAAGCGAAGTATGGAGCAGGGCCGGAATGCAAGGGCAGGGAAAACGGACGATCTCCGAGAAAATCCGGGAATCCGGTTTGCCTGTGTGGGAAGCGAGTAGTCTATCCACTAAACCACCGTTTCCCCATTTCTTGGGTTACTGTGTCTTAGTAAATTTGAGCTCAGGTACGTAGTCAGAATTTCGGTTCGGGGGGGGGGGGGGGTGCAATACTTTGGTACATCAATCTCCAAAATAAAGCGGGTGATCCGGGGGTCCTTCCCCAGAAAATATTTGGATTTCAAGTCGCAAAATTGTGATATTTAGGCGTTTTTCGTACCTCATTATAGAATAATCACTGGCAGAAAATGTAATGTTTTCTGAGAAAATTTGTTTGCGTGAACAATTTTTCAAGGACAACTTCATCAAACCCGGAGTCTTATCTCCTCTAAGATAACTATTTTTTTTAATATCAGGAGAAGTTTGAATGTTACACTACAGCGATTTATACAAATAGAATTTTCATGTTTTATTTATAAAATTTATTTCATCTTTTTATGACGGAAGTGATGTGAAAAGAAAACAAAGCAAATATTTCTGCGACACTTATTCTGCTTGTTTATAAAATAATTTTCGTATCTTAACAGGGAAAAATTAGCACAACTATAATATAACTTGATTCACATATCATAGGCCTAAAAATAACTTTTCTGAAGGAATGTCCTTCTCCTTTGCTCATTGAGTGATAAAATTATACCACTAAATGTCTCCTCATGTAAATACATATATTTCATGAAATATGTAAAATATGTATCTTACAGCAATTAAGTTTTTGGATATAAATAAAATTACTTCAACGGATATGAATTCAGAAACTGTCATGAATTATTAATATATAGCAATATGTAGATGTACTTTTCAAATTTCAATACATAAAGCAAAATGCACTCGCAAAATCGGCTATTATGTAGTTAAAAAATATATTTTTGTATAATTGTAGAAAAGTACAACATAATTGACAGAACTAATTCGCTGGACGTACGCCATTGAAATACTTAGTTGTGTGGCCAGAAGAAACATAATAGTAGGTTGTGTATTATTGTACCTCCTATCGTGCAACTGTGGTTCTACTCGACGCACAACTAAGTTCTGCAGTGTCGTACGTCCAACGTATTGGTTTGATTAATCATATATTCCCATTGCAAAATACATTCAATAAAAATACAAAGATCACATACTATCTAATTCATACAATTGCTATTTACAATACAATGTCAGCTATTTTAAACACATCAATGTGAATCAGTTTTAGTACCCACTAAGCACATCAATTATCACTTACATAAAAAATATGTAAATTGTATCTCACGACAGTTAAAACATTCGCTAAAATTCATCATCTTCGAAGGATTAAAATTTTTAACAAATGTGAATGGCAAATTTATGGCAATCAGATGTTAGATCGTAATATAAAGTCTACATTAGAAATACCCAACTATAACTATACCAATAAACAAAATATATACTAGAATTAATAAAAATTACACATTCCTAGTGCATCAAACCTTCAGAATAAAAAAAATTCTTAAATACAAAATTAAACAGATGTTCTTGCAAAACTTATAACAAAAGGCAATGTTTGGTGTAATCAATTCTAGACATACTGAGTGGACAGAAAAGTTCTTATACCAGCCTTTGTTTCTTTTGCTTCATAAATATGCTAATTATCTTATCATCTGTCTTCCACAGTTCTGTTTCGAAGATAAGTCTTCAGGCGCTTTACTAAGGAAAAACTTATTTCAGCTGTGGCAGTTGCAACTGGTAATGTCGCAAGAATTATAATAAAAAAGTTATTATTTGGGAAAAGGTTCCCGTGGTAGTATTTAAGTGCCTCAGACGCATACTTTGGCCTGTTTTTGTCATCTGACTGTTGCCATTTCAGTACCTACCCACATTTCCCACTCCGCCCGCAAAATGGCCTGGCTTGGATATTTCCAGGCAGAAGGTAAATGCTGGTTCAACAGATATAACATCTTTGTCAGCAACATAACTTGGAAGGATGTTCTGCAGACACTGAATGGTTTTCTTGTGTGTTGCAAACTTTTCTTTGAGGGAAGAAATTAGTTCTTCAATGTAAGGGATGAATAGTACTCGTTTGTAGTACTGTTCGGGTGAATCTGCAGGAAAGTTTTCTCGATGTATTTGAGTTCCAACTACACTTGGTAGTCTTGTCTCAGCGCCAGATGATTTCGCTTTCTTTTCGCATTCGGTGAAAATCTTCTGGAACTCAGCATCGACATTATCCCTTATCTGAGTAAGCCTGGAAATGGTGAGATCAACATGTTCAATGGCAACATTTAAGTTAAAATAAACACTCTGATAATATTCTGAAAGATCATATGTGTGGCACAAGAAAAAGTCACTAATGGACAAGCCTATAAGAAATTGAAATGTACACAATCTTTGACGAAGTGAAGAAGCGATACCCTACTCATCATTGCCTCTGTCAATTAGTTCTTCCAGATCTATGACTATCTGCGGAAGGGATTCACTGAAAATAGAAATGCCCTCATGTCGTTCGACCCCACGGGTCTTACAACATTTGGCCAAGCGTGTGTGAGATGATGAGGATTCTTGAAGTTTCTTCTTCAGAGTGCCAGTTCGTTTCGGAGAAGAGCTAAAATAAGGTAAAATCTTGCTAACAGTTCCAAATGTGTTCCGCACATCTTGTACCTTTGAAGCATCACTCAAACAAAGATTGAGGCAGTGAGAAGAACAGTGTGTGTACAAAGCTGTTGGATAGTATTTCTGTAATATGGCCTGGCAGCCACGAAACATGCCTTTCATTGCAGCTGCCCCATCGTAACCTTGCCCTCTCATATTGTTCATATCAAGCCCGAGACTTCGTAGCTGGTCCTTTATAGTTGCAGCTACGCCTGCCCCAGTAACATTATGGAGAGCAACAAATTATAGAAAGTCTACCCTTAATTCCACCAAATCCTTGTCTACATATCTAAAACACAGGCAAAATTGTTCGGTCTGGCTTACATTAGATGTCTCATCAGCCAGAACACAGTAGATTCTAGAATTTTTTACTCTGTTTAGTATTTGTTCTTGAATAAAATTGCCAATGATAGAAATGAGTTCATTCCGAATCATTGTACTTGTATAAAGTGCATTTCCTTGAGCAGTTTGAATGTGCCTGACAAAATCTTGGTCACCTCCATTTTTTCGGAAACGAAGCAAAGCTCTAAAATTTCCGTCATTTTTCTCTGGTTCATCTAACGTAAGGCATCCACCATCTGAATCTCCTCTGAGAGGAATATCTTGTCGTCCACAAATAATTATTGTTTCTACAATAGCACGTAATTTTGCTTTGATGTTTTCAGTTTCCTCTCTGGTTTGTGAATCCAGTTGCATTATAATACTCACTCTTTATCCTTCCTTATTTCCAGGAAGTTCTGCGCCTTCACTGTGCAGTCCTAGTAATATCTAGTAGAGGAATGGTTTTTAAACACCTCAACAGCTTCTTTCCAGTTTGTGAAAGGAGAACTTACATAGGTTTTCAGGCTCTGGTGAGACCCTTTACCGCATCCTGCCTTTGTTGAAGAAATTACACATGTTTTGCAGAAAGCTCCTTGTGAAATATCAAGATCTGAACATGCCAGACATTCGAAATGCTTGAGCCAGTGATTCTGAAAACTCCTTCGTTTACCACTTCTAGAAACGTTGACAGGAAATTTGTGCTGGCAGGAAGGTACCGAGGTATTTTTCCACAATCGCTCTTTCTCATCATCCGTGATATGAGATTAATTTACATAAAGGCCGATATAGTTATTATTCACACACTGTAAGGCTGAATTTCAGATGCGCCATAGTTTGTCTGTAGTACTGTTCGGGTGAATCTGCAGGAAAGTTTTCTCGATGTATTTGAGTGGATGCAATGCATGTGCAGGTGGCATTTACAACGTTGAACAGCACACATTTTTTCTAGTTTCCTAAATATTTCCCCTCGTGACGTACCCGCTTCTGAAGGCTGTTCACCATAAAGTAAACATTTTTGAAACCAACCATAGAACCAACCTCTATCTGCATATCATTTTAACGGGCGCCCTGGGTGACATGCGCCCATTAAAATTGGTAACGATGGATGAGATAATAGCTTCATATCTTAACGTCGAATAAACAGTGTTAGATAACCAGTTCTGATAATTTTAATTACTTCTTTCGCTTTCTGTTTTTTTTTAATGCATCGAAGTGTAAAAATGAGCAGATTTGTTAAAATATTTAGTTTCTTAATACTTTCACAGTTTCACTTGACCGACGTATGAATAAAGTTATGAGGCCTGTGACAATGTTAAGCTTAGATAAGGCAGAAGAATACACAACGTGCATAGAAGTAGATCTTAAGTAGAGCTTTCAAAAGTGCTCATTTTATCGCGAGGAGCCTATACCAGCGCGGTACAAGCTTGATGATTTTCTGTCTTCCACTGAAACTCGGTCGGCAGCCGTATACTTGCTTCATTACGAATCTGCCTTCCACCAAACACGTCTCTTCAGTACTGCAAACATCGACTGAGGCCGAGGGGTCGCGGTGGTTGAGCGGTTAGACTGCTCACCTCCCACCTTAGAGAACTGGGTTCGATCCCCGGCCGGGTCACTCCCGGATTTTCGCAAGTTGAAATCGTGCCGGACGAAGCCGCTAGTCGGCGTGTTTTCTCGGGGATTCCACGTTTCTCCCGGCCTTATAATTTCAACGCTGCTCCATTCTCACCTCATTTCAACCTCATCAGGTGTCTGCCCAAATACCACAACTTGGTTGAGGCCGGAACCAGAATGAGAGCTGCATGCTCTATAGTAAGTATTGAAGAGACTTGGGAGGCTCTTAAGAGCCTCCCAAATCTCTTCAATACTTTTTTCAAGCAGCTTCAACAATATATATATATATATATTTATTTATTTATTTATATTTATTTTTAATCAACAATTAGCATTACTGGCCAACTTTTCTTCTAGACAGTAAATATAAACACCAGCCCTCAAAACCAACACAACATTGGAAACAGAAAAAGATATATTAACATTGTAGTGCAGAAAACGCTTGGTTGGTTATTGAAGTAGGAAGCAGAGCTATTGCACATGTCCTTTGTCTGTTAAAGCCACAATGACTGTGTTCGTCAGTCATTCGCAATATTATTGCAAAAGAATTCGTTTCTTTTGATACTAAAAATTTAAGGTATAAATGTATGAAATAGTATGGATCCAAGAAGCCTTAGGGTAAAGAAGAACGCCTCAATAGTTACTCGAATTTGTAGCATAGCAGTACATCAGCTTTAATGGATGCAATTTATTTTCAGAAATTATGCCAAGTTCCGACCGTACTCGGGGAAGACGTCTGTGATCTGGAACTAGCTTATACGTTTTCGTTTTCAGCAAAGTCGTGGAGATTTTTGTAGCTTCTGGCGCTGTAATTCGCATGTTAAGTCAACGGAATATATTGCTGGGTACTTGCGAGGGTCCGAAAATTTTGCAAGAAGCCTTTCGTTTTCTTGTGCTGATCTTTGTTCTAAGTCAAGCCGCCAAAACATTTCCAACAGTGGAGATTGGAATGTGACAATAAGAAGAATAAAAGTTATACCCGATCGTTTAAAATTTCTTTGATATGCGTAAAAATGCGCTTATCTTCAGCAATATGTTCACTAGTAGCTTAGATAGGTAAGTCAGTGACGTAACTGTCACGGTTATTATTTATGAAAAATAGTCAGGGCGTCCCACCTGTCTAAATACGGAACTTCTATCAGGCTCCACGGACAACTTTAATTTGACCTCAGGAACATGCGAGGCAGTTTTTGATAACCACTGCCTCATACCGCAGCAACTTTCGGTCAATGGCTCGAAACACTATTATTACCCATAAATATACATGAGGTAGTTCGGCGCTAACCTGGATTGGTGATCGGGTAGTCTCGAGTCGTGAAACGGACACTTCCATCGCTGCTAACACTGTAAACTTTTCTGTATTTTTTACATACAATTATTTGTAAAACTTCTTGCCGGGATCACTTTCGCAATCCTACAAGTAAATTAACGCAAATTTTGCCGTACGGTATTGTTATATATGTAGGGCTGACATTAATATTTAACATTAAATCGTTGTTCGTACTTTCAAGATATATTATAAACACGGAAAATATATAAACGAATTTGTGTATTTGTATGCTAACAAGACAGTGTGTTTTAAGTAAAGCTGCGACGTTTTACTTGCAGTGACTAGAGAAACATTTTGTCAAAAAGTTTAAATAAGTTATTTATACAACGTAAGAGATGATTTTAACTGTGAAAGTCACACGATGTCGATCTGTGTAAGAGGATTATTTTCTCTTCTCGTATGAGGATTAAAACAATTTTCAATATGTATACCTTAGCTTTTATACTATGACAGGCAACTTTGAGTCATGGCTGTGTTGTAAATGGAATATACCACTTAAAAATAATTTATGTTTAAATTGTCACTGAGACTTGGTTCAAATGCCCTTTTGTAATGATTAATATAGTGGGCTGTGTATATTCGAATTAACGTTAAGTACGGTGTTAAACTAGCTGATCCTGGCGAACGTTGTTTTGTCTCTTGAAATGACATCCATCCTCTCCTTCCCAGAATATAAGTGGATATTGTAAAAGCGTCGTATGATCTGTTTGCTTTGTATGGCTTGAACTGTATTTTTTCTGCGAATAATTTTATATCACGTTGTTCAAATTGTTCACCAATTTTTCGATATGATTATATTGACAACATAAATTAACATGAATCTCCTCATCAACAAGAAAATTAAATTTTTAAAAATTTTGGTGCATTTTCTGGCATGGGGAGTAAAGATCCGATTTGATGATACACTTATCCTTGAATCTTAAATATTGTTTCAAAATTTCTTCCGCCATCCTTTGTAATTTTTTTTCTCACCAAACGAAGTCATTTGAAGGCATGAGTTCAGAACACTAAAACGATTTCCTGCAAGTATAAGCTAAATCTGCCCATAAATATATAAGTTGGACTCCAGCGCCACCTATCGGAATGAAACATAACTAAAAACCTTACTCGTCACCTCAATGACATATGTTGTGAATATGGTCTCAGTCGGTCGAATGGTTTGTCAGGGATGATGTGGTTTTCTCACGCATAATGGCTTTTATATACATAGACTAGGGGCCCAGCCAGTGACCTTTTATTTAGTATTGGCATGTGCCTAGAACAGTTACGATGTTAAAAATATTTGTTATCATACAAAGACTGAAAAAAATTATGTGAAATTAACTCAACATTGGATATAGTTCTATCCACTAAGCCACCGCGGCCCCACTTGGAATCGCTCTAGCCATTTGGCCACTGCGGCTCCATTTGATATATATCTATCCACATGGCCACTGTGGCCCCACTTAATATAGTTCTATCCACTGAGCCACTAAAGCCCCATTTGGAATCGCTCTATCCACTGCGGCCCCACTTGAAATCGTTCTATCCACTGAGCCACTACGGCCCTACTTAATTAACTCAACATCGAAGCGAGACATTTAAAGTAAACAAAAATTATATTCCATTACATTCATATCTCTATGCAATAATCTATATTCATTAATACAAAACTTTCATAGGAAAAGCAATTAAAAAATTAGTTTTTTATGGTCGAAAGTCATGATTGCGTAATTTGATTTTGATGAAATTCGAACTTGTCCTGTATTTGACCCTGAGGATTCTCTCTGCAATATTTGAAGAACTTTTATTGAGTTTCAAGGGACTTGGAAGTATTAAAGAGGGACAGACAGGCAGACAGACATATATCGTCCTATTATATGACAGGATTAGAGAAGATGAGGAAGACAGAAACGGATGCTAATTTATTGATAGTGTCATCAGTACCAAAACGCACCTTTTTGTGAAGGGTAATATTTGTGACATTCTTGGAACACAATGAAAGTGTCAGCTCTCTCTGTTACAAGTGATGGAGAGAATATATACGCCCAGAAGGCGGGGCGAACCATGACACCTGCAGAGACAGTGCAAATTAACCGCATAACGATTGTGTAATAAAGCTGCTGAACATGTGTGTAGAGAATTTAGAGAATTATATTAATGTAAACATATTAAAATTTAATTGAGGTGTAATAAAAGGGTCACCGGAAAACGACAAGTGTGGGAGCACCTGATTGTCTAGGACCTATCGCGGCATTTCGGAGTCGCGGTCTTAGAAATTCTGTTGTGTTATTCACACTCGCTGTCTGAGTCAGCCTGAGAGGTCGGTGTCTGCTATAGAGGTCGCGGTTATGCCTAGTGAAGGACCTGGCAGTACGCCGTGCCTGCTGTGTCAGGTCGCCTGGATCGCCTTTTAGTAGTGCTTCCGGCAGAGAGGTCGGTGTCTGCTATAGAGGTGGTGGTTATGCCTAGTGAGGGACCTGGCAGTACGCCGTGCCTGCTGTGTCAGGTCGCCTGGATCGCCTTTTAGTAGTGCTTCCGGCAGAGAGGTCGGTGTCTGCTATAGAGGTGGTGGTTATGCCTAGTGAGGGACCTGGCAGTACGCCGTGCTTGCTGTTTCAGGTCGCCTGGATTGCCTTTTAGTAGTGCTACCGGCAGAGAGGTCGGTGTCTGCTATAGAGGTGGTGGTTATGCCTAGTGAGGGACCTGGCAGTACGCCGTGCCTGCTGTGTCAGGTCGCCTGGATCGCCTTTTAGTAGTGCTACCGGCAGAGAGGTCGGTGTCTGCTATAGAGGTGGTGGTTATGCCTAGTGAGGGACCTGGCAGTACGCCGTGCCTGCTGTGTCAGGTCGCCTGGAACGCCCTTTAGTATTGCTACCGGCAGAGAGGTCGGTGTCTGCTATAGAGGTCGTGGTTATGCCTAGTGAAGGACCTGGCAGTACGCCGTGCTTGCTGTTTCAGGTCGCCTGGATTGCCTTTTAGTACTGCTACCGGCAGAGAGGTCGGTGTCTGCTATAGAGGTGGTGGTTATACCTAGTAAAGGACCTGGCATTACGTCGTGCCTGCTGTGTCAGGTCGCCTGGATCGCCTTTTAGTAGTGCTACCGGCAGAGAGGTCGGTGTCTGCTATAGAGGTCGTGGTTATACCTAGTGAAGGACCTGGCATTACGTCGTGCCTGCTGTGTCAGGTCGCCTGGATCGCCCTTTAGTAGTGCTACCGGCAGAGAGGTCGGTGTCTGCTATAGAGGTGGTGGTTATGCCTAGTGAAGGACCTGGCAGTACGCCGTGCCTGCTGTGTCAGGTCGCCTGGATCGCCTTTTAGTAGTGCTACCGGCAGGGAGGTCGGTGTCTGCTATAGAGGTGGTGGTTATACCTAGTGAAGGACCTAGCAGTACGCCGTGCCTGCTGTGTCAGGTCGCCTGGATCGCCCTTTAGTATTGCTACCGGCAGAGAGGTCGGTGTCTACTATAGAGGTGGTGATTATGCCTAGTGAAGGACCTGGCAGTACGCCGTGCCTGCTGTGTCAGGTCGCCTGGATCGCCCTTTAGTATTGCTACCGGCAGAGAGGTCGGTGTCTGCTATAGAGGTCGTGGTTATGCCTAGTGAAGGACCTGGCAGAACGTCGTGCCTGCTGTATCAGGTCGCCTGGATCGCCTTTTAGTAGTGCTACCGGCAGAGAGGTCGGTGTCTGCTATAGAGGTCGTGGTTATGCCTAGTGAAGGACCTGGCAGTACGTCGTGCCAGCTGTGTCAGGTCGCCTGGATCGCCCTTTAGTAGTGCTACCGGCAGAGAGGTCGGTGTCTGCTATAGAGGTCGTGGTTATGCCTAGTGAAGGACCTGGCAGTACGTCGTGCCAGCTGTGTCAGGTCGCCTGGATAGCCCTTTAGTATTGCTACCGGCAGAGATGTCGGTGTCTGCTATAGAGGTCGTGGTTATACCTAGTGAAGGACCTGGCATTACGTCGTGCCTGCTGTGTCAGGTCGCCTGGAACGCCTTTTAGTAGTGCTACCGGCAGAGAGGTCGGTGTCTGCTATAGAGGTCGTGGTTATACCTAGTAAAGGACCTGGCATTACGTCGTGCCTGCTGTGTCAGGTCGCCTGGATCGCCCTTTAGTAGTGCTACCGGCAGAGAGGTCGGTGTCTGCAATAGAGGTCGTGGTTATACCTAGTGAAGGACCTAGCAGTACGCCGTGCCTGCTGTGTCAGGTCGCCTGGATCGCCTTTTAGTATTGCTACCGGCAGAGAGGTCGGTGTCTGCTATAGAGGTCGTGGTTATGCCTAGTGAAGGACCTGGCAGTACGTCGTGCCTGCTGTGTCAGGTCGCCTGGATCGCCTTTTAGTAGTGCTACCGGCAGAGAGGTCGGTGTCTGCTATAGAGGTCGTGGTTATGCCTAGTGAAGGACCTGGCATTACGTCGTGCCTGCTGTGTCAGGTTGCCTGGATTACCCTTTAGTAGTGCTACCGGCAGAGAGGTAGGTGTCTGCTATAGAGGTGGTGGTTATGCCTAGTGAAGGACCTTTCAGTACGCCGTGCCTGCTGTGTCAGGTCGCCTGGATCGCCCTTTAGTATTGCTACCGGCAGAGAGGTCGGTGTCTGCTATAGAGGTGGTGGTTATTCCTATTGAAGGACCTGGCAGTACGTCGTGCCTGCTGTGTCAGGTCGCATGGATCGCCCTTTAGTATTGCTACCGGCAGAGAGGTCGGTGTCTGCTATAGAGGTGGTGTTTATTCCTATTGAAGGACCTGGCTGTACGCCGTGCCTGCTGTGTCAGGTCGCCTGGATCGCCCTTTAGTAGTGCTACCGGCAGAGAGTTCGGTGTCTGCTATAGAGGTCGTGGTTATGCCTAGTGAAGGACCTGGCATTACGTCGTGCCTGCTGTGTCAGGTCGCCTGGATCGCCCTTTAGTAGTGCTACCGGCAGAGAGGTCGGTGTCTGCTATAGAGGTCGTGGTTATACCTAGTAAAGGACCTGGCATTACGTCGTGCCTGCTGTGTCAGGTCGCCTGGATCGCCTTTTAGTAGTGCTACCGGCAGAGAGGTCGGTGTCTGCTATAGAGGTCGTGCGTATGCCTAGTGAAATACCTGGCATTACGTCGTGCCTGCTGTGTCAGGTCGCCTGGATTACCCTTTAGTAGTGCTACCGGCAGAGAGGTCGGTGTCTGCTATAGAGGTGGTGGTTATGCCTAGTGAAGGACCTTTCAGTACGCCGTGCCTGCTGTGTCAGGTCGCCTGGATCGCCCTTTAGTATTGCTACCGGCAGAGAGGTCGGTGTCTGCTATAGAGGTGGTGGTTATTCCTATTGAAGGACCTGGCAGTACGTCGTGCCTGCTGTGTCAGGTCGCCTGGATCGCCCTTTAGTAGTGCTACCGGCAGAGAGGTCGGTTTCTGCTATAGAGGTCGTGGTTATACCTAGTGAAGGACCTGGCATTACGTCGTGCCTGCTGTGTCAGGTCGCCTGGATTACCCTTTAGTAGTGCTATCGGCAGAGAGGTCGGTGTCTGCTATAGAGGTGGTGGTTATGCCTAGTGAAGGACCTGGCAGTACGCCGTGCCTGCTGTGTCAGGTCGCCTGGATCGCCCTTTAGTATTGCTACCGGCAGAGAGGTCGGTGTCTGCTATAGAGGTGGTGGTTATTCCTATTGAAGGACCTGGCAGTACGTCGTGCCTGCTGTGTCAGGTCGCCTGGATCGCCTTTTAGTATTGCTACCGGCAGAGAGGTCGGTGTCTGCTATAGAGGTGTTGGTTATGCCTAGTGAAGGACCTGGCAGTACGCCGTGCCTGCTGTATCAGGTCGCCTGGATCGCCTTTTAGTAGTGCTACCGGCAGAGTGGTGGTCAGGCCCCAGCGACTGGCCGACATACAAGGTGACCGTCTGCCACCCTCGTTACTCCCTAGCTCCCCTCATCGCGAGTACGCCAGGACAGCGCTCCGTTGTCGTGTGCGAGTTCGAGTCCCGTGACCGCAACAATGTCAGCTTTGCCTTCCAAAAATTCTGCTGGGCTGCTGGTCGCTGTTTTGTTGCACTCGTGACTGGTAAGCAATCAGCATCACATATAGCTGTAACATTTTCCCACTGCCACAGGAAAATCAATTCCCATAACATATCTTTTAAATTAAAACACCTTTAAGAGATATATCCATTCTTGCATCGAAACTTACATTAAACTGGGAAATCACAGTTTTATTTATGAGACAAATTTTGCGAAAATAGGTTGAGTTGTTTTCGAGATGTAATGTAAAAGAAACATTTTTTTAATGTGGTGCTATCCTCCAGAACGGCAGACCAACAGCAATACTCGCCTCTGGATGTAATGCTTACAACTTGCGTTGTAAGCATACAATATTTGGTTGAAATAGGTTGAATGGTTTCCGAGGTATGAGATATCGCCCTGAATTCGAAAGTCAAAGAGCCTACATTTAAAAGTCAGGTGTCCTTACTTAATGCTAAACGTGTACTGAGTTTGGTGAGATTCGTTTCACGCGTTCAAAAATTGATAACGGGGCACAGACACACACAGTCGCACTCACACACACAGAGACAGGAAAGTGATCGTATAAGCCTTTCTTTCTTTCGGAACGTATGCTAAAAATAAAGCTGGAAAATTTTCAATATCTTCTTCCGTATTTTGTCTTGCATTCGGAATATATGTCCTATTTTATCAATGGTATCTTTAGCTGTTTGTTATAGTTCGCAGTTTGAGCGCAAGCGATGTAGGTTCGAACATCGGTAGGGCATTCTATTTTTTTATATTAACCGAAACTGTTTAATAATGGGCGAAGAGCCAAACAAATCTTTAGTTTCGCCAACCATATATTTGTTTGGGGACGTCGAATAAGAACAACAAAATAATTTGGTTCAACAACAAAATATCTTACTGTCGCTATGAAAATAATTAAAATGGTCGGACCAACCAAACTTTGTTCGATTCATCAATACCGTTTTCCAACTGCAATTTATTTAAGGGGTTAAAAATTAGAAATGTTTGTTGTTTGCTATAGGCTGTTCACTGTAAACTGAGTACTTTTAAAAGCCCAGGGTAACATCTACTTGTAAGCACGTTGTGTATTCTTCTGTCCTATGTATAATTAACATTGACATGGGCCTCATCACTTTATTGACGCGTGGGTCAAGTGAAACTGGGAAATTGTTGTAAACCTAAATGTTTTAAAAATATCCTTATTTTTAAACTGCGATGCATCAGAAAAGATAGCGAAATAAATCATTTACGTTATCACAAATGGTTACCTAACATTCTTTATTAGAGGTTAAGATATGGAACTACTTTCCCTTCATTGTTACCAACTGTACTGGGTGCATGTCACTCAGTGCGCCCGTTAAATATATATGCAGGTAGAGCCAGTGAAATTCTACTAAGATTGATTTCAGAAATGCTCACTTTTTCGCGAACAGTTTTCATCAACATTACTGCGAATATTCAAACAGGGCTTTAGGTTTCGGCACTTGCACGCACAGTTATGTACTGGAATAGGCTGACACCCGGGTAATCAGCTTCCCATACTGGAGTCCCCAAGTGTCCTCAGTTAGTGGTATGCGAGTACGGCAGGTATGTGACGTCACAAGTACACGCCTGCGGCAACCCGGGCCCCAATTTCGCGTGCCGTTGAGCCAGCTGCATCAGACACTGCAGCTTCTTCTTCATCCTATACTCTCTTCACTTTACAGATGGTTCAACACACTGCAGCGTAGCACAACGAGTGCATTATTTTTCCACGTATAACACTAGGATGAACCTTAATTTGTCCACTTTCGAGAGAAAGTTACGTTATACAGAATGTCGCAATATTGCATGTCAATTCTTTGGGAAACATTCCTCACATCGGGAGGAAGAAAAAATGTTAAATGAACATAGGTCCGCAAACGCTTCGTTTCTTCACTACAGCCCGCAATATATAACGTACAGTGTATGGCCCGTTATGTATTACGCGCTGTAGTGAAGAAACGAAGCATTTACGTACCTATGTTCACAAAACATTTTTTCATCCTCCAAATGTGAGGAATGATTTCCCGACGTATTGACATGCAATATTGCAACATCCTGTGTGTATGTATGTATATATATATATATATATATATATATATATATATATATATATATATATATATATATATGGGGTTACACACATGCAATATTGCAACAACCTGTATATATATGGTTATGCATAATCTTAAATGTATGTATATATATGAGGCTATGCATAACCTGGTTCAACTCAAATCTTCGTATGCAATTTGTCAGTCACATGCTTCGGTTACGACTTCAACCATGAGACACGTCGTCTACAGCCTTTTGATGCATAACCATGCAACGAGATAATCCCTAATGATTTACTTGTTTATGGGTTGTAATATATTATTATTTACAGGTTGAAAATAGTTTTATCCTCTCTTATACAATTTCAGTTGTCAATGTTATCAAAGCTGATGACATAATTTTAAATTCTCTCTAGTATTTGGGTGGATTGTCGAGTATTCTTCTAGCGGGCTGTTTCACAAAAAAAAACCGTTACACTAAAAAGAAACTACCTGACATATCTTAAACAATTTTTGAAGGCATATTAAAATTGGGACCATACGAAACGCCACATTTTTGATACACTTCAGTGTTCACAATAAGTGTTAAGAGTTGTCCGAAATTCTCCAGTGTCCACAGTAAGTGTCATGGCAAGGAGGAAGAAGTCCCTTCATGCGGACATGGAATGGGGACTTGTAGTTTCCACCGCAGGAAAAGCCTCGGGGCAGGTGAGGTTGAACTCGCGCTGGCGGCGTGTTGGAAGTACCTCCCAGCAAATGTTGTGGTGACGACCGGTACACACATCATATCGTTGTTACACAACCTATAGGCTGTTCACAGTAAAGTGAGCACTCTTGAAAGTCCTGCTTAAGATCTATTTGTATGCACGTTGTGTATTCTTCCGCCTTATGTAAGATTAACTGTGCCATGGCCCACATCACTTCATTCATGCGTCGGTCAAGTGAAACTGTGAAATTATAATAAAATTAATATATTTTAAAAATCTGCTCATTTTTACACTTCGATGCATTAAAAAAACAGAAAGCAAACAAAAAATGATTTAAACTATCAGTAATGATTTAAACTATCACTAATGGCTACCTAATACTTTTTTATTCTACGTTAAGATATGTAACTACATTCCATTCAATGTTACCAACTTTACTGGGAGCATGTCACTCAGGGCGCCAGTTAAAATATATGCAGGTAGGGGCAGTGGCTTTTTCTAAGGTTGATTTAAATAGTGCTCACTTTATCGTAAACACTCTTTATCATGAATGCACGTACTTTCAATCGTATAAAGTCAGAAGATGGTGGAATAGGGACGTTTCCTCTATTGTTAAGATTTTCATTATATTTACGGAAATTGTTTCGAAAATGCACAGTAAATATACGAAAACGCAATCCGTAATGACGAAAACGGAGTTACGTGCATAAATACAAAATACGGAAGATCTCCGTATTTCCTATAACTTCGGATTTCGGGCACGAATAATGCCGAGTCTACACGAAACTTTCTTCGCCGCTGTAACTAGAAAATTATCGTTTCTGCGGCAGTTAAGGTTATCAATGTCACTAAGACATGTTCTTTCAAACATTATAAAGTAGCAACAGGCGTATGTAACATTAACATTTAAAATACACTAACTTTAACCGAAACTAGAGAGTTGCTTCTGTGACTAACAGAGGACCTCAAAAGTTATGTCATTATCATTATGCGAGCATTGTAGGTAAGTGGTTAGGGTTGTAATCTTACAACTTTTTGACTCGGGTTCAAATCTTGCTTAAGTATAAAAAATTTTAACGTTTTTAAATATTCTAGTAATTCACAGTAAAACAACCACTTAATGAATATTAAAAATAAAATAGATATTACAAATTATTTGAACTAGAATTACAGAAATCTAACTATGGAATTAACAGAGAGGTTCCGTAATTTTTACGGAAAGCCCTTTTTTGAAAATGAATTTATCCGTAATTTTACAGAGAATTTACAGACACCTCTGGATAAACTTTTACGAGCACTTTGCTGTAAATCGAGGGAAAAATTGTTGACAGTGTATACAATACTTTAGTAAGCTATCATCTAGGCAAGTCTTAGCCCAGGTAGTATCAAAATGAACAAACAAGGAAATACCATCATGTAGAGTCAACGACATGAACACTGAGGTAAACCTATATGACTGTGACAAGTACAAATTATACCGTAACTCCAGTTACGGGACTGGAAACAGAAGGTGGCTTATTTTATAGCACCTAGCTGGCCACCAAGTTCGTCCACCACAGCTTTTGGCCCCAATTTATTATATAGTGCCAGCTAGAATATTTGTATATATTGTAAATGAAAAAACTAGCAAATTGATACAGATTAACGTAACAAAATAATGTTACATATATGATGAAATAAGTAATTTATATGTGTAAAGCAATTATTTTCTAAATAGCTGCCGTGCTTTTGTTTGTGCAAAACTGCGTATTTATGAAATAATTGAACTTACTTGAACCTGTCTCGTCCTATTTGCAGCTGTTCTTCCATGTACTAAATACGTCAACAAATTACTTATTTTGTGTGCAGTGTTGAACCACCTAACCTTAATTTTAAAACTAAACTTAATATATTTGTAACTGCTTAAAAATTCCCAAAACATTTCGTATGGAAATAGTTATATGGAGAGCAACTTAATTTTTCCTTAAAATTCGGTGTTATACTTAAATTTTTATATGCCATGTTTGTTGTATAATTAAACTCATTTGATTTTAACTTAAGATCCTACTACACCTAAACAGTTAATTAAGTAATGGTTTCAGTCTTACACCATGTTTGTTTATAATGTTAACATAAAACATTGTTGTACGCTATAATATTTCAAGAAAAACTCTACCAAATAAAATATTATGGGAAATTCCTCCTGCCTATGCATTTTTCTAGTATTTGATTATTTGATATATTTACCATCAAAATTGCTTGCATATGCAGGTAGAGTACAGAAGACAACGAATATATATCTTCTTATACTTATCGAATTTCAAATGAAATAGAACTATTACGCAAATATTCAAACTATTTCGAAAACATTCTTATGCATACTTAAGTGGTTTAACTTCTGTGGGAGTTACAATACAGATTTATTTTTATCTCATAAGACAACTGAATTGCAGAGATAAAACTTATTATATCCAGTTAATCATTTCGTTTCACACAAACATTGCTTGTCCAAAGTATTTAATATCAAAATTATTTCACTTAATTTAAATTTTAAAATTATTACACTTCAGAAACTACTTCAGCAACCGGGCGGGGCTTAACACAATTGTTAATTCCATTAAAGTTTCAGATTATGTGAATAATTTCCGCCAAAATATCTAAACGGGGCTGAAATACTTTTTTCCTTTTCTCGATGATTTCCGAAAATCAAATGCGGTTTTCAAGTGTTTTATAAGTGATTAAATTACTGTAACAAACTTTAATTCATAAATGTTTACAAATGAAAGGCAATTTTAATAGTTAAACACATACGTATCAATAACTGTTATAAATACTAATTGTCGGCAATATTTCTTTTAACATTTTGCCCTGCTTCATAATATCTGTGTATAAAATAAAGAGTCCGAATTGAATGACATTCATCAAGGCATAATTGAAATCGTGGGACGCAAAACCATGCCAATTTTGGAATGGATTCCCCTTATGGCGTAGCCACCAACTAAGAAAGATTCATTTGAAATTTGATCCCCTAGAGAGATAAGAAGGTAAATTTTGTTTTCAAGCATGGCTCAATAGCGCAATGAGATGTCGATGTGCTCTTAGCTTCGAGAGGGCCGCTGTGGTGTAGTTGATAGAGCACTCCTTCTCTTCCCAAATTAAGGCAAACAAGGTTCAGTTTCTGGCGGGGTCGCTCCGGGATTTCCGTGCGTGGGAATCGTGCCGGAAGATGCCTCTGGTCGGCGGGTTTTCTCGGGGATCTCCCGTTCCCCACGCCCTTGCATTCCTGCGCTGTTCTACTTGCGTCACCCTCATCACCTACAGACACATCGTTGTTAAGGGACGCCAAGAACTCTCCGTATAACTCTTAGCTTGAAATGCTTAACAGCAAATGTCAGTTTTTTTATTACTAATATGGTGATAAGGGGTAACCTGTGTTTTGGAGGACTCCACAATAGTTCCCAGATACGATAAGATATTGTTACGCCCTTCGCTTTAACTTCTATAAATTGAAAGGGAAATTACTCACTGACTAATGAATGCGGGGGCCAAAACGCTACACATAGAAGCATGAAATTGTAGGGGAGTTGATATCTACTGATAAACGATTTTTCGTAACTCAACCCTTGAGGGAATGAAAATGTATACATGTTTTGATCGTGTTACTACTATATTACAATTGCATGTTTATACACATCATAAATATTCAATAGGAAATCGTTGCGACTGAAGCGGGAAATCACAAATGTGGTACACAAAGACGCTGTTCAATAAACAAATTAGTATTTGTTCAGTAAACGAAGGCAAAGCCTCAGAAGGAAAGCTAGTAAGTGTGTAAACCACGAGGTTTGTTATCATATTGTGTAGTGACTATTTTTATAAATGGCCTGTAATGTGTAAACTTTGTACACAACCCTGCTAAATTAAATGAAACCATCTCGTAGGTTTTCAAGAATTCTGCCTGACTAGAGTGTCAAGTAATACGTTAGGGTATAGTCGTCATGCTAAGACGCTTGTATCTACATTTTTTAATAGTCCCTTAACACGAGAAACATTGAAAATCTTTCCGTGCCCAAAGACATGTTTCAAGCTGGAATTTCAATTCAACGAATTTTTTTTTTTTGGCGTGACTATAGCTATGCCGGATGTATTTACAATCAGTCTTATTAGCTGTACACGGTAAAATGAGCATTTTTGAAAGCCTTGCTTAGGATCTACATGTACACACGTTGTGTGTTCTTCCGCCTTATGTAAAATTAATATTGTCATTGGCCTCACTGTGAAATGATTAAGTAAGTAAATACTTTACAAGTCTGCTCTTTTAACAGAAAGCGAAAGAAATAATTTTAAGAAATCACAAATGGTTACCTAACACTTTTTATTCGACGTTAAGATATGGCACTAATTTCCATCCATCGTTAATAACTTTACTGGGCGCATGTCACTCAGTGCGCACATTAAAATACATGCATGCAGGGACAGTGGTTTTTTTTCTAATGTTCATTTCTGAAGTGCTCACTTTATCGTGAACAGCCTTTACCTGCTAACTTTTGTGTACAGAAAATTCATAGTTGTTTTTGGACACGAACCGTCATTTTATCTTTATTGGCACGACACTGCTTCAAATAACGTTGAGGCGAGTTGACAACAGGAAGACTGCACGCCAGAACAGAGCCTGGCTTGTAGAGGCGATGAGGCTAGTGGTGAGTGAGCAAAGGTTCGACCTTACAGCTCACCCACTTCGTCACCTATATTCTTTGGAGCAGGTTCCTTTGCATTGCCCACTTTTCTGAAGAAAGAAAATTCCAACAAACTGCTTCCCGCTTCAGCAGTAATAACATGCAAGCCAAATCGAAACATGAAAGACAACAGAATGTAACTTTCTTTTTCATCAATAACATTAACACTCCATTCAGTATCATACTTATTAACGCCCTTCTCGATATGGTGAATATTACTATGAACCTTCTTGGGGTAATATCCCGAACGAAAACGCTCACATTCATATTAACACCGAATCTGGAACAAAATTGAAAACACATTAAATACCACAACAATAAATAAGAACATAAAGACAAACAAAGGCACTAATAGTACATCAATATATACCTCAATAACAACAGAAAAACCAAAACAAACACCAAAGTTCCAGAACTGGACCGCCCACACTACTTCGCTGGTGCACTACAACTGCTCGGCTGCCTCCGCAGACAAACGTGGTGTAATACTTGGTGTGGAGCGCAGGTCAACTACAACTAGAGAAGTGCGTGGCTAGGTCAAACATGCCTTGTCCTTCAGTGGGAAGCTCTTGCCCGAAAATGTCAGTCGGCGCATGCATCTCGTCCACGTGTCACTACATAAATCTTCCAGGACACACATGACCCTCCCTAGTTTATAACATGCTGTAGGGGGTAAAGTCACTTCACATCATGTTAGTGTCCGTAACACATTCAGCACACTTGCTGCTTTGTTAAAAGATCGATCTAATCGTTTTTTTTTTTGTACAAACATTTCAAACAATGTACGTAGAGATTAAAAGAGAATTCTGAACAATTCAGTCTGTCATTCAGAAATTTGAGTTATGTTTTATTTCTGCTAAATGCGATAGGCACGTGCTTCAAAATTGTGGAAGAATCCCGACTCTGACGTGACTACAGTATTAGAAAAAAGAAATTATAAAGGCAACAGAATGTGTTTCCAAGAATATAGCTTGGCAAATACAACTAAGATATCACGGTCATTTTTGTTTTAGTTTTAAATCATATTTAAATTGAATATATTTAACATAGACCATTTCGCAGTGAATTGAGAGCTAATGATTTTGTAAATTCGCCTTGTGTGTTTCCTGCCATACAAAATCCTCAGTTACGAAATGTGTCATAAACTGTGAATTCAGAATCATGTACCAGAGCCATCGTGTTCTTTGAAGTATGAAGGTTCCAAGACTGAAAGGGGGAAACAGTGCTGTCTTGGCAGTGGACTGCACGAAAGAAACAAATTAGAGTAATTGTGTAATTTTTTATGTCACATCAAACGGAGAATTCCACAGAGACCCCGACAAGTGGCCAAAATAGGATTTGGTCGACAGGTACGTAAAGAACACATATAATTCCACAGATGGAATCATGTAAATAATCACTAATACAAAATATTGCTTTTATAAAATAAAATGAATAACGTTAATGAAAAATGCTGTATTCATTTCGTATGTGTGAAGTTAAATCACGTATAGCGCGTGCACGTTTTTAATACGTATTAATTTTGCACACCTCATATCTGGATTTATTACGTAAGAACATATTTGGGATTGGCCTTGAAAACCTCACAGGTTTGCTTGTCATACATAAGAGCAGTGTTGGCCGCAATGACATTGCCGAAGTTGCCAACTTCAACTTTACATTTCCATTCGTTTCGTAAACCGAAATACTGTAACATCGGCACAGTTAACAGACAGCAATTCATGGAGCAACCATTGTCATAAACTACGTTTCGTTTCCAATAATAGCTGAGCCAAATGGTTTGAAAGGCTCGTTACGATCTTAGCAACCAGATCGCCAATCTAATTCGTTTTAACTATTAGGCATAACTCCCACAATAACATTTACTCTACCATTATTGTGAGGTTACACCTTCCTCGTATTATGAAGATATGCCCTAAGCACCTGTTGAGTTAAACGTAAGAATGGCGTGCCCTTACCTCTTAGGCTTACCTTGATATATAGTTGTAAACAAATAGAATAACTGTAGATTCCAGAGCTTAGCTTTTCCATGGTTATGGTGCCTTATGGCATTGATAATTTATTGACTTAGAAGGAAAATAGCAAATTTTACTTAAGAAACGTCCACTGACCTCCAACAGCTCTAACAATTTCACGCCATCAAAGACAGGTAAGAAATATGAAGCCATAAAATGTAAGTATCTATATGTCATCGAGGACTAATAATGAACTTTTCCATTATTTTAAGAGTTTCCAGCTTCATAACCTTTATGATAACAGACAACTTGTATTTTTCTGATAACAGACAAAATGAGAGGACATTTTCTGATTTTGTTCATATAACGTCGCGATATCGAATCAGAACTCTAGACTAGATGGTTATTGAACTCTTTATACCGTATTTTCTATAGGCTGTTCACGATTAACTAAGCACTTTTGAAATCAACATTTGAAAAATGTCACTACCCCACATCTTCATGTGTTTCGAAGGACACAGTGATAGACATGAGCCCTGTAAAATTAGTGTTGACGGAAGGAAATTAGTTTGTCTTGACGTTGAATTAAAAAGTGTCTGGTGAACATTTGTGAATTATTGCATCATTCATTTTGCTGATTGTGTTTTTTTTTTTTTTTTTTTAATTCCTATAAGTGTAAGAATAAGCACATATTTTAAGTATTTACTTTTTTAAAAGTGTCACAGTTTCACTTGACCTACGTGCCAGTAAAGTGATAGACTAAAGGCAAAGTGAATTGCACATGCTGAAAGAATACACAATGCACATACAAGTAGATCTTAAGCAGAACTTTGAGAAGTCCTCAGTTTACCGTGAACAGCCTATATGTTCATAAAACCAGCTTAGAAATAAGTTATATTAAATCAATTCTATATCGAGATATACGAAATTGACGTTTTCAAACGAATGCTTTTCCTATATGACGTCATCAACGTGAACGTGCCGGTCACTGCGTCCGATAAATTATATATAGTTAAGGACAGGGGTAATTATGTGTTTTTTTTAACTGTTCAATTTACAGTAAGGGGCCGCTGTGGTGTAGTGGTCAGAATTCTCGCCTCCCACATTGACGTTCACGGGTCGATTCCCGGCAGGGTCGCTCCCCGAATATTCGTACGTGGGAAATATTGCCAAGCGATGCCGCTGGTCGGCGGGTTGTCTCGGGGGTCTCCCATTCCCTCCGCTGCTCCGTGCCCACCTCGCTTCACCATCATCGCCTCACAAGAACTCGATGTTAAGAGCCGCCCTAATCTCACTTTCCCACTCCATTGTACAGCAAACCTTCTATGATGTCACGACAGTCTGTATACCGCAGACAATGTAGTTACTGTTCGCGGGACTTTCCAAGAAAGGTTATTCATATATTATCCAAACATATAGGCTGTTCACGGTAAAGTGAGCACTTGCAAAGTAAACCTCTGGAAAAATATCGTAGCCCACAACTACTCACTTCCATGCCGGCGCCAGTTAAGAATGGGATGGACCCCCGCATTTTCTGTGAAATCGTTGTTTGCGCGAATACGCGTCTCTCAGTAAATAAATGTTCTGCAAGTACGACTTCTTGTCATAAAATATTAAAAACCAGTTACCTATGCCCCTATTTTATTAGATTTTTCATATTAAGTGTATTCTAGGAGAAAAATATTCGTGAAAATGGTCAAATATTGAATTTTTAAAGCTTGTCCGTGCAGTTTCCATAAGCATTAAGAGAAAAGTAAAAATATACGGGCTTAGTTACGGGCCTGTGGTCTTTCATCGCGTGTAATAAAACCCCACTGTTACAGATATAATGTGCACAGTACAACGTCACGACGGAAACACTGCACGCCTTGCGCGTAGGAGCGATGAGGCGCTATACGTGAGTGTTAGTGTCGCCCATATCGCCCCCTCGCTTCTTCACCTTGGGGGCGCATCTCCATCCTGGTGTATTTATACTTCGTACACCTTACAGATCGAATTATCATATTACTATCACAATTATCTTCCTTACAATTTCACGTTTTCACTTGACTGCAGACGCAATAATACAGCCGCTAGGCCCGTGGCTATGTGAAGTTAACATATCTTGGAATGAAACTGGGAGGACAAGTTCAGCATGAATTAGTAGGCTTGAAGAGTGAATACACTGCAACCAACTACGACAAACAATTACTGTTCGATAAATTGTGAAAATCATAGCCGCCGAGATGGTGATAGGGCTCAATCTCCTTCGCCTCCAACTCAAGAATTAGTTCGGAGTTTTGTAGTATTGTGAGCTGAAATATCTTGCAACTTTTTCGCAGCTGTTCCTAATTTTATCTTAATTTCATAAAAAAAAAACTTTATACAGTAAAACATTATACAGGAACGTTCTCCCACATCAAATAACGTCAGATGAACACTTGTTTCCCCATTATTATCAACTTTACATTAAAGCACCAAACACATTATGGGGATTATGAAAATTACTTAATTCTTACTTTCCTCTGATATATATATATATATATATATATATATATATATATATATATATATATATATATATATATATATACGATTACGAAAATGGAATGTCGCAAATAAAAGTAAAATAGGATGAATCGTAGACAATACGCGATTAATACAATGTGATGTTAAACTAATTCTTTATGATTAAATGCGTGAACCTCTTTATCAACCAAAATGAACGAACGGTGTTATAGGGTTGGGATTGACCATTTACTTATTTTATTAGTTTTATCCTGTTTGTGAACTGGGAAGACTCTGGCGCCAGCAAACCCCAGTACTGAATATCACCGTGTGTTTATAACGATTATTTCATATAGGACTCTTTCCGTAGTTGCATACAAGAAACTGGATTAAAATAAAT
Organism: Dryococelus australis; assembly: GCA_029891345.1. Lineage (NCBI taxonomy): Eukaryota > Metazoa > Arthropoda > Insecta > Phasmatodea > Phasmatidae > Dryococelus > Dryococelus australis. Next base: position 84,138,638 of record CM057006.1, on the reverse strand, counting down.
ATAGATCAATCAATGAATCCATTTTGTACAATATTTATGTTTATTATTTATTCAATAAATTTCTTCATATTGTGGACAAAAATTGCGAAAACAGGTTATTCTATAATAAGTACATTGTGTCCAATAATTAATGATGTGAACAAAAATGTTATAATAAGCAAGAAATTAAAAATGTAAGTATTGGTGTACTTTAAGTAGGACATATTTACTGTGCAATTTGTTTCGCACATATAAACAGGAGAACTTAAAATATTTCATTAAATCCTGACAAAGTTATCTGGTTCCACCTTCTGTATATAATAATATATGTTGTGAATAATTTACAGGTGGTTTTGGTCTTTCAATACCCAATGAATTCTTCTTTGTGTAGAACGAGAAACAAAATTCCATTAAAGTGTAAGGATATTCGTTCAGAAATATAAATAAAATATTTTCGCTAGTAATATCTACTTAAGAACCACGAAAATGTCTTGTTGGGCGCCGAGTACTGGAATATATCGCCATGTACTACATTTGATTGACTTAGTATATTTCCATGAGTTTGGTTTCATTGACAATGCATTTGAATTAAGAAAAACATCATATATAGCAATGTCAAACTTTGCAATAAAAATGTTTCGAATAATAATTAAAAATAATCAGACAATCAGCAGATACTGTATTCAAAATTAGTTGTTTTAGCATTTATTAATTTTATTGTATATAAATTTATGATACAATTAAAAATAAAATGTCTTCTTGGTTTAAACCAAATCTCGTGTCCGTAATAGATCATGCTATTATAAAAAAAAAAAAGCCTATTTGTTCAAAGCATGAAAATTTAAATTTAATATATTTATAGATGATATTATTTTGTTAATTTTATGACAATTTTTTGGATAATTTACTGATTTGATGCTTTATATTCCTAATATTTTTGTAAAAGTTTAGCCATTTTAAATTGAAAACCATATACTATCTATTGTCAATGTTTAAAATAGTTACTAGCATTTGAATTTCCTGTCATCAATGCACTTAACCCCGCCAGCAAACATTTAGTATTTCTAATTAGATTCTTAATTTTTTTTTTTTTTTTTTTTAAGGATTTATTGACTGCTAGGCCATCGCATACCTCTTAATATTCAAAATCTTATTTTAGTTTCAGTTTGTTTACGTCCTGCTAGGAATACCAAATTTAGAGGTAATCAAAGAATCTAGAATAGTTGTTATGTTTAACATGACTTTTTCTTTCAGATGCCTGTTCTGAAGTTTGAGAGATTCCAACCGCACATGGATGCGCCAGCCTACAGCGTGAGTTGAAAAATGATATACTGATACTGTAGACTAGTTTTCCTTTCTTTAAATTTTCTTCACTGTCGATATTTGTTAATAGGTACATCAAGATTCTAGCTGAGAAAAAAATTATCGCATTCTGAATTTTTAAGGTTGAAGTAAAGCAACTGCCTACAAAGCAGTGCACACGACTGTACAATGTGAAGAGCTCGTAAAAAGTAGTACAGTCACTATAAAAAATTGTCAGAAAAGTGCGACTAATGCTGTATATGAAAGAAGAATATATATATATATATATATATATATATATATATATATATATATATATATATATATATATATATATATATATATATATATATATATATATTGCAACATTATAAAATATTTTACTAAAATATACTTTTTATATGTAATAAAATAACCAATTAAAATAGTCTATTTTGAACATAACTTAAGCGCATTTCCTATATGGATGCTTGACAAAGCAACATTTCCAAGAAGGTCTTCGTCATGGAATAGTGTCATAATGTTTACTATGATTGTATGTAACAAAATTGTAATAATAATTTGGGAAACCATTTTTATAATTATATTTATGTGCGTCCATTTGTCACAAATATTTGTGGCTGAATCTGCCGTAAATATAGTTTATTATAAAATTTATATGATACATTTCTACTTTGATTTTATCACACATTATCACAATTAATATTATGACGAACTTTCTTGAAGAATATTTTCTTGCAAATGCTGCTTTCCCGAGCATCTAGAATGGAAATGCTCTTATATTTTGTTTAAAATACAAAACTAGCATAATCGATTTTTTTTACATTTAAAAAGTATATTTTAGCAAAATATTTTATACAGTTTCAAAATATATACATTTGTTTTTTATATACAGCATAAATCGCACTCATAAAACATTAGTACAGACACCATAACAATTATTTTTATGGTGTCTGTACTAATATTTTGTGAGTTATTCGCATCGTATAGTCGGTTGCAATGCTCCATAGGCAGTTGCTTTACTTCAGCCTTAAGCTATGTGTGAATTGGAGACAAAGAAACATGTTTTTTTCAGCCATTTACTCGTTGAAATTTGTTCGTTACATAACAGTTAATTTAGAATGTCTTTGTGGGTTGGGGGGGGGGGGGATATTAAAGACTATATACTAATAACTAAAAATTGTCACGTGACAAACCACTCCGCGAAATACTCGCGGCTCTAGGAACTGTCTGAAATAGGAAGTCCTCGGAGGTCCTAGAGGCCACGGTGTATCAGTGGGTAGAGAGCTCACCCCCCACCATGCCGAAACACGCGCGGTTTTCTGCAAGGACACTCGGGGATCAGGGATTCTCGTACGTGGCGATCGTGTCGGACGACGCCGAAGGTTGGCGGGTTTTCTCGAAACCCGCCTTCTCCCCCCACCCCCCGCCCCCCCCAACCACCGCCCTGTTCATGAGTTCGGGCGCTACTCCTAACTGACCTCGCTTCAACTAATCGCCTCTCTAGACCTCCAAGTTGAGGGCCTTCCAAACCACAGACTAAGTGTGAGGTAGACCACTGATTCGTCTTCTGTGCATGTACTCGACCCTGACCTTCCGCAGTGGAACGCTACTCACAAAGTTGTCAACACTGAGGCACGTGTTTGTTTAAATCTGAATACGTAAACGACAAGGCAATATTATATATATAAAATTCTTTTCCACTAATTTGAATTCATTCAAACATCATTATAAATTGGTTACAGGAAGTGTAAATAAGTCTCAAAGCACTTGTTTACTAGACAGTGTCATAACCACAAATCCAATCATAGCCGTTTCTGCTAGTCGTGTCGGCGTAAAAGCAGTTGAATGTTGGCACACGGAGCTTGGCCGTTGTGCGCTGCCATCGAGTTCTCTCTACCTCACCTTGAGTCTATGGATTGAGGAACCACGCGCTCCAACAGGAACTAATCGGACATGTTCATGTTCCGGACGAGCTAGGTGACGACTACAAACACACCACTCTGGCTGGACGAGTCCATATTGCTGGTGTGGTTAACACGCCCCTCGGCGATATAAACATCTCTGGGTGCAACTTGAAGGTGACAACTACCATAGACTAAATATGAGTAGGACCGCTTGTTTGTCTACTGCGCACGTACCCAACATTCACCTAGCCCAATCCTACACAACTGTAGAAGTCGCGTGGTCAACAGTGATGAACGTGTTTGTTTATATCTTAATTTTTAAATTACAAGCGTTGTTGAATGAATTACTTTTACCAGTTAAAATTTAATCAAACTACATTACAAAATGATTAGATGGGTATACATACATCTCAAACAATTTGGTTACAAATCAGTTTTCTAACCTAAAATTCAAACCCTGCCGATTTCGATAGACGTGTTGGCAGAAAACCCGTTTAATGTTGGGACACGGAGATTGGTTGTGCGCAGCCAGCGAGATTAGTCCACCGCATTTTTAGTCTATGATAACTACAGCCGTCCTCGCTGGGCGGACATAACCAAAACCAAGCTGGAAGAAATACGTCTTGTTTCACGGCACAAGACCATCTCCGGGCTCGCGAGCGACTTACACCCGACTGTCCAAGGCCGCGATTGACATAGTTGCTGGAGCAATCGCGTAGGAAGGTAACTGGGCGTAACGTCTCGTCAACAGCGAGGCTATTAGAGACGGTGCAAGTTTCACAGGGAAGAGGGATTGGTAAGGAATCGGCCATGACTTATTGTTAGAGACCCATCCCAGCATTCGCCTGGAGTGATATCGGAAAACATGGAAAACCGAAATCAGTATGTCTGCTCCGGGAATCGAACCAGTGTCCTCCCGAATGCGAGTCCAGTGAGTTACCACTGTGCCACTTCGCTCGGTGTCACTCCAAAGAGTATCGGGATCGATCCTCGATAGTATCACGCCCTGATTACGGAATAGTGTCGGACGACGTCGCCGGTCGGCGGGTTTTCTCGGGGGTCTCCTGTTTCCCCCGCCCCTTCATTATGGCACTGATCCATACTTACCTCGCTCTCAAGACCCTGAAGTTAAAGTTGAAGTGAAGCAACTGGCTATGGAGCAATGCACCCGACTATACAACTTGAAGAACTCATAAAAAAAAGTATTACAAATCCAATAAAATTGTCAGAAAACTGAGAATTATGTTGTATATGAAAAAATAACATATATATTTTGCAATATTGTTAAATATTTTACTAAAATATGCTTTATAAATGTAAAAAATAATATATTAAAATAGTCTATATTTTTAACAAAATTTACGAGCAATTCTGGATTCTTCGGAAAGCAGAATTTGCAAGAAAATCTCCAAGAAAGATCGTCATAATATTTACTGTGATCATGTATAATAAATACATAGTAATAATGTATCATGTTAATTTTATAGTTAACTTTATTTACGTCAGTTACAGCCATCAATGTTTGTGACAATTGGACGCACACAAACAAAAAATTATAATTATTATTTCGTACTTTATTGCAATTTTTTTCAAGCACAATCATAGTAAACATTATGACGATATTCCATGACGAAGATTATCTTGCAAATTCTTGTTTCTGAAGCATCTAGAATGGAAATGCGCTTGAATTTTGTTAAAAATCTATATATATTTTTTTTTACATTTATAAATTATATTTTAGCAAAATATTTTATAATGGTACAAAATATGTACATTGTTCTTTTATATACAGCATAAATCGCACTTTTCTGACAATTTGTATGGTGTCTGTACTTTTTTTTTTATGAGTTCTTCACATCGTATAGTCGGGTGCAGTGCTCCATAGGCAGTTCCTTTACTTCAACCTGAAGAGTCACCAAGTTATCTCCACGCCACTCCACTATTTGCATACAAAATGACGCTAGTTGTCACACGCCTACATGCTTCAGGCAGTTTGTTAGTACGCCCTGACAGTGTCGCAAAACTTAGTGGTTTCTTCAATGCGTATAGTGGTTTGATATTATGCGCATTTGGTTGATATGTCCTTGTTGTGGCTATAAAACATAAAACCGGCATATAAGAACTAGAAGCAGCAGGTAATGAGAATAACAAATTTATCTCTCAGTTACGATGAATCATCTAGATCTTGCACCGCAAATATTTCCGTAATGAAATCTGATATTGTTGTGATGGCTTTACATAAGTGAAGTATAGACAAGGGTTTGTAATTTAAGCTTAGACACAGATTTTAGAAGCATTAGAATGGGTGTTTCTTGAACAAAGTTACATTTTTTCAAACGGAACAGTGCTTATTCATATCAAGGGTGTTTTATTTAGGATTCTGTTGAGACATGTGCTCTAATGACTACACGTACAGTGTCTCTCCGCCCTGGTTCCAATTCTCTACGCAAGACCCTTTTCATTCTGCCCGCCATGGAAAAGTATTGGTCGGACGACGGTGTGCTGAAATGAATTTCAGAAAAAATGGACAAAATAAGCTGAAAAACTTACTTTGATACTCACAAATACTTACAGTTATGTCAACGGATGTCCACGTTAGTGGAGTTTCGGCTCGTAGTAGCATAATTACCGCACAAATAATAGTTCTTGGTCGGACATGCACCGGCCGCGTCAATGTTCCCGTATAAAGTGACGAAGCACGTGGTTCCTGGCGGGAGTTGACGCCGGCTTCCACCAGATGTCAGCAGTGTTCCTTCTTCGTAGTGTGGTGGAAGCCACGTACCTGACCCGCGCTAGTTTGAATGGCTGATTTCAAATATGCGGAATTGACGTCTCGGATTAATGATCTGGACTGTTCTTTACTGTTAGCGATTTCAGGGCACCCCGCCAAGGGGTAATTGTGAGGACGTTTCTTTCGCCACTGGCTCGTTTTTGGCGGATGATTGTACCTGCCCCCCCCCCCCCGCCATAGTGAGACAATGCTCGAAATTTGTATATAGGCGTTACTAAAACCTTGTATCGGGGTTAGGCGCTTGGTTTCGAGGGAAGTCTGCGCAGATATCAGGTAAGGTTACTATAATAATGTAAAGCCTTAAGGATATTCAGGAACTTCACTTTGACGCTCTTTTTAATTTTTCAGTCAGGATCAATTTTGATTAATATGAGCAGAATAAGTCTTGCTGCACAATAAGATAGGAATTGCTTCCATCTTTTAAAAAAATCTATTAGTAAATATGCGAAGAGGAACCTTTTAACAGTCAAAAATTATTCAGATTCTTCAAAAAAAAATACTTTGTAAATCGTCAGTTCTCCGCCATTTTTGGGCTGATCGAATCGCTGCATTCTTGTTTCACCGACCGTTTTGGAAACGGGTGATTTGGGAAAATTAATTGGCCTCTGCCAAGGGCTTGTATCGCCAGAGAATTTTTATTCTGTATTAATTTTGAAATAATGGTAGCTTTACATTTGAAATACTGAATCGTGTCGTAAAAGGAATAAACCTTAGAACCATGGAAAAACTTAGGTGGCCAGGTTTCGGGGAGATTAAATATTGGCGTTCGTTGTACTAAGCCAAAGAGAACATTTACGTGGGAAAGTCATGGATTGAATTACATATTTTACTTTTTAATAATTTTATGTGAATTTAGAGTTTGAAATACTTTTGGCTCAACTCGTTGGTTATAATATTGGGTAACCTTTGCAAATGCTTTTAATTGATTATGGTGAGAAAAGCTGAAACTAGATTTACATATTTAAAGAGTCCGTGTGGGAAAGAATATATTTAAAGCGTCCATGTGGGACAAGAAAGCTAATGAGAAACATAAATTTAAAGAGTCCGTGTGTGACAGAATATTCTTTATACATATACTCGAAAATATTATTGTAAAATATTTGTTTGCTTAAATATTTGTAAAATGAAACGTTGTTCTGACCATATTGAGGTCTGTGTAATGTTTGTTCAAAGACAAGAGAGAAAAAAAAAATTGAAATATTCAGTCACTATGAAAATTTCCATCTTTCAATTCGTAGTCTAGTTTTTAACCTTATGCATAATATAGCAGTTTTGACACTATATATTCTGCTTTAGTGACCATGTTTTTTACAACTCTATGCTCATTCCTATATTCATATTATTTTTAAATATACTTAGGTTTTACGTATGGTTGAAAAATGAGTTATTTGATGTGTCCTAGTGTTTGGGACCTCATTATTGCAAGGAGTTTACGGCCTTGGTATTATGACAATTTTAAATACCTACAGTAGTCTACTCCAATTAACTTCTTAATTACTAGGCTACGATGTTCGTATTGTTACACTCCCTTAAGAAGAGCAGATTTCAAGCAGTTCAAGAAGGGCAGTTCATTAAGGCAAGTCAAGGGACTTCATTTTTTTCTACATTCTGTATATTGTTAAGGTTGGTGGAATTTCATGTAGGTAGGGCATGCGGGGTAAATAAATAAATAAAGTGTGAGGCCCCGTGGGACATATCGATGCCATCCCGCAGTATGTCCTCGCCCGGGCCTTTCACAACTTTTGGTGTCGTCTGGACACCTGCCTCGAAGTCAATGGCGGTCACTTCCAGCACCTACTCCAGGTATTTTGTTGTCCCACTGGACTGCATTTTCTCATTCCCTCGCTCCGTTACACAAATGTCCCACGGGCCTCTTTTAAAGAACTCAACCTGTATAAGGAGCTATAGGTTACTATATGGTTATATAATTAAACTTCCGGATATTATATAAAATACTATATGGTCAGGGCAACATTGTTAAGTTATCTACACTATCTACCAAAAAGTAATTGGGCACCCGTGAAGGTATGTAATTCAGTAAGTCAGTTGACTTGTGTTTCACGGCCTTCGGCGTAAGACCGCTGGTGTTTGTCCGTGGTAACATGAACACAGAGGCCTATTGTAACATTCTGGATAATGAAATGCTCCCAACATTGTGACGTTTTTTACGGAATGGACCCGTGTTAATTCCAGGGTGACAATGCCAGGTGCAATGTTTCAAGGGCTACTGTGCAGTGGTACACCGACAACAATGTTCGCCGATTGTACTGGCCCGCCCAGAGCCCCGACCTCAACCCTATAGAACATCTTTGGGACGAATTGGATCGCCGGGTGAGAGCTCGTCAGGCGCGGCCAAAATCTATTACTCAACTCATGGAATGGTTCCAAGAGAAATGGCGATGAATTCCCGTGGATGCCCTGCAAACACTCGTAGAGAGCATGCCAGACAGGGGGGCTGCTGTTATAGCCGCAAGAGGTGGCCCTACGAGATTCTAACGGGATGACAACCACCTAGCAAACATTGTGGACAGGTGCCCAATTACTTTTTGGTAGATAGTGTACATCAACTACCTTATTGAGAACCACGTCAATATATGGTACTGGCCCCACCTTGAAAAGTAACAGGAGGCTGATAAGTATGACGAATTAGGACGGTCGGCACAACAGGCTTCTTGGGACGTCCATCTCGGCCGGCGTCACATGGAGAAAGATGCCTTCCGCATCTCTACATTGGCCTCATATCGGCGTCGCATAATGCAACAAGCCTGGTTTCCTGGCTGGTAGAGGGGATTCCTGCTTACAGGGGTTTGGAGATGCGAGTCCCGATAACCGTTCGTGTGTGATGGATTGTTCGAGCAAGCCATCGAGTTAAGGCCTCTTCAATCGTAACAGTGCGTTTATGTAAATTCAGTTTCCTTTGCACTGATAGCATTGGGACCTTCTTGTCACTACTTTGTGATAGATCATCGGACGTGCTGGAAGATGGTATTTACTAGTGCTGAAAAAGCTTACATGCTCATGGTATAAGCGACTGCAGGAATAATGCTATTCTTTCTTTTAATGTGTACGCTGAACAATTATCCCATAGACGTCAATAATCTGGACAATTATTTGCGAACCTTCTTGAACTATTATGGGAAACTGGAAGTGTAACACCTCGTAAACGTAACAGAAACAACCATGTAACTGAAGAAGAGGATGAAATTAACATTCTAGCTGCTGTTGCTATAAACCCTCAAGTTAGCACCGTGCAGTCGCAAGAGGAAGTTTCACGAGTCAGGTGAGTGTACTACGCATTCTGCACCGTCATAAAGTTCCATCCGTATCATGTCTTTCTCCATCAAGAGCTACATGGAAACGGTTTTGAGAAATGTGTTAAATTTTGTACATGGGCACCATCACATGATACACCATATTTGTCATGTATCTTGTTTAGTGATGGAAAAACATTTGTAAATCATGGGAAAGTCAACTTCAGAAACATGTACTATTGGTCAGTATATAATCCTCATTTGCTTCGTCAATGGAACGTCAGGATCCATGGAGTGTAAATGTTCGGTGTGGGATAGTGAACCATTAACGCATAATACCTTGTTTCATACAAGGACCACTTTATCCCCGAAAGTATGCTAGTCACTTAACAGACGAAGACCTTCCACTGCAGACTAGGAGGATCCTGTGGTATCAGCATGATTTTTTTCCCACCGCATAATGCAAGACACACTGGAGACTAGGAGGATCCTGTGGTATCAGCATGATTTTTTCCCCACCGCATAATGCAAGACACACTACAGCTTGATTTCGCCGATTGTTTCAAAATCCTTGGATTGAACGAAAGGACCTGTACGTTGGCCTGCCTCTTCACCAGACCTGACCACTTTAGATTTTCTTCTCTGTGTGTAACACTAACACACACTGTCTACAATGACATGCCGACTACACCAGAAGATATGAAACAACATATTTCTGTTGAAATGCTACATGTGCAGTAATCTTTACATGGCAGATTCTAAGGTTGTATTGTAGCTGTTGGTATTCATTTTAAACACAGAGTGTGAAAGAGAGTTTTCTCTTTCTTATTCACAATACACAGAATTTGTTTATTCATTTTTTGTATTTCTTAAGAGAGTACTGATACATGGCAGAGTAAAATCACATCAACGTGCAATATATAGCCTAACATTTACTTTCTTGTACGTTCAGAAGAAAACCACAAACACTTAAACAGAAAAATAAACATACGAGCAACATAGCCTAGTAACTAAGCTGTTACAGGAGCATAGAAATGTAGGTAATTTAATTCGTCATATTACGATAGCATGTAAACACCATTAACATTCTAATTTCCTCTAGTTCCATTTAATACATGTGAATAGCCATTGTCCCATTAGAAAAATTAACTTTGTTCAAGAACATATACCCTGGTATATGAGTGCAATGGATGTGGAAGAGGAGGATGTAGCAGGGGTAGGGTTCTGGGAAGTGGACGGCATGGGTGAGCTCTGGTGGTAGATGCTGAGAACATATGTTACCAGTGCATTGCTGGGATCTCTGTCGATGAAGCGAAGTGATGGGTGGGGGTTGATGAGGGGGGCGGGGGTACCTGTAGGTAGCGGAGGGTGTCGTACAAAGCGACTGATAGGGCGAGCTATGACGAGTAATTGGTGGAGTGGGACAGCTATTCGATAAATGTGCAGTGCATAAGGCTATCGAAATGGAAATATTCTCGTCTGAAGCATTGCCTACGCTTGTTCAATTTTGGGAAATCGGGGGTTCCATGATATATGAGTTGAGATTATTTGCAGTCGTGTATTCCGAGTATCACAATGATTTCAAGCTACCATATGCATCAAGCGGCGTTTTTTCCATCTTCCAGTATGCTCGGTGAGACATTTTTCAATTGGTGCTGAACGGCAAATTTTTACTTTATGCGTGGGTGCTCGAATGGTTTTAATTATTTTTTTTCTCGCAGAACGCATAAATTTCGGTGGGATGGAGCCTCGTGGCCGTCACGATGTGTTTCGTAGCCCATTTTACATATGACTGTAACTTGCGTACATGCCAGGCACTGGAGGTTCGCGTGTCTGATCTCTGTACACGCATTAGTGTCGTAGACGTGATGATTTGTAATTGAAGATGTGGGAAATAGAACACGATTGCTTAGTACGCACAGTTTTTTTTTTTTTTTTTTCGCTGGCGCATGTAATATCATGAAAGTAATATGCGAGCTCAGTTTTGATACATGCATCGACTATTCTTTGTTTACTGATAGACATGTTAACATGGTCATGGTCCGATGAGTGGCCGAGGGGTGAAACATGCGTTTTCGACAAATTGAAGGTATGAACTTTGCACCATTAAATTCTGAGGTCGTAACATACCCTGTTGTGGTTTTACTCGCTTGGAAATGTCACCGATGAATAGAAAGAAAATGCGGAAGATCCATCGGTCAAGTAGACTCCGAAATATCCATTCGATATTTGAGGAGACAGAACTTGTACTCTCTTGCATGCTGTTGCCTTAATCGATTTGAATGGTTGCATATTACTTCCAAGCATGTGCGATATCTCTCTGAAAGGAGGTGCTTTCCTGCTTTACAGAAGATACCGTTTCCTTTCTTCCACCAGTTTGTCTTTACAATACATAGTTCGTCGCATTATATTAGGGTACTGCACGAAATACAATGGTACAAACAATATATAAAATATGGTGCATTAGCTATTCGATAAGCTTAATTCTCACTGATAACAGGTTGGTATGAATATGAGTGGAGTGCGAAATCAATGCTTGGACTGCTTAAAACTATTCGGGGAACTCATGATATGAATGGGAGATATGCGTGAAAATTTGTCTCTGTATTTAACAGTGCAGGTATTTTTTTTTTTTTCCAGAGTGTTTTACTTTTTATATGCCGTGATTTTCTTCCCAAACAGGATACGAATCAGAATTATAATGGGTTGATGTTACGCTATCGGCTTCATATATTTATTAAATAGTTCCGGTTTTTTCCCCACCGATTAATTTCCTGATTCTAAGGGAGCATTGTCTCGACCCCAAGATGGAACATATTCGAGAACATTGTGTCAACACTGTGGAACGAAATTTTCTGAAAGCAGCAATGATCGGTGACATGAAGTTATAGGTTGTTCACAGTAAACTAAGTACTTTTGAAAGCCCTGCTCAAGATCTACTTATATACACGTTGTGTATTTTTCCACCTTATGTAAAATTACCATTACCATGGGTCTCGTCACTTTATAAATGCGTCGTTCAAGTGAAACTGTGAAATTATTATAAAACGAAATGTTTTCATAAATATGCTAATTTGTTTACTTCTACGCATTAGAAACAAAACAAGAAGCTAAATAAATAATTTACGTTATCGCAAATTGTTACTTAACACTTTTTATTCGACGTTAAGATACGGAACTACATCTCCTCCATCGTTACCAAATTGACTGGACGCATGTAACACAGTGCGCCCGTTCAAATATTTGAAGGTAGGAGCAGAGACTTTTTTCTAAGGTTGATTTTAAAAGTGCTAACTTTATCGTGCACAGCCTTTAACTGTATTAGGAATGTGGAGTATGTTACTTTCGTATATGCAAAAATACAAATCGCGTTTTGGTCGACATTATATCGGGCCGGGTACCGTGTCAATATTTCCTTGGGGACGCTATAAGATTCCATACTAAATTTTTCCCTACTCATCAATATCCGCCAGGCGCATCAACACGGGAGGAAAATACCGTTCCCGGTGTGAGGGCAGTTTCACTGCACTGATTCAACTAATCGCCGTCCAGCAGCATCGAAGGGAAGACCACCTCACTGCGAGGCCAGTTGACCACATCTCCAACTATGTGCTGTCCACCAGCCTCTCCAGCTGCGAGGCCAGTGTTTCTGGCTCGCCACGTCTACCAATTACTCCGCATTGTTCTGGTCGCGTATATAACTAACTGTTATAATCACTTATAATGATATGGCTCCCATTTGACATTCCAGTACCGTACTGGTCGTAATCTTCTAGGCTAATCATTATTATTGATGGCTCTCAGCTGGCACACAGTTAATTAGTATCACTCTATTAGGAAAGGTAAAGTGACTCAATTACGAATGATTCTAATCACTCCACTTTATATAGACGTAATCAGCACATCAAAGTACAACCCTTTTACAATTAAACTGTTACCCAAAACGGGGGGAGCTGTTTATCTTTACTATTGTCTCATTAATTAAAAGCCGCTTATTAATTGATCTCCAATTAATGTGATTCCTATTTACGTCTTGGAACGTGTTCAACATTAGTATTCCAGATGCCGAAGGTTGCGTCCAATCACGTACGGCAGCTGTTATCACGGTACCTCTCTCTCTCTCTCTCTCTCTCTCTCTCTCTCGACCCGTCTAAGAGGTTGACCTCTCCCGCCGCCATCTCAATGGCGTCCTCTCGGCAGCTCGCAGACGTGATTCCTCTTCCCTGCCTACTGGGAGGCTGGAGCGTGGTAAGGCTTCCGGGCTAAGAGCGTTGCGACAAAATACCAAATGCAATGACCGAGAGGTCTACTGTAACTGTATTGCCAAGCCCTCGTATAGCAAAGCCTCAACTCCCGCTTGTGTTGCTCGGATGACTCGTTCAGCCCCGAGCAACAAAACTGACATCTGTTTTTGCGTTGGGTTAAATCCACAGCGTTAACTAAACAACGTCCACCAATATCGTTCTGTTTCGAAGTCATTGTTACTGGCTCGCTATCCACCGACTTCCATACATGGCTACCTTTCCCTTTCAATGAGGAATGAATGGAGGACCTCTGCGAGACTGCAGCTCCAGGTGTGAAGTTTGGCCTCACTCCAGCGCCGAAGGGATACTTGCCCCTCCATCAACCTGCTAGACCTACTATGTAAAGAAGAAAAATGTTCTCTCGTGTGTGCCAATATTGGATATAATGCAAGTGAAGAGATGCCATGGAATGTGTGTGTGTAATTAGAATAGAAGTGAACAGCGATGTGTGTAAATATTTTCAGATTTAATTTTTGTATATAATGTGTTTAAGAAGAATGTTTTTGTATATAGTATCGAGATAAGGGCGATCCACTTTATAAAATATTTTTTGTATGTGTTTGTGTTTGGTTTTTGTGTGCTAAAAGGATACGTAAAATTGGTGAATAGTAAAATACGTTACATAGATTCTAATTGTTTGTGTTTTCCGTTTTTTACCTCAAAGTCTATATATGTCATGCAACATGAGGGTAAAAAGGGGGGGGGAACGTAAAATGCTTACGCAAAAAACTGTAGCTAACACACAAAGATTTGGAGATGAATAATTATGTGTGCTAGTAAAATTTTAAAATTAAAAAATATATTATTGCATAAATACTCCTTTTTTAATGTAAAAAAAATTCCAAAGTATTTTCTTAAGAGGGAACACAGACTGAAAAGGCAGCATAGCTGTTACTTACACAAAGTGGAAGAATAAAAGTGATGAAATAAAGGACAGTATATTTATCAAGGTGAGAACACGTAAAATTAAAATATGTGTAACTCTCACATACACAAAACGTGGATAAATAAAAGTGAACAGTAAATACAATACTTGCTATTAATGATTTAAAACAAATATATGAGGAAATGGTGCTACATAACAACACCAGGCAATCCACATGTTTGACATAAACTTAGTTGTCTCGAGAGTTTGCTCTTTCATGTTGGGAAGGTTTTCCTGACGGGATGGCGAACAGCTCACGTCTGTCTGGAGCATCAGCGGCAGAGAGATAGGCAGATCTCTTAAGAGGTGTCGCCCCAAGCGGCGTCCAGGATACGTACTGAGTCCGGTGGTATGAGTGGCCGGTGTCGCGAGCGCCGGGCTGATGGCTTGGGCCGGGTGGTACAGACAAAATTCCACTTGGCAGCGGAGTTGGCCGGAGGCGCATTTGGCGTCCACAATCCAACAGGGCGGGTGGGGTATAATTTAAATATTTTCCCATCTCAGCTCAGTCACGAGTGAGCAGTGGTAGGGAGCTGATGTGTATTTAGTGTTAGTAATTACTCATTATGCATACTAAATACATACTTCTGTATCCTTGTGCATATTTGCATACTTGGTCATTATGCAATTACTCAATACATGTACTTACTCATTATGGAATTAGTCATTTGGCATTCTTACTCATTACTTATTAGGGTATTAAAAATCTAATTGCACATATTTACTCTCGTCGGGTGTCGAAGCAGGGACCCTCCCTCTCACCCCCTCACCCTTACGTCCTTACTGGTGATCCTTACCTACCAACCTCATCAGTTGTGGTTCGGCAGCCGAAGGGTGACCATGTGTACCTACTTATTCTCATTATGCAATTATGCAGTTACATGCAATTACTCTCGATGGGTCTCGAACCAAGGACTGCCCCACTCCACGCACAAGTCGTTACAGCTCCATCCTGGTCGTGGTTCATCTGATGAAATGCCGGTAAACGAGGTTCTCAGATCTCCGGTGGTACAAAATTCGACATGGGTTGGACGGGGAGGGCAGGAGTGGGGCATAATCGTTCATCCAATCACAGCACACCTCACTGAAAGAGGGGAAGGGAGAGGACCTAACACATCAGCCAATCACAACACACCTTACAAGGGCAGAGGGAGGGGGAACCTGTCATCCTATCACAACACACCTCACATGGTGAGAGGTAGAGGGAGTGGGAGGGTGGGGAGTGACGAGGGGATGGTTATGGCGGCCATTTTGAATAAATTATATCGTATAACATAGATGCGCCCCTACTTATATAGGTAGCTGTGTTCATTTTACAGAGCTTAGTTTGATAGAGGTCTTGGTGAGTAGCAGATTGTCGCAGCAGGTGATGGTAACTGGCGTAAATACTATCGAGAAGTCGGTCGTGGGTCCAGCAGAAGCCCCATCGAGTTCTTCAGATGGGATATGTGCAGTAACAGCTCCACCATCGCCATCTTCAGGCATGACGTCGACAGCGCCATCGACATATTTGGTTGAGACATTTTCAGTGGGATCGACTGCAACTTCGGATGACCTGACAGCGCCATTTCTTACTGCAGCATCTGTTTCTTCGGCTGTAGCATCCAGTTCTTTGGCTGACCTGTCTCCTGCAGAGTTTGGGACGTCATCTGTATAGCCACCGGCAGAGAAAACTTATCCCTGCATCTACTGCGAAAAGGTATTTTCCCCAACAACCCTCAGCATGGCTTCAGAATTTCTTGGTTGTATGAACAATCTGAACCACACCAAATATATGTGCTAACGGCATTGATCGCTTTTCTACCGCAACGATACATATCGTAGCATGTAAGGTCATGCAAAGCTAAACTGCAGGCCTCATCGATGCATCTGCAGGATCTGTAACAGAGAGTTCTTGCGGCCTCTGTTGGCGGAGTGATGGATGGTTGTTTCAATCATATGGCTCCTCTACCAAAATATTCTGCTACCAATATGAACGATGAACCTGGCACCTCATCACCAGGAGCAACATTTGTTTCCACGAAGACATCTTTATCCATAGTTCTTGCTGCTTCAGACGTGACGACAGCCGAACCACGTGGGACCGCTAGTGTATCACCTACGGAACTTTCAGTGGCATATTAATGTCGCTTCTGCTGCAAGGAATTTACCTTCGCACTTACTGCATGGCGGCACGAAGTTCACGAGATACCCGAATAGTTGTTAAATTAGGACTGAAGGTGATGTTTATACGGATGAACACGTTATGCAGACAAATAAATAATTTTAGTAATAATAAATCTTAATAAATTCGAAAAATCAAAAAATTATTTTAATATTTTAACCTTAAATCTTTTCTTCCCCTGTTATAGGCTGCTTTTGATAGAAAAGCACTATGGCGCAAATATATTTTTAATTTATCTAATCACATTGTCTATAAATTATCGTAGGACTTATACATGTATGTTTTTCTGAAGCTAGAAATGATGCTTGCAAACTGAGTTTTACGAGCCTGGTCCTAATAAATGGCATATGCCTATAAAAATTGTCTTGCTTAGAACCTGACTTGCGAAAATGTAGGCATACTATGATTTAAGGTACAGACCCAACTGAAAAAAAAAAATGAACTCTATTATACATCGGTTAACTTTATATGTATTGAAAATATAAGCAATCATAAATTTACTATGAATTTTTATATACAAAATATTATATTCGGAATTGTTCTTGAAGATGTCGTGATTGAGTATATGCAGTAAACCAATATTACAATGATTATAATATAATGAAAAAAATTATATATATAAACAATATTAAATATTGGTATGAGAAAATGAGCAATGATCGATTATTATGACTTGGGGGGTGGCAGGGTGAATGGGGTTATGACATTAAATGTTCCACGATTTTTAGAATTCTGTTGGTCAGGGTGGGTGAGGAGGGAGTGGGTGGCGAGGGGGACGAAGGTAGTTGAGGGGTGAGAAGGTGTTGGTTAGGTGAGCGGGGGCTATTTCTCTAGAAGAAAAATTCTCGAGTATTAAATTAACAAGAAGGTGTTGTAGGCGTCAGCTTTGTGGAAATCATGTAATCGTGTAAGGCGTCAGCGCCCAGGATTGAACCCATGCCAACTACTGCAGACATAATGCCCACAGAGACAGGACCGTGAACGTTTGCTTTGGCCTCGTGTGAAACTTAGCTTGCGGAGATTAAAATAGCTGACATAAACGTTGGCGGCTTACGTAAGAGGTAGGCCACCACAGTCCGGGGAACGGCGACCAAAAAGGACCACGTGACATCGCAGTGGCACAGGACTCGTTAAGCTGGTTTAGACAGGTTGCCATCTCAATCTGCGAGCTAGTCCTTCTCATACATCCAGGCCATCAGTAGCACTTACTACCAGCTAAGTCAGAGAGAAAGAGAGAAAAGCTATCCAACTTGAATTTTATTTTTAAAAAAACTTCGTTATCAATCTTCTTGGCCGGGCACTTAAATTCAAAACTTGGCATAACGTCGACAAGATAATAGAATTTTTAAGTTTGTGCGTTTTGTGTTACATTCATTTTTTTTGTGAGAAACAGAAACTATTAAATAATGAGAAAATATTTAATTACGATTATAACTGTGAAACAAATCACAAAAAGTTGAATATCGAAATACCTTTCATTATGTCCCCTCTGACTTATCAAGCTTGGTTTCTTCAATATGGGATCTCGAAATTAATTTATGGAAGAATATGCATAGATCCAAGATGGCGCGGATACAAGGTTAAAGTTGAGTAATTTCCAGTGGAGCTGTAGAACATTCACAACTCACTACAAACTTCTTCACTCTAACAATATTGTCACACAAATACGATTTACATTGCATATGAAAGAAGAATGCATAAATTTCATAAAATTATACAACATTTTGCTACTATTAGATTAATCAAGGTCTAAAAATCAATAAGTATATTTTTAATCAAAATGTAATCTTTTTTGCATCTGGAATGCTTTAGAAAGTACATTTCGCAAAAAAAAAAAAAAAAACATTTACAGGGCACGAGTATCGTGTGTTCATTCTGGTTGTATGGCATCAAAATTAGTAATATTGTATTAACATATTTTCGTTGATAATATATATTATTCACATCCATTTCAGATACGAAAGTTACCATTTTTATATATTCAATGAATTTACACAAAATGAGTTTTTTAAAAGTTTCTTTTATCATCAGTACCAATATTTTCTTCTATGTACACACACCAATTTTTTGATTACCCTAATTGTTGTAATTTTTCTAGACCAATTTTTTTTTATGAAGCGCGCCGAATGGATATACATTAAACTTTTTATACTTTTGCTGTTTAATTTATTTAATATTTTAATAAGTAGATTGTAGCAAAATATTTTATGGTGTAACAAAATGTTGTGTGTACGAGTTACTATTGAGCTGTGCATGTTGCACAATCAAGGGTATTGCTCAATTAAATTGACTGATGGGAAAGGGATTACTGAAATCCCCCGGTGTAATGCCTGAATGCTTATCAGGGGAAACACCCATGCCTTGCCTAGGATTCGAACCCAGAACCTCTCGCACCGCATACCGGTGCCGCAACAACCAGCTGTGCCATGGCTGTTTCGTTGGAAGCTACTCTGCTTATAACCTCAGAGTCCGTCTTCTGTGTCATATGAACCTGTAGGCTGAGCTGTGTATCTTCCTAGTGGGTTTCATGAAGAAATGTCGCGATTGGTGTCATTTTGTTCGTCTTTTAATGGAGAACAATAAAAGTGGTGGTGGCCATCTTAGTTTTGCGATGGGGGGAGGGGGTGAATTGAAATATGCATACAATA
This sequence comes from Dryococelus australis, assembly GCA_029891345.1. Classification (NCBI taxonomy): domain Eukaryota; kingdom Metazoa; phylum Arthropoda; class Insecta; order Phasmatodea; family Phasmatidae; genus Dryococelus; species Dryococelus australis. The sequence goes on along the minus strand of CM057006.1, from coordinate 84,119,367 downwards.
TGTCATTTTTAATGTTGTTGTGAGTAAAAGTGTGCGAGGACATTGAGGGTAGTTTCATTTTGTTCACTTTTAAATAAACATCCAAAAAAAATGTTCAATTTAAATATTAAATTTTCCGTATTGTGGTGGGGTGATGAGTTGGTTTGGGAGGGGGGGGGTGGGATTTTTCTTAATTTGAGAAATTTTAGTGTAAATTTTTTTTAAATATATATATTTGATAAGCTGATGTTATAGAAGGGTTAGATTACCACATAATAATATGTTTCGTATGTCCAGGTCCTTGCCGTAGAAAGCATGCCTTTAACAAATTAGATATGAGTATGCATTTTTTTTTTCATTTACATGTTTATTATACTTAGAATTTTTGAGTGTAAATCGTGATACAGAAAGCCCATGTGCTATGTTATCATCAATATTAAAATAACAATATATCTTACTTTAAGTATATAGATATTGTATGAAATCAAATAATCTAACTTATGGAATTTATGCACACACAACTCTGAATCCTCATATTCATGGTCTAAACATAACAAATATTACATGTATTGTACACACAAACATATTCTGTCTTTGAAGTTTATGACTCACATTACTCTCTATCGTCAACAACATCCGAAATATCATAATATTGTAAATGATTATACTGATTATTACTGCACTTTGCTTCATCTGCCGAGCAGCGACACATTTCGGAACATGGTAGAGCGTTGGTAACACAGTTGCAGGGAGGTGCGCATCTAGATGTCTGGATGGGCCACACGAGCACAGTAAAACTTCTGGAGGACCACAAGGAGGGTCACACATCACAGGTTTGAATGTTCCCTTATCCTCCTCCCACCCAAGATCTGTGATGGATGGAAGTGTTGGATTGGGAATATTTTCTTGGTGCCACACAATTGCTTGGTAGTGCGCTCTTCGTATCGCTGGACAAATAGAACCTTGAGTGGGTGGCAGACCTGGTCCTTTTTTATTTTATTTTAAAAAACCACCAACACAGTTCTTCCAATGGTCTAATTAATGGCGATTTTAAGTAGACAGAGCAAATATGCTCTTCTAAGCTTTCTGTTTGTATAAGTGAGGCAAGTGCGTTAAGTACGTCTGTATTTGCTTCAATGTTTTAGATTTTCCTGTCAAAGTACCTGTTATATCAGCTCTAGCTATTGCATGCATACCTGGTAAAGCTAATGCAAACTGAGGTCTTATAGCATTATAAACTATCCCAACACATATTTCTTGCTGTGTCAAACATTTTTTTTATGAAAGTCGTATATTTTGGAAGATTTGGGTATTGGTGAACGACCAACACGAAATACATCAGTATCTGGACTGAAAATTCTCAATGCAGTAGCGCCTCTTTCCACTGCATCAAGTGAATGGAGAATAATTTTCGTGTCTGCTTTTTCCTGGCTACTCTTCAAATTTTCTACACAAATAATGTTCCTCTTGGCAGCATTTTGGTACGAAACTATGATAGTTTCATCCATCTTAGTTGCCATGCTAATTAACTTGTTACTCAAACATTCAATTAATGCATCTTTAGTCTTACTGTGGGGCAGAAGTTTCTTCAATGGTACAGACTTAATTGAAGTGCTTGGTTCAATCTTATATTGAACAGCTTCATCTCCTCTTTGTCTTATGCTACATTTTTAAGAGAATTCTCGAGGTATGTATCAAAAAAATGTGGATCTCAGTGTATCTAGAATACTTTGAAAATATTCTCTTAGTAAATTGTTCCGCCAAATCCGTTACAATCCTCGCATCTTTTGATAGCGTCATAAGTTAACTTCAGCCATGCCATCCACTATAGCAATAGTCATATCAGTAGATGAGATTACAAGTTCAGTTGCTAGTGGGAAAATCTAATTTCTGTCAGCTTTTCTTTGACCTATATCTACTAACTGATGCATAAGCTTGCTCTTTCTGTGGCAGCGATACGTAGTCCCATCGCTGTTAAACATAGATCGTGGAACAGCAGTCAGTTCGTATAGGCCTATGCATTTCCTTAAATCTAGTTGTGGGCGGGATCTACACAATACAACAAGGCGATTAAACAGTTTTTTTATCTTCTTCTATGACCAACGCATCTTCCTTTCTGATTACGTTCACCTTCTTTGCAGTCGACTTGCAGAGCTTTAGTTTGTTCTGGGGCACTGGAGCCCACAAATTTATAGTCCCTTCAACAATACGTTCACGAACAAATTTCTGGTACTGCTCCAAACCAAGCTGTGGCATTACACAAACATCATGAGCTATTTCACTTGGTGCCACTGTTTTTGTAACCAAGTTTACCTAGTCATTTCCGATGTAAGTGAATGGATTAGTAACGGCCCGCAGACAATTCACAACAGATTCAATATTTTTCTGATGCCTAGTACACATTGATTTTAATAGTTCATGGTGGACCTTTCCCTCTAACTTCTCATTCCCTAATATACAATTTCCTTCAGCACGTAGTCATGCCAATGTTGGTGCAACTAAAAAGAACTTCGTCAATGTTTTGCCATTCTGTGTAATGCCGACGATACCTCCTAAAACTTCCATTCCGCGGTTATCTTGCTCCGGTGCTTCATCGATATCAAGGGAAAAACGTGGAACAGAGGTTTTGTTAGGAGCCCATGAACCATTCTCAAGTTTCTTCCATGGTATGTGGTCTTCCTCACGTAAAACCTTCATCCCAGCAATGTGCCAAGCACACAAGGTACTGTAGTTTCTTAAATTCATAGCAAAGAAATATTAGTTGAACTCGTCCAAACCCGACAGTCTCAACTCCCAATCAGCACTATGGACAGGGCGGATGTATCTTAGAAGTGTTAAAACCATGTCCATGTAATTCCTAACCATCGTAAATGTTGGACAACCTATTTTTTTCCTTTCATAGAATTCATTCAGTTCTTGGGATAGCCATAACTCTTCTATTTTTGCTATACATTCAGTAGTTGCGAATGTGTTGTCTTCAGAATTTCTCGTTTGCCAAGCTTTCCACAATTTAACTATAGAAGTGCTCAGATGTTCGTGCAAACGATGTTTCTCCCAAAAAAAAAAGCAATTCCAAAAGAAATATGTACATATGTACAATGCGTGGAGTGTAACTATATGAGCCTTACATGAACAACGAACAGGTTTTTCTTCCAGCTATTTCCTGTTGGTTGTTTCTCCGAATAGTTCACTTTCAATCCATATTTCAGGAATTCCAGTTTGTTCTATGTAGTTCCCCATAGCCCTTAACATGGCAATGATTATGTGCAAATCTCCAGGAAGTAATACCCAATTTTGTACAGATTTAGTCATTTACAGGTACTTCAAAGGTCTGTACAATCCGAGATCTGCAGTAACTACAACTTTTTTATCAGGACCTCTGATTTTGTTGTTTACGTTTTCCAATGTTTTCATAGCTGTGTACTGTGCCATGGAGTCTGTTGCGAGTAATGGTAGTACAGGCATAACAAAAATTCGAGTTTTATGTTTTACCTTATTTATCATGGAGTTGTGGACAGACCATGTTAACAATTCTTCATGTTGGCCTTGTTCATGATTTTTCAATTTCAAACTTCCAGTCATCATCCTAACTAAGTCTTGGGTTGCTGATGTCCTTCCTGACTCACCAATGTTCATTTTAGAGCTTTTTGGCTTACAACTTTTTGAAATACCACAAGAAGTAATTGGATATATAGTTTCTGGAATGCATAGCATATCATTACTTGTAGAAATTGATAGATTTTATGACACATCGCCTACCTCAATCGATTGATAAGCTACAATAACTTTACCATGCAGTGTATTTCGTCCATCTGGAGTGTCTTCTTTGAAATCTATGTTGTCTACAGCAAAGTGGACAAATCTCCAGGGTACTAAATCAGGTGGTATCTACAGCCCTCCAGAATCACTAACCTTTTCTAGTACTATCTTGACTACTTGTTACTCGATTTCCCATATACGAGAGTAATGTACAGACATTCCAGTGTTATGAAAAAATTCACAAGGGTTTGTGCTACGATTTAAATGATGAACTGAGAGTCCTGCACAAGCGTGTAAGGGAAGTTCATTGCATGTGTCTGATGGTTTTATCTGGAAGATGTTTCTGGTTATTTTATAGACACTCGTACATCAATGACTGATTCATCTGTTTGCTCGTTTGTCCACCTGCTTGGTGTGTTTGGGTTCAGAGTATATACTACCCTTTCCTATCAAACACCACTTGAAGAACAATGATATTTCCTGAGGGACCTATTCACTGTTCCAATCAGGACTTCCACAGAAGGTCCATTTTTTAGAACCTGGTTTTAGTTTTCTCAGAAACTTTGATGCGGATAAAAGAATTCTGAAATCTTCTTGTGCATCATCTTCAAGTTTACTAACTGCAGCATTCTTTGTAGATGTTAGACATGCTCGTTCGGATTTGTTTTTCAGCTTTGCTGGTTTATAGTCAATAGCAGGTAGTTCGTCCTCAATGTACTGCTTGAGCTTCCTTCGTGATCGAACTTGATGATGTCATCGACCCCGTTGGAGATGCAGACAGTTTTGTAAGTATGGGGAGGGGGGGCAACGTTTAAATATCAAACGAGAATCCCCATATTTGATTGCAGGTTCGCGTCAATACGTATGAAAGATACATTAATAACGAAACATGTACATTTCACGTGTTGCCAGAGATGGTGCAGTACGCACAGTATGTAGCAGGAGCGCTAAGGTCTGTCCCACAGCGCAACCCCGTGAATAAAAACAAAAAATACGTCACCCAATAGTTGAACTTTTATACTAACTTATGCTGAAACAGTTAAATACCTCGTATAGCAAAGCAAATTTTTAATCATAACAAAGGAAACTAAATTCTTCATTGAAATATCTTAGCCGATACTGAATCTGATTTTGTTGCTGTGAATATATCGAATTAGGGGCACATTAAATCAATCAGCTTCAAAACGTCAACGATAGTTTGAAATATAACAATGTAAAAATGACAAGCAATTTTGCAATATACCCATAAAACTGGCATTTGGTTTCGGTATGACAAAGCAAACCAAGTTTGTCGGGATGGATTCTCAGTGCTATGTTATAACTAACTTTGTAGTGGAAGTACTTTTTTTGATTCCTTATGCATAGTTTACGTTTGTTTTGTATGAAGAAATTCCACAGCGCACAAAATGTAATGTAATGTAAAGGGGTTTTAAACGTCCCCCAGTTTTATGCTTGAAGCCTTAGCAGGGGATGGCTTACAGACTAACTTACAACCTAACTGAAATTAAAAGCCACCTCTTACCCGGGAATCGAACCCGGAGCCTCCCGCACCCCAGTTTGGTGGCGCACCAACACGCTACGCCACGGGATGTCGGCGATCATAGCCCACAAAAACAACACGGCTAATTTAAATACACACAATCACATAATATTCTAAAAAGTTTAATGAGCTTGAAAGAAACAGCAGCATTTAAGATTGTGCACCCGCATATAAGGCAATACTTAAGCGGATATTACACGATACCTGCAGCCGTACTTGGTTCTTGTACAAGCCCTGGTGAACGAGCCAGTATACAAGACGCTACATGAGCCGCCATGGAAGATTCATATTACACGACAGTAGTTCGCCTACTAGCGTTTGGAACCCTCGTTGGGTGAGCAGTGTGTGGTTTGTAGTACATATGAACCTCATTCGTAGAACTACTACCAGTTAGTAACTTGCGTAGGCAACCAGATATGGAGTTTATAAACTGTAGATAAGTACTTTTATTAAAATACGTTTTTTATGTAGTACGTGATGTTTTAAGTAATTAGAACGGTTTTAAACAGTAATTAAAACTTTCATCGCCATTATTATTCGTCGTTGTCGTTTTTTAAATCTATTTGAAAGAGTTTCAACCTCACTGGTGTAAATTCAAGATGGAGGCGTCCTTTTCTCTTTCTTTATCAACACATTAGAAGTAGTAGCCACGAGAGCACCCTACGCTCTGGAACTGCGCCGCGGCACAGAGAAACAGCTGCGAACAAATTTGCCAGTAATTTTACGTGATCAAAAATTGCTTAGGTTCATGTTACTGTTGTTATTGTCCTACTGCGGAATCATATAGGCGTGCCTGTTAATGGCCACGTATTTGTTAATGGCAAAGGCAAATATGTGGCAGGATAAGATGAATGATGGTAAAGCTAAAGTCGTGGCTTCTTTTCTCCATTGACGTCGCTGTAAGGTTATCAGCTTCATCTATGATGGCTCAGTCCACGGTTTCTGCGGGCCCGACTCTTTCTTACTTCTAATGAGGTATAAACTTATAGTATGATTTTATATTGTTAATTTGTTCGTGAATTACTTCCATTATCGATAATTTCTAATTTCAAAGAAACGAAGAAGAAAATAAATGCATATATTTGACGTCTAAAATCTGTGTGAGGCGTAAGTCACTTATTGTCGACAATTTTCGAAGTTTACCATAGTCAAACATTGCTATATAGGCTATTCACGTTAAAGTGAGCACTTTTGAAAGCCTTCTCATTTGGAATAATAGTCAATAAGTATACTTTATTTTAGCCTTAGACGTTAACTTCCAGTTGTTGTGGAATATATACGCTGTGTTTATTACTTACGTGTCAATATTTATTCAAAAATGTTGTTCAAGGATAAGACATGGCTGAAAAGAAAAAGTTACAAGGCCTTCAAAAGTGCTCACTTTACCGTGAACAGCCTATACAAGCGTGACCATCGTATTTGTCTACTATCTCAAAGTGGAGTTTTCATGTGTGGACTACGTGATTTTCGCATAGCTTTCAGCAAGCAAAAATAAACTTCACCACTCAGCCAACTAGAATGGCACAGGTGGTCTGCATTCCCGCTGTACAAAAAGTTTCGTGTAGAGGAAGATGCAAACCTCCCAGACGTGTTCGCCTGACTACATTCTTTCCCGTGGTTAGCTGATACGTTTTTGTACTATTTTCTCTGTCTTCGGAGTCCATTAACATACCAGGTTCTCTGTACTGCAAAAATTCCTGTTTATTCGACGTTACAAGCGCGGCCAGGTTTACAGCAGTTTATGTGATTCAATCATTTATATGAACCCTATTAATAATTCCCTAACTGCCGCAATTATACTCATGCTTGTACATTCTCACTACTGATGTTACGAAAAACTTCGTTATTTCCGCGAGCACATTTATAGACGATGGAGAACTTCTATCTCGGTAATCTTTCAAACATTCTGCGTAGATTTAAGTGTTTTGCGATACTTTTCTTGTGCTCGTGAGCGAATCGTACTAATTAATGAAGATGGAAGTTTTTGCACAAAAAAACGCTGTTTTTGAAAGGCCACTGTGGGCAAACGGAAATGTGATCTCCAATCCTTCCTCTTTGAAACCCTCTCCAACAAAGTGCCAACCCTCCCCTCCCCTCCACCTAGGGAGTAGTTAGAGGGACAAGGGGGTATGTTATCCATTTTGTGGGATTGGGGGTGTGTTTTTCGCCTTCGAATAGGCCTGGAAGGCATATTTTTCGACCAATTTCCTTCAAATTTGGGGTAGGGGTGCCTTTCCGTGCCCCCCCCCCCCAATAGGCAATTAGGACCTTCGTAAGCCTAAAGCCTAAGCCTTAAGCCTTAGTGCTAAGAGTTAAGTCTTAAGTATTGAGTCTTTAGCCTTGAGTCTGAAGTCTTAAATTTTAAATCTCACTTTCACCATAATTGCTACTGCATGTCGGGATGTGCGAGCGAGCATGTGCCGAAGTTCCCAGATGACATGGCACCGTTAATACTAGTCCGTAAGGTTACCTGCTTCATCTATGGTGGCTCAGTCCGCGGTTTCCACGGGCCCAGCGCTTGGTTAAGACTAAATCACGTCCAGAGATGCAGTAGATAGTGAGAGTGAAGAGAGTGTTTGTGAAAGTCAAACCTTCTGCGTGCCTGTGTGACCTTTATGCAGACCCTTGCCGGTACACCTGTTTCCTTCAACAGATTACATACCGTACACTATCTTCAGAATACTTTAATACTGTATGAATCAAACCTTTTGACAAATCACTACATGTATGACGTGTCCAGTTGTTTCCTATATATGTTATGTATTTCAAACGTTTTATACTTCAGTCAAAAAAAAATGCGTCATTTATGGGTAAATTTATTTTATACTTGAATTTTATCTGTATATTTTAAAATTTTATTTATAATTAATATGAATAAAAATAATTTGTGTCATTCCACCTCAGCACTTCGTGCTCTTGTATTCCGATTAGTTTTCTCCTGCTCTGTCATTCTGATGTTGCTTTATTCTTGGGCTCTGTCATTCTTTCCCATCTCTAATATGTCCTATCCCTTGGGGGTTTTCTCATATTCCTTCCAGTCTTCTTTCTCTCTCATCTCCCACGTTCAATCCATTGGGAGATTCTCAGATTCTTCCCAGTGGCCTTCATTTTTCTCATGTTCTTTCGTTCCTTCCTGTCTCTCGTCAGATCAGTCCCGCGGGGGTTTTCGCGTATTCCTTCCACACCTCTCTTCCTTTTCGAGCCCTCCTCCATCACCATCGACATCGTCTGTTGTAGGCAGCCATCGACAGTCGGCCACTGTAGGCTGCCATCTTTAATTCCCTCACCTGCCACCAGAGTGTTTGAAGAGCTACAGTTCGCGGCTAGGAGCGCTGGTATCGTTACAACCAATTTGTGTGTGGGTTGGTTCACTCATCGCCAGCAAAGGCGCACTAGCATCGGGGAGTATAGTTCAAGTGGCGACCGCTTGTAGCGCTGGGAATTATTTTAGTTGTGTGGGAACTCAAAAATGCAGCAGGCGTGCGAGATCGTTCTGACCACCCTTGGATCGCCAGTCCGATGTCTTGACCACACGACAACCATTGCATGGGAAGTGTTAGGAGATGAAATAACATACGTACGTGCATCGGTCAAACCACTCGTCAGACAATAAAATTGTATTCGTGAAAAAATCCTGCATTGCACGGTTATAAGATAAAATAACGTAAATACTCGCATCGCCCTACACATTCACCACACAATATAATTGTCATCGCGAAATAAAGCGGACGTTTAATTTTGAATGTACACATAGAAAAATAATGCAGACACCACACACACACACACTATATATATGGGGAAATGTTAAACTTGAACTCCCGTGCCCACCATCTGGCTGCTGGTTTTGGAAATGCAGATGGGCTGGCGTACTCGCGGGATTTCTGATATTCCTTCTAGTCTCATTTCACCTAATGTCCTGGCGGGAACGAGTCTCATGCTCCATCATTCCTCCTGTGCAGCACGTAGCGAAGCCTGCCCACACACGCTAGCCTAGAGTAGCCCCATGTGCACATGTCATGTATGCATTAAGCCCACGTATTATTATAGTTGGCTGTAATGTCCAAACTGACGAGCGTATGCACTTCTTTGTGGCCCCCAGATCCCCGCAAGGATGCCAGAAGTGCCAGAACCTACCGTATGTGGCACTGTGCGCATCAAATACACCCTGAGCTCTCTTATAAGCATAGTTGGATGTAATTTCCGAACCGTTTCAGCTACATCCACCAAATTCACAAAATATGTATCACCACTGACAACAAAAAGGGCCACATGGTCAAATATGCCTTAACTCCACTTATAAGAATAGTTGGCAATTATTTCCGATCCATTTAAGAAACAGCCACCAAATTCATAACATAGGTATCAATCTCGGAAATGAAAACGACCGCAGGGTCAAGTATGCCCTAAGTTCACTTATAAGTGAGGTGAGAATGGTGCAACGCTGGAGTACAAGGGTGGGGGAAACAGGAGATTCCAGAGAAAACTATCTAACCAACGTTATCGTCCGACACGATTCCCGCTTGCGAAAATCCGGGAGTGATCCGGCCGAGGATTGAGCCCGGTTTGCCTTGGTGGGAGGCGAGCAGGCTAACCGCTCAGCCAACGTGGCCTCCAAGTCACTGATCTCGTCTCATATAGCATGTGATGCTATTGTGAGTAATTAGCATATTCCCAATTTAAAAAACTAAGTTCATATCGTTTTATCAGTAATTAATTCCATAATCTGGGAATTAACACTTTTGAGCACTGTAGTACCATTTACGGATACGAAATCAAAATTTCGTTGCCTTCAGCCTGAATAATCCTGAACAGCACACTCTAGTTTGCAGGCTCGCGTTTCATTTAGTAGCGAATCAATCAAAATAGTTCTTAAGACTTGACAGTATATTGTGAATAGTTTAGTTTGTGGTCCCTGAATCTAGAGTTTCTTTTTTATATACAATGGAGTATAAATCGACATTTTGTTAACCATTTGAAGATTATGCACGCATATACACGGGCGACGTTTATTTGAAAATGTCTTTGCTCTGGATGAATATGTCCTACAGGTTCTACAAATGCTCCAGTGGGTTTCATGTCCAGAAGACCTGGACGCCACACTAAATTCTGAAGTCTCCGTGGAACTGGTGAGATGGTGTATTATTCTGCTCGGAAATCCCATTCTGATAGGTTTTCAGGAAGTGATTGAAAAATGTATAGACGATGACCGTAACACCACAGTGTCCTGCAGAACATAGTACGTGACAGCGTGATGAGGGTCCTGAATTTGTTGTGGAGCACTGAGCAGTTTTCGTGTGCTACCCAGGTCGAGTCATGATCCTGGCTGTGTATGGCAGTGAAGGTGTGTGCTGAAAGCTGGCACCACAGTCCCCCCCCCCCCCCCACTGCAATCCTGTGTCGCTAACCATTCTCCACTGTCTTTCATTGTCCACCGTCGACCTATCAACAAGTACACTGCATTTTCACTTTTACGAAAATGATGCCAAATCCAACAAATCTGTCAACATTTCACGATAGAGTTATGTTTTATAAGTGATACAAGTTACCCTTGTTTGTCAACCAAATATGTGTAAATTTCCAGCCTTTAAATAACAGTTCCATGAACACGGCAATTATATGTCAAACTGTAAGTTTCATTTATTACAGCTAAATAGCTCTCATGTGTGCTTACGATAATCGATCGCAGCCTTATATGCGATTCATGAACAGTGGATTCTTACCACATATAATTAAGCGGTAAATAATAATTCCACCCACATAACTTTGTTCACTCTAGCAGCAGAATGTCGATAAATGTGGATAATATTACTTTATTGAACCTGATCAGAGAGGAAAAGGTTGTGCTATTTGGCAAGCAATGTTTTAATTCATACAATATTGAAACACGATTGCACATCACAAATTATTGGTTACATAGGAACGCTTGCCTGTCACTTCTGCAGTGACAATTCTACAAATATGTAGACATGTCACTGAGTGATTATACTTATCTGTTTCATAAAACAGTCTGTGGTGTTGACGCACGCTACTATCTCGAGTGATAGTGGTTAAGGCGCTGCCCGCCCTCTGAGTTATTAAAGTAGTCCTACCGCAGCGTGTGTTACTACTCTAGCCCGGTGGCTGGTGAAAGGATACCGTCGGAGGAAAGGGGAGCCAAACCGCAGAGCGAGTCGAACCACGACTGATTCCCGTCCTGGGACATCAATCTTCCTCACTACAAGGGCTGCCAAGATTCAAGCCGACAGCTGTCCTGGGGGTGTGGGAATGGTGAGAGCATGTTTAAACGATGGTGAAGGAAGGGGGTATGTGGTCTGGCCGTAGAGATTGGGGCTATCCTCCGTGACCTCGTGGGCTGGCGTACGGGAATGCAGTTTGCTGGGGAACAAACTGAGCGAGGCTTGGGGACGACGTGCGGTGGGAGCCGAACCCGGATAGTTTTCCGCGAAGCCAACTTTACCAGTCACGAGCGGGGAGGGGCCTCCTTTAGGACTACCTTAGGCGGGGTTACGATCGCGACCGGCTGTAGCAATACTGGCCGAGGGGAATCCGGTTCTGAATCCGGCCAACAAGCACCTAATAAGGAATCTAACAGTGATTTGTGATCGAGAGGAATGAACGGTGAGATGGGTCAGGGTGCGCACTCGGGTTACGCAGGTAGACGTGTGACCTCACTCGTGACTGCAACGTCTACCTCCGAATTAATTTGCCGTTGTAAGTCACGTCGCTCTCGACGCCGTATACGGCTCTTAATAGCAACGTTTCATCGTGCATTGACACAGCATCTTGGCCTTTCCGCAGACGTGCAGTCCTGGGGGTGTCTCTTATGCAGTCACACCCAAGGCCCTGACCTATAGATAGGCAGTCAGGTATCAGCACGCCTCCGAGGGTAGACGAGGAAACACCGGAAACCCAGGAGCAGCTGCGTGTCCTTTCGGACTTAAAGCCATCTGCGAGCTCTGTCTCCTGTGTAGTTCGGCACGCCTCACTAGTCGTCGGCGGGGTTTCACTCACACAAACAAGTTATAAGATAAGTGAACTGGGGTATAAAATTAAAATTACGGTAAGCAACCATTTCAAATTCACGTACCATTTATTAGGATACTGGGAAAGTGGGAAAATCCCGGTTAGAATATAAACTAGCTAAAAGATTTTGGAAATACCTTACGCAGTGAAATAGGCGACGGTAAGCGTGCAAATATACAATTACAAAAAATTAAATTCACGTAGTTCACGCTCTTTACATCATCTCCTTAATCAAGGGGTTCGTCCAGAAGGGCAATTTACCTCGGGACGACCTGCTACTGCGGAGTCAAGGAACCTGACTGGGGTAAAAGGGTTGCAGGGCACAGGACGTCAGGTTTCACCTGGAGTGGAGCCGTCCTTGCAGTCAGCGGTGTGGACGCGCCTTTGCAAGCTACAGGAATGGCGCAGCCTTCGCAAGCCAATGGAAAGGTGCTGCCTTCTCAGGCTGCTGGGCTGGTGCTGCCTTCTCAAGCTGCAGGAGGTTGGAGCCGTGTCGCAGGCTGTGGAGAGGATAGAGATGTCTTCACAGACCAGGGAGTGTTCACTGACCTCTGCGGCCGGGTGAGCCCGTCGTCTCTGCCTGGGGGATTGTTTTTATTTTTCTAGCTACCCTATAACTAAGTGTTAAGTGTAAGCCCGGTGGGTAGGGAGGGACCTTATCGCATCTCAGGGCTAACCACTTATGCCTACAAGGAAAGGAAATCATTCAAGGAGACATGAATTGCGGCAGAGAGAGATTAGGCAGCCATGGCCAAGATTTAGGCCATGACTATCTCCCTAAGTGTACTTATACTAAGTGCAACTAAAAGAGACTAGGAACAACCGCCACAGACAGCGTAAAAACTCAGTCGATAGGAAAGAATTTAAAATGATTCATGCATTAAACAGAAATTCTACAGGAGATAGAGTGTGTGTGGAACATGCTCGTGTAAGTAGAGATAAAAAATCTAGTAGAGAGGGGACAGGAAATTTTATTCGTCATCGCCTTTGCTAACGGGAGGGGCGTTAGCTTAACCAGAGAGGTGCTTGCACACCTCTCTGGTGGGGGAAGTGGCGCTATTGGACATCTTCCCCCCGATTCTCCAGTAGAAGGGGGTGCTCACGGACTTCCGCATATAGTGGAAAATCCCTTGGTCAGCGATCTTCCACAAATGCTGGACAGAGTAGCCTTCCAGCGCAGGGCTAGGTTTATCAGGGTTGCGGCACCACCGCTAATTTCTTATCTCCCTGCGTGGAGGCGACGACAAATTTAAACACCTCGCGCTGAGGCTGGCCTGATAGGACGTCACAGGGCAGCAGAGGTCCTGCTATCTCGTGTGGCCACTGGAACTTCTTCCACAACTAAATTCAGGGTAGTGGTCCATCAAGAAAATGCATTTATCCGAAAGGGTAGCGATTACATACCGGGTTCTCGGCGGGCCGTTTATTTCATAATTAATCGCGTTAATCATCTTTTCGTCCGAGGCTGTCCAACACGTGGATTTCCTTTGCTCGGTACGTGAAATTACTTTGCCAATGAACGTGACTTCCCTCGAGTTTCTGTCCGCTCGTTGTTGGGGCGAAGTCACCCGTAGAGAGCGCAAGCGTGTTGCGCAGCATGTTGGCAAGCGTCAGTGTAATAATTTGACACATTTGTCGCATGTTTACCTGTCAGCTCAAAACATTTGTGAAACAACTATTTGTCAAGTTGTCATATAATGCTACAAGTTTGTCATGACAAACTTGCAAACTTGTCAGTTTTAATGAAACACACACATCTGTCGGATTGTAGACCTGTCTGACAATTTCCTGTCACGTGTCACCTGTCGAATTGTAACTTTAATGAAATAGGCCCCAGTCGTTCTTAACGAGTGTTTGGATTTTTTTATTTCTTTCACTGAATCAATGATATGCAGAAAATACTTAACTTATTGATTAAATGTGACGCTAATTCGATATATTCACAGCAACAAAATCATATTCAGTATCGGCTAAGATATTTCAATAAAGAATTTAGTTTCCTTTGTAATGATTAAAAATCTGCTTTGCTATACGAGGTATTTAACTGTTTCGGCATAAGTTAGTATAAAAGTTCAACTATTGGGTGAAGTATTTGTTTTTTAATTCACGGGATTGCGCTGTGGGACAGACCTTAGCGCTCCTGCTACATACTGTGCGTACTGCGCCATCTCTGGCAACACGTGAAATGTACATGTTTCGTTATTAATGTATCTTTCATACGTATTGACGCGAATCTGCAATAAAATATGGGGATTCTCGTGTGATATTTCAACGTTGCCCTCCCCCCTCTCCTCCTTTTTGCACTATATTTGGTGACAGTGAGCTAACTTTAGCAGGGTTGAATTTACTTCGACAGTTTTCGAGGCACGATGCACCTATTTGGCGTTATTCTATAGTCTATACTTAAATGAATCACCTGGTATATGCGTGTACACGATATATACACACATGAAGTATATACTGCATGTGGACGAAACATAAAAATAATAATTTCCTCCACGAATACACTCTATGCAATTATTCGAAAATTTACCATACCAGTGTATATATACTGTACGCTTAGTGAGAAAGTGGGAATGGTAATTATTTCCCTGTAGCGTTCCTACATATGCTCTGGAAACACACACTCGTGGTGTTCCCAATTTGGTATACTTATATTAGCGACGCTAAACATTCCTCTATACAGTATAGCTTGATGTGTTGCCCGTTCCGTGTTCCGGCATTCAAGTTCAATCCCGTTCCCATGTCAGTCAACGCAGCTCTTTGTTTGAACTAACCTTGACTCACTCAATGCAACCTCCCGACCATCGCCGCGGACGATTCTTAGAACACAGATGTGAATAACCAACAAAATGATAATCCCTGTTGTTTTTATAACAATCTTGTTCTGAGCATGGTCGCACAAACATAATATATCTACTTTAAGTAAATCTTGAAACGAAATTAGTATTTCAAATCTAACGAATAACTAAATTTTCATTGTGAGCGGCCCCAGTTTGAACTATTCAAGTTATAAGGAAAATATTCCATTTAAATATCTTTGAAGAGTTTGTTTCATATTTATATACAGTAAAAGTTACACGTAATTGACTTTAATGTGGCCTACTTTTCCTGTTTTGTAGTACTTCATATGAAATACATTTTTGCTTGAAATCAACCTGATAGCGAATATGTGATTTTTTTTATATTAAATTTACTAAATACCTTTTAACCTCATTTTGAGATTAGCTTAAGTAGCTTTTATTTATTTGCTGGTAATTTGTAAATTGTTGATACTTACCAACCGAACCAGCACGCAACTATTGATTAATTCTATTAAAGTTTTTTTTTATATGAAAGCGGTAGCAGTTTTCGACTTTCATTTGTGGTGAGGTATGAATTCGCTATGGAGTATAACTTGAATTTGCAAGCTTATTTCCCTTCGTCATTTCTTGCCTCAACAGTCAGGCTGTTCACGGTAAAATGAGCACATTTGAAAGCCCAACTTGTATGCACATTGTGTATCCTTCCGCCTTTTGCAAAATTAACGTTATTATGGATCTCCTCGCTTTATTCATGCGTCGGTCAAGTGAAACTGTGACATTATTAACTAAGTAAATATTGTACAAATATCCTAATCTTTACAGTTCGGTGTATTAAAAATACAGGAAACGAAAGAAATAATTGAAGTTATCAAAAATGGTTACCCAACACTTATTGTTCGAAGTTAATATATGGGACTACTTTTCCCTCCATCGTTACCAACTTTACTGGGCAAATGTCACTCATTGCTCCCGTTAAAATATATGAGAGGTAGAGGAGTGACATTTTAAAGGTTGATTTCAAAAGTGCTCACTTTATAGTGAACAGCCTGTAGTAAGGAAAAGTGCGTAGGGTTTTTTGCTAGTGTTATAATTATCGTCTGTGAAATCATCAGAATAATTTTAAAAAAAACTGGATAAACCTAAATAAAATATTCTTCCTCTGCTCATCTACTGTAGTTGTTAGGTAGGAGGATGACGATTGACGTCCCGTCGACAGCAAAGTCGCTAGAGATGGAGCATCTCGCTCAAGCCCGGTTGCACCAACATATTCCCTGATCCTAGAACGAATGATTCTAGTTACGAACCAGGATCCAGTTTGATCTTGGTTCCAATATAAATGTGTTGCACCAACGAATTTTTCATGATTTTGGATCTCCGAATCGTCGATCTTCGTTCCAAAGTGAGAGATCGAGGTTAATTAGAGAGACAAATTTTGCTCCTGGCTTGTAATATATGACGTCATGGAAGTAGGCGTATTTTTCACTACAGATAGAACTTGATGTACGCTGTTTTATATGTTTTAAGTGAATTATTGTTCTACGAATTTTTCTGAATAATATTCAAGTGCATATAATGTTGTTTTAATTTCCCAAGAAAACAATCGAACGTATGGCGTATTTTCAAACTACATTCGTCGACGATCTCGGATCGAGATTTTGAACCTCCAATTTCGGCGGTTTGAAATGCACGTTATCTCGATCTGCAGTCCAGCTCTGAACTCGAATGTTGCAACAGTTTTCTGTGTTGATCTTAGATCCGATCTCAGATCGAGTTTCGAACCACGATGGTGCAACCGGGTATGAGTGAAGCAAGAGCGCGGGGGAGCAGTCGGCCATGGAAATAGGAATCAGGTTGGCAAGACGGGGGATGGAAGCCGGTTCTTTCCGAATACGAGTCCAGTTTGTTAGTACTAGGACAAAACTATCAGCACTTCTGTGTACAAGTGTCCAGGTTCGCTTCTTAGGCTGTGTCCGAATTCGCCTGTAGTACATACTTGTGCGTACCTGTCCACGGAAGTGACGTCGTAAGTGCTGTCCGAATTGCAAGTGAAGTACGCAAGTAAACGAAGTTATATACTTCTCGCATACTTGCGGAATATGTGCTGCCATTTTGAGAAGCAATTTGCAGGTTTCATTTGATTTCCGACATAATTAATTAATTTCAAGTGTAATAGGGCAACATTACTACTTTGTCGATATATAATTTTGAGCTGAGTAAATAATTATCGCAAGTTTCACCTTAAAAAAAGGTCTAACAATAAATACGTATAAGACTTATGTTCCTAACTTACAGAAGCCAAGATACCAAAAGCAAACCAAACTGCACTTACATACAATATCGCAAGGCAATAAATGTTAATATAAATCAAATTAAAATACTATTTAATACTGTATTTAACTCCTAAAACCATCGGCAATTATCAAATAGTTAGTCGGAAGACATTATACGTTAAAAGTAGTTAACAGGCTAATAACTGGTATTGAGGCCAACAAGACTGGCTGTTGGAATTCATCAAGTTCGGGGCCAAGGGTAAGTGAAGTATGCAAGGGTGCACGTAAGCAGGTATATACCTGATTTCGGAAAGGGCCGTAGTCAGGTCGGGTGTTGTTCATGCGGGGATTATCTCGCCTCAGCGGGATAGTTGAGATGACCCTTCACCTCTGTACTGCGGCAGGCGTTGACAAACAACAACACAACCACGTTAGCTCCAGGACACTCGGCGCGACCTGCTGTCCACCTCACCTGCTAAAACCTGTTCACGATAAAGTGAGCACTGTCGAAATAAACCTTTAGAAAATGTCACTGCTCCAACCTGTATATATTTTAACGGGCGCACTGAGTGACATGCGCTCAGTAAAGTTGGAAACTATGGAGGGAAAGCAGTTCCATATCAAAATATGGATTAAAAATTGTTAGGTAACCATTTGTGATATCTTAAATTATTTATTTCTCTACCTGTTTAGTTTATGCACCAACGTGTAAAAATGAGCATATTTTTACCATATTTACTTTTCTAATTATTTCACAATCTCACTTAACCGACGCCTTAATTATGTGATGACGCCCATGGCAAAGTTAATTTTACATAAGGCGGAAGAATACACAACGTACACACAATTAGATCTTAAGCAGGGCTTTCAAAAGTACTCAGTTGACCGTGAACAGCCTATAAACTGCCGTCACGCCCAAACATTCAGCACAGTGCTGTGACAGCGAACTGATTCATCTCTAATGATAATACTTCTATCTGGGCGAACTATCGGACTGGGCTGTTCAAGTCAACTTATTCCTTGAGATCCTTCCCATTTTGTGTTATAAGATGGATCTAACTAAGATTCCACACTCGAGCACAGGTCACTTGTTCATTGTCTGCCGCCATAGGGCAGTTCATTGTCTCTTGTTACACCTTGTGGCATGAAGCCACAAGAGGGCTGGATGTTGATACTGGTTGTGAGTACTGAGGACGTGTAAGATGAGTGGTCCACTACACTAAACACCTTAACAGTGGCGTTTATTCCATAGATGCAATGTAAACAATGCCTACCCTATACATATTAGAAATGTTTGATGCTTTATAGTTTTCGCTTTAACTCTAAATTCAAACACTTTTAAATCTGAGTTTCCCGTTTCCGATTCGAGAAATAGAGTTTTCGTAACTCCCGTAATGTACACGCATAGTGCTGCTATCTAGTATTTATTTCCACAAACGTGAGCGACTAGCGATGAATCGAGCTCGCAAGCGAGTTACTCTGCCACGTTCCTTCGGCAGGGTAAGCAGTCATCCTGTTTGCGTCCTCCAGTCCTACATTCTTCCTTGAAAGTGGATAAATGTGTTCGAGAAAACGGGAGTTTTCTTATAATTTGTAATATGCTCTCTAAATAATGTTCAGTTTATATATTATTACATTTATTTCGTTTCCGTTTTTATGATTGTTAGTTATTACATAACGGTAAATACATTTGGAGGGTAAGCAAAGTTATGGAAGTTGCGTTTGTTAGTAGAAATTGAAAATGGAACCACACCCCGGCACTAGCAAATGTTATCTAAAACACTCAAATATGTGGGGCTATTATAAGGCTTACCATGTAAAAAAACTCACTACATGCCACTGCACCTGAAACTAACAAA
This sequence comes from Dryococelus australis, assembly GCA_029891345.1. Taxonomy (NCBI): domain Eukaryota; kingdom Metazoa; phylum Arthropoda; class Insecta; order Phasmatodea; family Phasmatidae; genus Dryococelus; species Dryococelus australis. The sequence goes on along the minus strand of CM057006.1, from coordinate 84,100,133 downwards.
CACTCGTGTTCTCTCTGACTTTGGAAATGATTTATTGTGCGAATGGGTAGGGAATGGTAATTCCGCCGGGCCGGAAGTAAAACTGTGTGTGTGTCCATGGGGACGGCAGGCGGGCGGAATGAAGTCAGTCGAGTCTTGGAATTCCCGCACTATGTATAACGTGCAACCTCATAGCAGTACATAATTTTCGTAAAAAGCGGCATCAACAGTTTAGAGAGTACTAAGTTCATCCACTAATGCAAGATTGATTAAATTTTGGTGCGTTTAATACGTCGTTTGATAAACTAAGAGAAGACGACGAAAAGCATCTGAAATTTTTACAGAATGTCAAGAGAAACATTTGAAAAATTATTGGCACTTTTCTGCGACCATTTGAAACATGAAGACACGAATATGCGGAACTACATTTATCCACCTCAAATGCTGGCTGTAACACTGAGCTGAGCCTTACTACAGTGTATTTCGTGTTAGGTTAAACTTATTTGACAGGTTACCATGTCGTATTTTTCATTAACAGCTGTCCACATCAAACATACTCAATCCTCAACGTAAAATGTGTGTTGTATCACTGCATATGAACACAGATTGGTATAATATTTTGAGAATACAGAAACACCTACATATTTTCATTGAGAGAGAACATGTGCTAGAACTGTCACAGAAATTTCACCTTAAATGAACTACAAAATATATTGATCACGTATATGATAAATTGCACTCTTTTATTTTATGTTTAACGAATGACTGAGATCACATTAACATTAAAGTTTTAAGTGCACAGTCCCATTAATCACCAAGGAATAAAATATTGCACGTTACTTGGCCAAATGTCAAAATGAAACCCAAAATCGGAAATGTCCATAAATATAAGGAAAAAAGTAACACAAATAAGAATAGGTCGCCTTGACATTGCATGTTTTAGAACGCATTTTCTAAATTCAATATTTGTGAAACATCAGACGCAGTGGGTGCAGGGCTGCTGTAAGTTTGAAAACACATCGCATCTTGTGAATGTTGAACAGGAGAATTAACTGGATGGCGATTTTGCCGATTCATCCATGGTGGCTCATGACTGGTCGCAACACTGGTAGTGGACGAGGCATGCGGCATTTGATATGTTGATTGACCTCCTATAGTTTGGAATGGATGTAATGCACTATACTCAGCATACTGATTGAAGGAATGTTGACTGGGCTTGGGTGGCATTCCACTGTTGCTTCGCTTCTTCTTCATATCCGTAATCAATTTCATCACTTCGAATTGAAAGTCGACGATATCTTCCTCATAGAATTTGTCAACAGTTCGTGCAATACCCTTATAAAAAGGATACGATTCTGCTTTGTCCCTGTTCAATGAAAGTGTCAATGACAGCCATCATTTTCTTGTCCAATTAACTTATATGGAGTTTGCTTTTTGGCGGTTTTTCTACATTTTTATCCGTACGTTTTTCCACACGACTGTTAGCTTCATCAGTTTCACCAAGATCATCGCCAGGCATATTTGACGAAGTTCGTCAATGAGTTGCAATTTTAGTTAGAAACTGTAGTTCATCATAAAACACGTACTTACGCTTTTTATATGCTGCTGCACCGCTCTTCTGGTCCTCAATAACTTTTTATATGCTGCTGCACCGCTCTTCTGATCCCCAATAACTTTTTATATGCTGCTGCACCGCTCTTCTGATCCCCAATAACTTTTTATATGCTGCTGCACCGCTCTTCTGATCCTCAATAACTTTTTATATGCTGCTGCACCGCTCTTCTGATCCTCAATAACTTTTTATATGCTGCTGCACCGCTCTTCTGATCCCCAATAACTTTTTATATGCTGCTGCACCGCTCTTCTGATCCTCAATAACTTCTTATATGCTGCTGCACAGCTCTTCTGATCCTCAATAACTTTTTATATGCTGCTGCACCGCTCTTCTGATCCTCAATAACTTTTTTGTGGCACTTTATCCAGTTGTCACGAATGTTAGCCCATTTTTTAATCACCAATTTCCCTGCAAAGAACAGAATGGGAAATATTAACATATAGGTTCCTATTTGTTTCAGGTATCTGGCAACAGGAAATACCTTCACAGACCTCCATTACAGTTTCCGACTTGGAATAAAAACAGTAAGTTGAATAGTACGTGTAGTATGCAAGAAGATATGGATGATATTACGTGGGACATACACGTCAGCTCCGACTACCAGTAAATGGATGGATATAGTACATCAGTTCGAAGTTATGACAAATGTCCCAAATTGTATTGCGGCCATCGACGGCAAGCACATCAGAATCATTAAGCCACAGGACAGTGGATCAATGTTCTGAAACTACAAAGGTTACTATTCATTGGTTCTAATGGCAGTTGTTGAAACAAATTATGATCTCATTTATGTTGATGTCGGTGCTTATGGCAAGGATTACAACTCAAATGTGTTTAAAGAAATTTCTTTTTGGAAAAAGGTGCAGGACAAAACACTGAACATATCATCTCCAAAGCCACTACCAGATACTGAAGAGGAACTTTCTTGTGTCTTCGTAGGTGACGAAGCTTCTGCATTACACAGTAATTTTCTTCGTTCCTATGGTGGCCGAGAGTTTGATCATGTGAAGCGAGTTTTTAATTACCGCGTAACACGAGCAAGACGTTTCGTTGAGTGTGCTTTTGGTATAATGAGCAATAAATGGAGAATTTTTCATCGACCATTAAATGTTTCTACAGACCTCACAGTGGACATAGTGAAGGCATTCTGTATTCTTCAAAATTTCATCCATAAAGAAGAGGGACTCTGTACTACTTTCGTCGACACAATCATAGATGAGAACTCAGAAATGCCAACACCCCCTCATTCACAAGCAGTGCGAGGTAGTTTGGGAGCAAACGCTATTATAAATAGATTTTCTAACTACTTCGTTACAGAACGTGGAAGAATTCCGTGACAGGGCAGATTTGCGTAATGCAGCATCAAATAGTGACAATTGAATATGATAAATTTAGTGTAATGTGTTCCAGCATGTTTTCAGTGCTAGAACACCCGAAAATCAACACAATCGCCTTAATTACCTTCATTTGTATTTACCAGTACTACTTTTGTGGTTTATATTTTGGACGGAAATAATAGTGTACACACACTGCCCGATTTTGATCACTCAAAACGTAGAACAATACATGGTGTTTATCAACTTATGTTCCAGCCTTTGGGATGTGATTCCTTTAAATAGCATTTTGGCAAAATATCGAAAACGACGTGGAGTTTATTACGATTCTGTGGGCAATGTTAGTGTTTTGTGATCTTAAACCTGTGAAAACAAACCACTATTTATACCTCTCACCGTCTTGAAAATATAGGCGTAGTCACCCAATTATTGCAAAAAATAATATTTATAATACGTCAGATTTTTTTTAATGTGACGTTGTTTTTTTGTCTGTAACATATGCTAGTAAACACAATGTATATTTGCACATACCACTTGGTTACCTATTTAGTTTCTTTCTGCATCCGGGTGTATTTCAAAATCTTCTTTCAGGATGCTGCATACTTCCTTCCATGCTTCCAAAGTCAACCACCAGTCTTTGTACGCTTCTGTAGTCTTGTCCCACAGAACTGGCCGCTCCTGAACCAGCGTAATCAGTATATCTGGCCGACACCAATCAAATATATACTAGTCACTTTTTCATTATATCCCAAGTATATTGGAGGTGGTGGCGTAGGAGGAGGAGGAGTTAGCATACTCGAGGTGGTGGCGGAGGAGGAAGAGGAGGAGGAGGAGGAGGAGTTAGCATACTGGTGGTGGTGGCGGAGGAGGAGGAGGAAGAGGAGGAGGAGGAGTTAGCATACTGGAGGTGGTGGCGGAGGAGGAGGAGTTAGCATACTGAAGGTGGTGGCGGAGGAGGGGGAAGAGGAGGAGTTAGCATAAGCAAGCTTCTTGATGACGTTAAGAATGTTTTAGAAAGCGTCTCTTCGTTTTTTCTGAGTGTCTGAAAACAAAACAATAAAATTACAATATCAATACACCACAAGGGTGTATTGTCCCTACAGTTCTCCTTACGGGTGAACAGGTTTTGCTGTCGTTGGTCCCAGTATGTATGCGTATAAGTTTGTGTCGCATGGCGCGCACATGTCATTGCTCATTCGTTGTAGGTATATCATTTTAAGTGTGTCACATGACAATGTATGAGTGTACATCTAAAATAATCTAGGTTTCAAGAAGTTAATCCACCTTCGTACCAGCGACCATCCCGTCCAAGAATCGTTGCTGTGTCTGGAGTTGTTAATGACAATGGTTTCGTGGAAGTTGAAATTTAAAGGCATACGTGATGAAAACGTAAGTGGTTCGACTAAAGATATTTCTAAATTTTTGGTCCACATGAAGAAAAATATCTTTGACCATCTTACCGACGAAGTACTAAAGTAGGGTGCAATTAAAGTTAATGTGCGCATTGAGTGTAACTATACGAAGCCAGAGCCGTTCGTCGAAGGTACAGATAAGAGAGCTTTTAAAACAAAAAAATGTAGCAGTATTCCAGGCGGGCGATATTGAGAGGGTGGTACCAAACAGCTTAGAAAAAATATGTGAAGAGGAGGACGCATACAAAGAGCATGGTTCGGAGTGGACTCTGTCGTCAATCACCTGCAGCTCCGCATAAACAAGCTGGACCCCCTTCGAGTCTCGTCGTACATTGACTTGCAGAATCTATCAAGAACAAGAAGGCTGTGATTAACCCACAAAACACAACGACCACATGTGCTTTAAATGGGCCGTTCTATCAGGTTTTGTAGAAGAGACAAACTGTAATCAAATCGACAACCACTACAAAGCTCTCGAAACCAAATTCGACTTTGCAGGCCTCGACTTCCCTACACAACTACGGCATATCACAGTTTTCGAGAAAAGCAATGCGTCAGTGTCTGTGAACGTTCATGGTATAGGCGGGAACCAGAAAATGTATCCCACATGGGAAGCCGAAGAAGAAAGGACCAGCACATCCACCTCCTTCTCCTTGCCACCGAAGATGGGAATGCTCACTACTGTTGCCTAAAGAATTTCGAACGTCTGGTGAGATCGCAGCTGATCGCCTACCATGGTGAAATACACATATATAAGCGCTGATTCACCTTCTACCATGACCCGCCACGAGTATCTGGACTGACAAGGCAGCAGTGTGTAGATGAACACTAAACATACTGCAAGGAAAGTGCTCCACTGCGTGCTGAAATGAAAGTGCTCCACTGCGTGCTGAAATGAAAGTGCTCCACTGCGTGCTGAAATGAAAGTGCTCCACTGCGTGCAGAAATAAAAGTGCTCCACTGCGTGCTGAAATGAAAGTGCTCCACTGCGTGCTGAAATGAAAGTGCTCCACTGCGTGCAGAAATGAAAGTGCTCCACTGCGTGCTGAAATGAAAGTGCTCCACTGCGTGCTGAAATGAAAGTGCTCCACTGCGTGCTGAAATGAAAGTGCTCCACTGCGTGCTGCAATGAAAGTGCTCCACTGCGTGCTGAAATGAAAGTGCTCCACTGCGTGCTGAAATGAAAGTGCTCCACTGCGTGCTGCAATGAAAGTGCTCCACTGCGTGCAGAAATGAAAGTGCTCCACTGCGTGCTGAAATGAAAGTGCTCCACTGCGTGCAGAAATGCTACAACTAGGGAAGGATGGTAGTCCGCCCGTCTTGAAATTTAAGAATAGCCACCAAATGAATAAATTAGCAATAGTCGTATATGCGGATTTCGAGGCAATATTCAAGCCGATTCAGACCTGCGAACCAGACCCCAGCCATGCCTTCAAATATGACTATCAGAAGTTCGAGGCCTACAGTTGTTGTATTTACGTGCAAGTCGACGATAGTGTAATTCCAGCAGCACTAACGTATACGCTGAGACCAGAGCCCATTATAAACAGGGATGAAGATGCGGAAAATAAATTTATGACACCATAGTGATATTGGCACGGAAGTAAAAGATATTTACACCACTTCGAAGCAAATGATACCGATCACCCCCACAAAATTGCCAAGCTACTCACAGGCGACAAGATGCTACTTCTGTGAATCACCGTTCACACACGAAAATTATAAAGTAAGAGACCACGCCCACTTCACTGGGCGCTACATAGGACCTGCACACACCAGCTGCAATTTGCTGCATCGCCGCTCTAAATGCTCTGTATTTTTCCACAACCTCAGCTACGACGAAAACTTAATTATATAACATCTTGACTACAACGACAAGGAAAACTTCATCATCCCACATACATCCTTCATATCAGTTTTCCCGCTAGATGGGATCATGAATATAGGAACTTGCTAGACAAATATCAGTCAGCAAGATGTTTTGCAGTGTCAAGTTCAGGTATAAAACACATACAATAAACGAAACCAAGTCAAAGAGAAACCTAACATATTTTGTAAGGTATGGGAACACACCGAGAAAACCCACATACCATACCCACGCACTGCAACAACCCCCGTATCCTGTTCACACGAGTGGGAATCTACAAACGATACACAGTTATCATCGTCACTTCTGCGATTTAACTTTATTATCTAGTATGCACGTATGTACAGGTACACGTTCTGAAAGCCACGTGCATATATCTACAAAAAAAAACTAAGGTCATTATTCAAACTATGAACTTCACTCGAATTTATTTATAACACCATTATTACCAACCACCTCGTCTCCTCTGCAAGGTATAAGTCATACCCCGTATGGAAATTAATATTTACATTATAGGCTACTTGTTTTTTTAACGAGCCTCGGGTTATATTATATATATATATTTGATTCTCGCGTCAGGTATGTTACAATAATCACGCTAACCTATCTATTCACGTGTTCGTTTACTGTTTTATCGAGTTTTTTTATGTCATATATTCTTAAAACTATTTTTAAAACAATTTCACCCATCGCTAGGAAAAACGTCGTCTGATAGTTTCTAAGTTCTATAGAGAAAATTAATACTGTTTTAATAGTTTCGGGTCTCGAACACAGGTCCTTACGCCATGCCTAACAGTTATAGATCTATATCAAGTGCTCATGAATGCTAAACAGTGAGAAATTTATATACGAACATCGCTAAACAGGTTTCCAAAACTCGGGTCTTTAATCGAATCGTGAACCTCTTATCTTACCCTGAATACTATATCCGATGCCTAAAACTTCCGTTTCACCTTATATAAATTCCTACAATAGTATAAATTCCCATAATATTCACCAAATGCTGCTAAAAAATTGTGGTATTTTTCTAAGTCTGATAAAAAAAAATATTTGTATGGTTTCAGGACTCGAAACCACAGTCCCGCAACATGCCTAACCTATATACATATATATCATAAATATTAATATCACGTACGTATTAGTATGTAAACAGACCGAAAATCGCGTGTTTCGGTAAAATAGGTTCAGAAATCGGGTCGGTAATCGAACTGTGGTCCATTTATCTCACTATAAGATCGCTATTCTTCGTGCAATATGTGTGTAATAGCTTGCATTATAAGATTCATATACAATGTATTGATATGGGATTTATTCCATACTTTAGTACTTCGTCGGTAAGCTGGTCAAAGATATTTTTCTTCATGTGGACCAAAAAATTACAAATATCTTTCGTCGAACCACTTACGTTTTTAGCCACGTATGTTTTTAAATTGCGTCACAAAGCAGTTTCAGCTTCCACGAAAAAATTGCAATTAACAGCTCCAGACCCAACAACGATTCTTGGACGCGATGGTTGCTGGTACGAAGGTGGATTAACATCCTGAAACCTTGGTTTTGCAACATGTACACTCGTACATTGTGGTGAAGGGGACTGTACACGAGTGATTTCGGTAGGTGAAGGTCTTGCAGTTTTGCAGGTTTTCGCATGGCTCTGCAAGTTATCGCGCCTAGCAAATGACAGTCCACAATCCACGCACTTGTGTGCCACTCGATCTGTATTCACCGCACAGCCATTATTTTCGTGCCTTCGTGCATCGCGGATGAACACGAAGATTTTATCGCAGAAGCGTCATGAGTGACGCTGTAATGGTTCAGTAGATGGTACCGATGTAATTGAAGATGCCAACGAGTGTACCACGAACGACATCGATGGCGATATATGCAGCTCATCTGGGGCCGCTGATCGTACAGACAAAGACGATGTCGAGACCTCGTTTCCAGGCACACCATTAAACGCAAGCTTCATCTTGATCTCTGCATGAAAAAAAAAAACTATCAGAATCAATACATATGATAATCGAAGGGTATAAGGGATCTGTATCATACAAAATGGAATATACTTAGGTGTATTTACGAAGATGAATTTTATGGAACAGCTGGTCTTACAAAAAATGCTTACCAGTCAGGTTGCCAAGAAGATCAGGAGAGAGAAGATGACCCGTCACCTGTCGCATCAGACGAAGGACTGAGACGATGTGCGAATCCGTCCGCCTTGTATACCCTCAGAGACTGAGATGTCACGTGAGCAACAGCCAATCATGAACGTGCAATGTCACGTGAGTGCCATGTGACACACTTAAAATGATATACCTACAACGAATTAGCAATGACACGTGCGCGCCATGTGATACAAACCTAATAATTGTTATAACCATACATACTGGGACCAACGACAGCAAAACCCGTTCGCCTGTAAGGAGAACTGTAGGGACAATACACCCTTGTGGTGTATTGATATTGTAATTTTATTGTTTTGTTTTCAGACACTCAGAAAAAACGAAGAGACACTTTCTAAAACATGCTTAAAGTCATCAAGAATCTTGTTTATGCTAACTCCTCCTCCAGTATGCTTGGGTTATAATGATATAGTGACTAGTATATATTTGACTGTGTCGGCCAGTAGAGCAGATGACATGTATGAGTTACAGCGGGTGGACATTGAATGTTAAGGTGCTTGCAGTATTTGGTGAAGAATGATGATGGTTGATCAGAGATAAATGTAAACAAAGATGTAGTGTGAAAGACAATATGGAACGAAAGAGAGAAACGAAATAGGGAAAGAAAGGAGAGACAAGAGATGGAATGAGAGGATGAAAGAGAAGTGAAAGAGAGAGATACAAGATATGGAATTAATGAGAAAGAGGGAGAAACGAAAGAGAGGGTCTGGAAATGTAGTTGAGAGGACTTTTTTTCTATACTCTATTTACTATTCCCACACAAAAAAATTCTAACTAAAAAAATAAAATTTAATATCGAATAATAAATTCAGACTAACGATTTGACATACCCTATGTCTCTAAAACTAATATGGCTAACAGAAACATACATATATACTTGAAGAAAATTAGCGGACGTAACTGCCGAGCACCTTCGGGTACGTTCGACAAACCCGAACTGAAGGCTTCCGAGCACTTCCTGGGTCGAGCCGAAGATTGCCGAGCTCGTCCGAGACGAACCGAAGATCACCAACCTACCAGCCACACAAGCTGCCGCGGTTTCCATTTAAGATACGCTATGCCAGACTTCCCGTAATACCACTACTAGTGTTGCACCAACAAAATTTCATGAATCTGGATCTCCGATTCGTCGATCTTGGTTGCAAAGTGAGAGATCGAGATTAAGTAAGAGGCAGATTATGCTATTGGTTCATAATATATGATTTAATGGAAGTAGGCGTATTTTTCACTATAGATAGAACTAGATGTGCGATGTTTTATCTGTTTTAAGTGAATTATTGTTGTACAAATTTTACTGAATAATATTCAAATGCGTATAATGTTGTTCGAATTTCCCAAGAAAACAATCGAACGAAGTTCTATCAGTTGGCGTATTTTCAAACTACGTTTGTCGACGATGGCTGCTAATCTCGGGTAGAGATTTCAAACCGCCGAAGTTGGCGGTTCGAAATGAACTTCATCTCGATCTCCAGTTCAGCTCTGATCTCTAATAGTGCAACAGTTTTCTGTGTCGACCATAGATCAGATCTCGGATCGATTTTCAAACCACGAAGGTGCAACCCGGCGTTAGCCATGCGGGCGGTATACACGTCACATGCTCAAAGTGTCAACTTTACATCCGCTGGCATACTGCAGCAAGCCGTAGAACATTACATTGCACATGCAGATTTCCTACCGTGTCTGCAATGTCATACATCATATGAGGTCACTGCGACCAAACAATTCGCCATAATACAAACGTGACCCTTATATTTCCTACCATGTCTGCAATGTCATACATCATATGAGGTCACTGCGACCAAACAATTCGCCATAATACAAACGTGACCCTTGTATTTCCTTCGAAGTTCTCACTTCTCTACAAAACTCCGGAGTTGCAATTCGCCGTTTTTACGCAGAAGCAATATTCGCCCTGATACAAAGCCGGTGTAACGGTATGCGGAGGTGATGACGCAAGGGACATCGGTTGGTAACGGCTAGCGTGTTGGCGAGTAGCAGTATCTGTTACGAAAGACTGAGTCGAGCCCATCTCGCGGCAGTAGTTTAAGCACTAAGTCCAGGCTCGTCGCATCAATCACTCCTGCCCGGCTGTCCGCCCCTGTCACACTCGCTCCTAGCATTAAGGCTCTTCCCTGCCCTCTGTGGCGTGTCTCTTTATAATATACTTACTTTCCTGTGCTACTTCGTACGCATGACATTTAGGACTTGGAGTCGCTCTAGCCACTTCTTTTGGGAAGGAAAGGAGGATAGCCCATAGACAAAAAAAAAGGAGATGTGATGGAACTTCTTTTAACATCTTTTTTATTATGCAGTAATTCTATGAGAAGCTTAATCCAGTACCTATTTACATCCCTGATCATCACATTGCTTTAACCGCTGCGGCCCCATTTGATATGTATCTACCCACTGTGCCACTACGGCCCCACTTGATATAATTCTATCCATTAAACTACTGCGGCCCCACTTGGAATAACTCTAGCCACTGGACCACTGTGGCTCTTGGGAAGGACAAAAAAGAAAGGAGAAATGAGGGGAAATTTTTTTAAAAAATGCTTTTTTATGCAGTAACCAATACTAAGAAAAGCTTAATCCAGTGTTTATTTACATCCCTAGTCATATTTTTTTTTCTGGAACCATTTGAGATATCTCGATGAAACAAAGACTGAGTCGGTCCTGGGATTATTATCTACAGACAGTGACAATTTGATGGCAATACGTTCAGTGGTTTTTGAGTTAAATCCGGTCGGACAGACAGACACGAAAAAAATTAACATTAGATATGGCTTAGTAATTAATTATACTATAAGAAAAAATAATTAAAAGTGGAAAATTCGAAAATCACAGACAGACACTTCTATTTTATTTAACAGTATATATATATTGCATTATGTATGTACATTGTGAATCTGTATCACAGCAGAAATATTTCACTGAATCTCCTCCTTATAAGCAGTCATCTCCTGACGAATCAAAGGGATACATGACGCTCTTGCTGCCTGTGAAAACCACTAGGCATAAAGGCTGTTCACGATTAAGTGAGCACTTCTGAAATCAACCGTAGAACAAAGTGTGTGTCTCTCTCTCTCTCTCTCTCTGCATATACACTATCACAAAAAGTAATTGGGCACCTGTCCACAATGTTTGCTCGGTGGTTGTCACCCCTTTAGAATCTTGTAGGGCCACCTCTTGCGGCTATAACAGCAGCCCCTCTGTCTGGCATGCTCCCTACGAGTGTTTGCAGGACATCCACGGGGATTCGTCGCCATTCCTCTTGCAAAAATTCCATGATTTGAGCAATGGATTTTGGCCGCGCCTGACGAGCTCTCACTCGACGATCCAATTCGTCCCAAAGATGTTCTATAGGGTTGAGGTCGGGGCTCTGGGCGGGCCAGTACAATCGGCGAACATTGTTGTCGGCGTACCACTGCATAGTAGCCCTTGAAACATTGCACCTGGCATTGTCACCCTGGAATTAACACGGGTCCATTCCGTAAAAACGCCACAGTGTAGAGAGCATTTCATTATCCAGAATGTTACAATAGGTGTTCATGCTACCACGGACAAACACCAGCGGTCCTACGCCGAAGGCCGTGAAACACAAGTCAACTGACGTACTGTATCATCTATCTTCACGGGTGCCCAATTACTTTTTAGTAGATAAGGTACTTTTATGTACGTACTGAGGGACATGCACCCAGTGAAGTTGGTAACGATGGATGAAAGGTAGTTTCTTATCTTAACGTTGCGTAAAAAGGTTAGGGTAACCATTTGTGATAACTGAAATTATTTATTTTGCTCTATATTTTATTTTTAACTCACGGGAGTGTAAAAATGACCAGATTTGAAAAATATTCACTTTTCTAGTAATTTCACAGTTTCAATTGACCGACCCATGAATGAATTGATGAGGTCCGTGTAAATGTTAATTTTACACAAGGTGGAAGAATACATAACGTGCTTACAAGTAGATTTTGGGCTTTCAAAAGTTCTCATTTGACCGTGAACAGCTTATAAATACAAATCGCTGTTTAATCAGTAATGACAAGCAACTTAATTGATCTGTATAATTTCACTGAATGAAGTGGAGCAGTTTCGACATACTTGCAGTCAAATTAACTGAAATGTAGCATATTTCAATTTTTATATTTGAGACAGTAGACAGCCGCGCAAAGCGAGTGTAATAGACAGTGTCTATTCCGGACACATTACCACGGAGACACTAATGCCCGGCTGCACCAACATCTTCCCCGATCCGAGATCGAATGATCCTAGTTCCGAACCAGGATCCAGTTTCATTTTGGTTCTAAGGTAAAACCAACGAAATTTTATGATTCTGGATTTTCGATTCGTCGATCTTGGTTCCAAAGTGAGAGATCGGGATTAAGTATGATACAAAGTTTGCTATTGGTTCATAATATATGACGTCATGGAAGTAGGAGTATTTTCCACTATAGATAGAACTAGCTGTGCGATGTTTTATCTGTTTTGAGTGAATTATTGTTGTACGAATTTTACTGAATAATATTCAAGTGCTGATAATTTTGTTTTAATTTCCCAAGAAAACAATCGAACGTAGTTTTATCTGTTGGCGTATTTTCAAACTATGTTTGCCGACGATGGCTGCTGATCTCGGATCGAGATTTCGAACCGCCAATTTCGACGGTTCGAAAACAACTTCATCTCGATCTCCAGTCCTGCTCTGAACTCGAATGGTGCAACAGTATTCTGTGTTGATCTTAGATCCGATCTCGGATCGAGCTACGAAACCGCGATGGTGCAACCGGGAATAAGACACTACAAGTACAGCAGCGAAAGTCTGCGTATCGCCAGCTACTGCCACGCAATAGCCGCATGGAATCTATGTGTCTAGAGGTTCATGGGGCCGCGGTGGCTGAGCGGTTAGCATTCTCGCCGCTCACCAAGACGATCCGGGTTCAATCCCTGGCTGGGTCACACAGTATTTCCTCATGTGGTAATTGCGCTGGACGATACCGGTGGTTGGCGGTTTTTTTCGGGGATCTCCCGTTCCCTCCACCCATTCTTTCGGCTCTGCTCCATACACACCTCCCTTCGCCCTCATCGGCTCTCAAGACCTCAACTGCGATGTTAAGAACCGCCCAAATCTCATCACTCACTCGCTCACTCACTCTAGAGGTTGATAGGGCAAATGGCAGCACAGCCAGTATGGGAACTAACACAGCAGACAATAATCATGATTGAATGATTCTTGCAATGGGCTTAAGTGATTATGTGAACTATTATCATGGATGCAAGCCATTGCGACACTCGCAGAGAGCATTCAATGCGAAGACAAAAAAAATTTATTTCTTTAACTTGAATATTTACCTCGACAACATCAGAGAGCTTCCGTGGGGTATGATAATACTAAATTCAGATAATCACTTATACTCATTGCAAAGATCATAAAAGCATCACGAGTTTTTTTAACAAGTTTACAAAAGTTTAAAAGTTTAAAAGTTTAAACAAATTTTTAAAAGTTTTGTAAATACTTCTATTAGTCTATTTTACGCTATTATTTGATATCATAATACAATAGATATTTTACAGTGACTTGACCCGCTGGGGATTTGTACAAAGCAGTTTAAAATTCTTAATTTATTTCCCTGGATATTCCTAATATATATATATATATATATATATATATATATATATATATATATATATATATATATATATATATATATATATATATATATATATATATATATATATATATATCGTAAATTAATTGCTGTGTATCGGATAAAGAAACAAAGATTTTCTGGAAGCCAGGCTGTACACCTGTCCCTAGGGGATTTAACTAACTCTTCCATGTTATAATTTTCTCGAAGCCACGCTGTACACCTGTCCCTAGGTGATTTAACTAACTCTTCCATGTTATAATTTTCTCGAAGCCACGCTGTACACCTGTCCCTAGGTGATTTAACTAACTCTTCCATGTTATAATTTTCTCGAAGCCACGCTGTACACCTGTCCCTAGGGGATTTAACTAACTCTTCCATGTTATAATTTTCTCGAAGCCAGGCTGTACACCTGTCCCTAGGGGATTTAACTAACTCTTCCATGTTATAATTTTCTCGAAGCCACGCTGTACACCTGTCCCTAGGTGATTTAACTAACTCTTCCATGTTATAATTTTCTCGAAGCCACGCTGTACACCTGTCCCTAGGTGATTTAACTAACTCTTCCATGTTATAATTTTCTCGAAGCCACGCTGTACACCTGTCCCTAGGTGATTTAACTAACTCTTCCATGTTATAATTTTCTCGAAGCCACGCTGTACACCTGTCCCTAGGTGATTTAACTAACTCTTCCATGTTATAATTTTCTCGAAGCCACGCTGTACACCTGTCCCTAGGTGATTTAACTAACTCTTCCATGTTATAATTTTCTCGTAGCCACGCTGTACACCTGTCCCTAGGTGATTTAACTAACTCTTCCATGTTATAATTTTCTCGAAGCCACGCTGTACACCTGTCCCTAGGGGATTTAACTAATCTCTTCCATGTTATTAATTTCCAAGCCACGCTGTTTAACAACTGTCCATGGGTATATTTAACCAACCTTCCCATGTTTAATTTTCTCGAAGCCACGCTGTACACCTGTCCCTAGGTGTATTTAAAACTTTCCAGTTTATAATTTTCTCATGAAGCCACGCTGTACACCTGTCCCTAGGGATTTAACTAACTCTTCCATGTTATAATTTTCCCTGAAGCCACGCTGTACACCTGTCCCTAGGATTTAACTAACTCTTCCATTTTAAATTTTCTCGAAGCCCACGCTGTACACCTGTCCTAGGTGATTTATAATTCTCCATGTTTAATTCTCGAACCACGCTGTTAATCCTGCCTAGGTGATTTAACTAATCTCTGTTATAATTTTCTCGAAGCCACGCTGTACACCTGTCCTACGTTGTTTAATACTCTCCATGTTATAATTTTCTCCGAACCTAACCTGTCCTTGATTTAACTACCTTCATGTTATAATTTTCTCGAAGCACGCTGTACACCTGTCCCTAGGGATTTAACTAACTCTTCCATGTTATAATTTTCTCGAAGCCACGCTGTTACACCTGTCCTGGATTTAACTAACTCTTCCATGTTAAATTTTCTCGAAGACGCTGTACACTGTCCTAGGTGATTTAATAACTCTCCATGTTATAATTTTCTCGAAGCCACGCTGTAACACCTGTCCAGGTTATTTAACTAACTCTTATGTTTATAATTTTCTCGAAGCCCGCTGTACACCTGTCCCTAGGTGATTTAACTACTCTTCATGTTAAATTTTCTGAAGCCCACGCTTTACACCTGTCCCTAGGATTTAACTAATCTTCCAGTTAATTTTCTCGTAACACGCTGTAACTTCCCTAGTGATTTAATTAACTCTCCATGTTATATTTTCTCGAAGCCACGCTGTCCCTGTCCCTAGGTGATTTAACTAATCTTCCATGTTATAATTTTTCTCGAAGCCACCTGTACACCTGTCCTAGGGATTTAACTAACATCTTCCATGTTATAATTTTTCGAAGCCACGCTGTACACCTGTCCCTAGGGATTTAACTAACTCTTCCATGTTATATTTTCTCGAAGCCACGCTGTACACCTGTCCCTAGGTGATTTAAACTAACTCTTCCTGTTATATTTTCTCGAAGCCACGCTGTACACCTGTCCAGGGATTTAACTAACTCTTCCTGTTATAATTTTCTCGAAGCCACGCTGTACACCTGTCCCTAGGGGATTTAACTAATCTTCCATGTTATATTTCTCGAAGCCCGCTGTACACCTGTCCCTGGGATTTACTAACTCTTCCATGTTATAATTTTCTCGAAGCCACGTGTACACCTGCCCTAGGGATTTAATAACTCTTCCATGTTATATTTTCTGAGCCACGCTGTACACCTGTCCTAGGGATTTAACTACTCTTCCATGTTATAATTTCTCGAGCCAGCGTACACCTGTCCTAGGGATTTAACTAATCTTCCATGTTATAATTTCTCGAAGCCACGCTGTACACTGTCCCTAGGGATTTAACTAACTCTTCCATGTTATAATTTCTGAGCACGTGTACACGTCCTGGGATTTAATAATCTTCCATGTTATATTTTCTCGAAGCCACGCTGTCACCTGTCCCTAGGATTTAACTAACTCTTCCATGTTAAATTTTCTCGAAGCCACCTGCCTGTCCCTAGGTTTAACTAACTCTTCCTGTTATATTTTCTCGAAGCCACGCTGTACACCTTCCCTAGGGATTTAACTAACTCTTCCATGTTAAATTTTCTCGAAGCCACGCGTACACTGTCCCTAGGATAACTAACTTCTGTTATAATTTCTCAAGCGTTACCTTCCTAGGTGATTTACTAACTCTTCCATGTATAATTTTCTCGAAGCACGCTGTACATTCCAGGGGATTAACTAACTCTTCCATGTTATAATTTTCTCGAAGCCACCTGTACACTGTCCTAGGATTTAATAACTCTTCCTGTTATAATTTTCTCAGCAGCTGTACACCTGTCCCTAGGGGATTTAACTACCTTCTGTATATTTTCTCGAGCCACGCTGTACACCTGTCCTAGGATTAACTAACTTTCATTTTAATTTTCTCGACACGCTGTACCTCTGATTATATTCATTTAATTCTCGAACCACGTGTACCTTCCTGGGATTAATAACTTCCAGTAAATTCTCGAACACGCTGTACACTGTCTAGGATTTAACTAATCTTCCATGTATAATTTTCCGAGCCCGTGTACACTTCTAGATTTAACTAACCTTCTGTATATTTTCCGACAGTGTACTCTGATTAAACTCTTCTTTATTTTAAGCCCGCTTCATTCCTAGATTAACTACTTATGTATATTTTCTGAAGCACCTGTCACCTGTTAGATTTAATAATCTCATGTTTTCGAACAGCACTGCCTAGGTTACTAACTCTTCCTGTTATATTTCGAAGCCAGTGTAACTCCCAGGATTTATAACTCCAGTTTATTTCTACACCTGTACACCTGTCCCTAGGGGATTTAACTAACTCTTCCATGTTATAATTTTCTCGAAGCCACGCTGTACACCTGTCCCTAGGGGATTTAAACTAACTCTTCCATGTTATAATTTTCTCGAAGCCACGCTGTACACCTGTCCCTAGGGATTTAACTAACTCTTCCATGTTATAATTTTCTCGAAGCCACGCTGTACACCTGTCCCTAGGGGATTTAACTAACTCTTCCATGTTATAATTTTCTCGAAGCCACGCTGTACACCTGTCCCTAGGGTGATTTAACTAACTCTTCCATGTTATAATTTTCTCGAAGCCACGCTGTACACCTGTCCCTAGGGGATTTAACTAACTCTTCCATGTTATAATTTTCTCGAAGCCACGCTGTACACCTGTCCCTAGGGGATTTAACTAACTCTTCCATGTTATAATTTTCTCGAAGCCACGCTGTACACCTGTCCCTAGGGGATTTAACTAACTCTTCCATGTTATAATTTTCTCGAAGCCACGCTGTACACCTGTCCCTAGGTGATTTAACTAACTCTTCCATGTTATAATTTTTCTCGAAGACCACGCTGTACACCTGTCCCTAGGTGATTTAACTAACTCTTCCATGTTATAATTTTCTCGAAGCCACGCTGTACACCTGTCCCTAGGGGATTTAACTAACTCTTCCATGTTATAATTTTCTCGAAGCCACGCTGTACACCTGTCCCTAGGTGATTTAACTAACTCTTCCATGTTATAATTTTCTCGAAGCCACGCTGTACACCTGTCCCTAGGTGATTTAACTAACTCTTCCATGTTATAATTTTCTCGAAGCCACGCTGTACACCTGTCCCTAGGTGATTTAACTAACTCTTCCATGTTATAATTTTCTCGAAGCCACGCTGTACACCTGTCCCTAGGTGATTTAACTAACTCTTCCATGTTATAATTTTCTCGAAGCCACGCTGTACACCTGTCCCTATGTGATTTAACTAACTCTTCCATGTTATAATTTTCTCGAAGCCACGCTGTACACCTGTCCCTAGGGGATTTAACTAACTCTTCCGTGTTATAATTTTCTTTCAGTTATTTATATAGATAGCCTTTCTGATTAAAAAAATTAACGTAGGCTCCCATGATGTTTTAAATATATTGAGGAATTCAAGAACCCCCAATTATCTGCTTCAAATTTTTTATCCTCAGAATCCTAAAAAAAGTACAATATCTACTTGAATAATTTTAATTTTCAATTTAGTGAAGCAATAACTACCGGTATATCACATCAGATTTTGATATTTAAGATTCCATAATAATATATATTTCTTTAAAGTGCTTAAATGGGTTACTTTCAGACATTTCTAAAATTATTTTAAAATGGAATGTATTTCAATTTAATGTGTTTTGAACCTAAAAAAGTTACTCATATCACTTTGCGTACAAGAGCATTTGAACATTGCGGAAAAACATATAGTTCACACATATATATTTCAAACACATATTTTTCCTTTCCATGATGGCCGAGTTCCATTTTTTTTCTCCTTAGTTGGTAGCCAACCATATGAGGTTGCCACCCATAACATTTCATGATTCTAGGTTCAGCGACTTGGGCTATGCGTTGGTGAAGAAACCCCTGTTCGAGATCTACTTGTAGGTACGTTGTGAATTCTTCCGCCATACATACGTACCATTAACATTTCCACGGGCCTCATCACTTTATCCACGCGTCGGTCAAGTAAAACTATCATACTATTATGCCGGAATCACATAGCCCCGCCCAGCAAGACACCGCAACCACGACACGACACTTAAACTAAACAACCAATGAAATACGAGCTAGATCTGTACGTAAGCCCAACAATTCTGTCGTACGACCAGCAGTTATGGATTACAAATTATTTCTTTCCTTCGTCGTGTCGTGCGGCACGACGCACAGAGTGTACAACCTTGTAAAATGAAATTGTATGATAAGCTTTCACTGCAATGGGAAATGCGTAGCTTAACAGAAAACAAAGTATGAAAATTATTGTATTTAATTCATATAAATAATAATTTTACCTTTGTATGTATTAGTTATAAAACTTTGTCACCATCATGTATTCCAGATTTGCCGTCTGCCTACTACCTTTGAAACTAGCTTAGTTAATCAGCTCCTTCTTAATGGATACGAAAAATTCTACTCGTTGTGTCGCGTCAGTAAACTGTTGAGTTGTAAATTCAAGCAGTCACATTGAAAATGGTCGTGGTTGCTGTTTTGGTCGTGGCGTAGCTACTGTGCTCATCGGGGCTATATGATTCCGGCTTTACAGTAGTAAATATTTCACCAATTTTTTCATTCTACTCTTATATGCATTAAAAAACCATAAAGTATAAGAAATCATTACGGCGTTAACAAAAATTCTAGGTTACCCTTGTAATTGAACTGCTTCCCCTTAGAAGTTGTAAACTCAAATGGGCAGAGACCTGAGAAATTTGCGAGCTCAATGGCCTGTACGCTAGACTCGAGAGTCTTATGTACAAATATACCGATGTTAACTGCACGTTAGTTGTCTGCTGTCACAGTGGAAGGCGACGATTGGACACTGTTCTCAAGTAGGTATCAAACACCGCGTGGACCAATGGCTAAACTGATATCAAATCACGTGTTTTTTATTCTAGCTTGTCCCAGAATGAATTCGCGAATTCTTCACGCCTCTGCTAATGGGGGACCAGTGTATGTCAGTTCAAGTACAATGCAGGACGGAGCAGTGATATTTTTTAAAGGTTGGTTTCAATAGCGCTCACTTGCTCATGAACAGCCTCTATGTGCAGAGATAGGCAGTAGAGTGGGCGGAAGTCGATGTTTGTGGCTGCCTACACTCGTGCCACCATGATACCGTTATGATAAAGCTTTGCGGCCATTGTCATAATTTAATGGGTTTAGGGGTCGTGGCTTATAGATGAATGATGGATAGTAGGGCATACTGTTAATGAGGGGTTTTAATCATCTTATGAGACACAGACAATACAACACTGTAATATTAACTGTAAAGGGGAGCTACTTTAAATGATATTAAGTTATTACATTGTAAATTATGAACACTTCACGCCTTAACGTTGAAGTAAAGCAACTGCCTATGGAGCATACTGCACCCGACTGTACAATGTTAAGAACTCATTTAAAAAATAGTACAGACACCATAAGAATTGTCGGGAAAGTGTGATTTAAGATGTGATGAAAGAATAATGTATATATTTTGCAACGCTATAAAAAATTGTACTAAAACAGACTTTTAAAATGTAAAAAATGAATCGCTCGGTAGAGTCCGCATTTTAACAAAAATTTAAACGCATTTCCGTTTTGGATGCTTCGGAAAGCAGAATTTACAAAAAAAAATCTTCTTCAAGAAAGAGCTTCATAATATTTACTGTGATCATGTGTGATAAAATCATATTAATAACGTAACAATTCAATTTTATAATTAACACTATTTAGGTCAGTTTCAGATATAAATCTTTGTGACAAATGGACGCACATAAAATCAATTATAAAAATTATTTACTACATTATTATTTCAATTTTCTTACATACAATCATAGCAAACATTATGGCGATATTCCATGACGAAGATTTTCTTGCTAATTCTGCTTTATGAAGCATTCAGAATGGAAGTATGCTTAAATTTGGTTAAAAATACAGACTATTTAAATCGATAATTTTTAACATTTAAAAAGTGTATGTAAGTAAAATATTTTATAATGTTGCAAAACATATACATTCTTCTTTCATATACAACATAATCTCACTTCTCTGACAAATTTTTACAGTGTCTGTACTCCCTTTTTTGTTAGTTCTTAATGTAGTATAGTCGAGTATAGTATAACTGATCATAGGCAGTTGCTTTACATCGACCTTAAGTTCTCTACGTTCGACAGTCCCCACGTGATACATGATGCCGGAGGCTGTATCTAGCTGCACGGATGGCATCGGACGGCCGATACACCCATGTCTGCAATCTTCCTCGTAGCCTGGCCGCTCATGGAAAGATGCGGCGCTGCTCCTCGGGTCGACCTATATCGGCGCGTTGTTTAACGTTTCCACATAGCTGGCCTCGTTCCCTGGTTGGTGGAGAGGGTTATACAAGATGAGTATAAAAAGAAAACCCCAAATTTCAAGGTCTATAATATCAAAACCAAATAAACTATAACCCTGGTTGACCAATCAAACGAACCGTGGAAGGGTGAGGTTTGTTAACCATAGCTTCATAAATGTTCAATGTGACCACCACGAGCGGCTGGCAAGTGAAGTCCCCCCCCCCACCCCGCCATATCTTCTAACTGAGGAAACAACCACTCTACAAGCATGTCCAGATAAGGGAGTCCAGTACAAGTGGGCTCGTGAAAACATAAAGGACAGAAAACTGTGTCCAGTTCTTTATCCCTTTTGGTAAGAGCCTGTACAAGTAGTAACTTACATGGTTTGTAAACATTTATGAAGATATGGTAAACCAACTTCACGGTTCCACGGTTCATTTGATTGGTCAACCAAGGTTGTAGGTTGTTTGGTTTTTGATAATATAGATCTTCAAAGTTGGGGCACTGATTTGACGCGATCCCTGACGTCCTTATCGACTGAAGGTGTGAGGCCGGGTTCAGAGTGGGATGTTTACGTCAAAGTCCATTCTTAACAATTCTTGCTTACCGACCGTGGTGGTTGTCGAAACTTTGAACAGCCTTAATAACGACGTGGACGCTTGGAGGTGTGTGAGCCGCTGCCGCACAAACCTGCTGCTATTATACTACATATCTCGGCCAAACTGCCGCGACGCAAATCGCCGGGCGAATACCAGAGCGCCACATGACGACGGTCTGAGAGGATGACTGGTGATATAGGTGGTTCACTATAAACTGAAGACTTTTGACATCCCTGCTTAAGATCTACTTACAGACACATTGTGTATTTTTCCGCCTTATGTAGTATTGGTTCTGCAGTGGGCCTCATCACTTTATTCATGCGTCGATCAAGTAAAACATTGAATTTATTAAAAAAGTAAAATTTTTCACAAATATGCACTTTTTACAATTCGATACATTAAAAAAAAAGTAAAAAGTCACAGAAATAATTTAAGTAGTTACAAATGGTTACCTAACGCTTTTAATTTTACTTTAAGACATGGAACTATTTTCCATCCATCGTTAAACCAACTTTACTGGACGCATGTCAATATGTGCGCCCGTTATAATGCATGCAGGCAGGTGCAGTTTTTTTTTCTAAGGTTGATTTCAAAAGTACTCACTTTATCGTGAACATACTTTAGTGTTCGTTACACACTACTCCCTTGCTTAGGATACACTTCTGTGATTACTTTGTATCATTTCACAATATAAAAATTTTACATTACCATTATCCTGGTCACTTTGTTCATGTCATTCAAGTGAAATTATGAAGTAGTTAGCCATGGTAATGTGTTACTGTATGCGAATTCTTACTATAGGGGGAATTAAATACTAATCATTAATATCACTGGACATAAGTTTAAACATTGTACGAGCGAAATAACGCTGGGTCATAATAATATTTTTATTTCTTGTCGACCAAATTTACTGGGAATCTACGGGCAAGTTATGTACTGTAGTATAATTGTAGTTACGCGCAGTGGATTTTTCAAAGTTTTTTTTTCAAAAGAGTTTACGTCACCGTGAATAGCCCATAAGTATACTTGGTTCAACATGAGCAGCTAGCTTACGTCAGTTCGCCGTAACTCAGCATTTCTGAAAATATACATTTGTAAAAAAAAAAAAATGTCTTCGGTTGTAACTGCAGGTAATGTTACCGAAAGAGTTTATTACTGTGCACATTACGACAAAATTGGTAGGAAAATTGGAAAAATATTTTCATGCCTTATCGTATGATAAAAGCGTGTTTTGAGGCGGATACGTAAGAAAACGGCCAAGCGTTACGTAAATTGTGAAAGTTAACGTAACCCAACGAATATGAGCTACAACGAAACGTAAAGATCCACAATTTACCAAAAATAAATCTTGTTAAATATTACCAACATGAGCTCCATACACACTTCCTTTAAAACTATTTTCCCATGAAAGGAAGACTTATGAAATCTGAAGAACGATTGTTTTTGCGTACCTCTTTTCCCAATAACTTGCTTAGTACACACACTGTAACAAAACTTTGTAGTTATACGATGCCCTTAACGACAATCACGACGCATAATTTCATAAAAGCAAATCTTTTGCTCATTAAACTCTGAGAGAATAACATTGTCAGTTCATGCGCGTGTATATATCACTGAGTATTTTGGTTAGGGCAGTCTAAAGTGTGGTAGTTATTAAAACATTTGTTACTATCGCTTATCTTAATTTACATCGTATGGTAAGTATGCAGTTGTGTAACATGCGCTGTTAATAGCAATTTGAAAATATATAACGGAACACGCTCACATATATTTGTATACATATATGATTTTTGTCAGTCACACTGGTTAAGAAATATGAATTTTGAGGATTTTATTAATATTATTATTACTGCTTGTCTGAAACAGCCTTATACAATACAGACTAAGAACGAACATATTGTACATCTCTGCGAGGAAATGCTGGCATTGTTCTCACCCATTGCTCACTTCGGTTAAGAAGTGTATTTTTTCTAACTACATACCTACTAGACTAGTGAGACTTGCCTTGGTTTTCTCTTCGTAAACAATTTAGACGATAGCCACTCCACGTCAGTGATCGAATGTGTTTCCACTAACGATCATCCTTCCGCAACCTTTTAAATCACATCTTCTGTTTTTATATCGAACTCGGGCGAGTGCAAACTTCTGAGTGTAATGGACAGTGCACCATCGTGGTTCGAAGTTCGATCCGAGATCGGATCTAAGATCAACACAGAAAACTGTTTCACCATTCGAGTCCAGAGCTTGACTGAAGATCGAGGTGGACTTAATTTAGATCCGCTGAATATGGCAGTTCGAAATCTCGATCCGAGATCAGAGAAGAATACAAGTCTGTTGAATATAGGTTGTGTGAATTTAAAAGTACAGTTAAATGTAATTATTTAGTAGAAATAAACTCAGTCTTTTAAAAACTGATTCGGTTGCTGTTTACTGTTGTAAAATGTAAATTAAGATATTTTACAAAGGTTTAAGTTCCAATGCATTTATTTAAATGGATATGTATTAGTGTTTTGTAAAAAGAGAACGAAATTCCGAGCAAACACAACGTAAAACTGGAAAAGTTATTCAAAATATCATAAAGTGTACTAATTCTCCGCACAAGCTATCACATCTAATTTTTTTATTAACGAAATAACAGCGACAAATGTAGTTTGAAAATACGCCACCAGATAGGATTAGTTACAATTATTTCCTTGGTAAATTAAAACAACATTATATGCACTTTGAATACTATTCAGTAAATTCGTACAACAATAATTCACTTAAAACAAATAAAACACCGCACACCTAGTTCTATGTATGCTACCTTCTTCAATAACATTGGTATTAAAAATATAGAAAAAACTGTGTGCATAGTATGCCTACATTCATTGTGACGTCATTTATTACGTACCAATAGCAAAATTTGTCTCATACTTATTGTCGATCTCTCACTTTGAAACCAAGATCGATGAATCGGCGATCCAGAATCGTGCAATTTCGTCGGGGCAACACTTTTTCAATGGAACCAAGCTCAAACTGAATCGTGGTTGGGAACAAGGATCGTTCGATCTCGGATCGTCGGAAAAGATGTTGGTGCAACCGGACATAAGTGTATCAATATGGTACTGGCGTACAAGCCAACCGACGTTGCAGTGCGTGCCTTGGAGCCCGGCACGGACCGGCTTGCATAGTTGGGCAGCAACAGTACGGCCCGGCACTCGTGTAATTGCTGTAGCACTATAAGTGCCGCCCCCCCCCCTTCCCCACCTTCTCACTTAGTTGTTTAACATACCTTCTTGCTTCGCGAAATATGTGGCAATGTGCAAAGTAAAATACTGTGATAACCAACACGTAATTATAATGACTTGCCCCTATTATACAGTTGTACTGCACGCTTTGTTGGTAATAATATTTCAGTTGTATAATCACACATATTTAACACATTTGCAGATCACTTTAATTACGAGAGATACGAATTATCCACCATCGTTGTGCTTAATTAAGTTTATATACATTAGAAACAAACAACCGGCCTTTTGCACATTTCTGCGAGAGAGCCCAGTGGTGGTATCATAACTTGCAAATTTCTGTTCGTTAATACATTATGTTGGAATGGAATTTAAATTACCAACAAAATACTCTGTATGAATTAACTTCGTTTCCTCTCTATGTTATTCTTCTGAACGATTACCAGCTCAAGAATGGCCATTATCCTATATACTATAATTTTCCAGGATAGACAGTCCATTACTTAATTCCTTATGTCATTTTAACATATCTTCTGAATGTTAGCCATACTTATTAGGTTACAACTTCCTAAAGGCTGTTCACGATAAAGTGAGCACTTTTGAGATCAACGTAAGAAATAAGTCACTGCTACAAACGTCATACATTTTAATGGGTGCACTGAATGACATGCGCCCAGTAAAGTTGGTAACGATTGATGGAAAGTAGTTCCATATCTTACCGTCGAATAAAAAAAGTTAGGTAACGCATTTGTGATAACTTAAATTATTTCTATCTCTTTATGTTTTATTTTAATCCATCGAAGTATAAAAATGACCAGATTTGTAAAATATTTTATTTTCCAATAATTCCACATTTTCACCTGACAGACGCATGAATAAACTGATGAGGCCCATGGCAATGTTAATTTTACACAAGACGGAAAAATACACAACGGGCGTACAAACAGATCCTAAGCAGGGATTTCAAAATTGCTCATTTTACCGTGAACAACATATATCTACGTGTAGCGTGTTCAGCGTTTGCCCGTGATCCCCATAAAACATTTTGAAATTGAAAACAGAATTTGACCAAACTTGGTCCTCACATAGCACTTAGTAAGGAAAACTGACTCGTATAGTTTTGGACCATGCCGGATGTTTATTTTCAAAATGGCGGCTATTAAAATAAAATTATATAGCGCTGTGTCATTACTCTGCAACCACTTAACCGACTTCAACAATATTTCTGACGTTGACAGTACATCACGTAAGCATTAAAATTTAAGATGAATATGAATATTAGTCTGCCATTTTGTAATATAACATTACATGAAAACATAAAGCTTGTGTATCAAATATTGGAAACGACTCAGGCGATTTCCGCCAATATTGGAATGTAAGTGATACTATGGTAATCTGTGTAAACATTTTCAACTTGAAAATATGAGACATATATTTAAAAAATGGCGCTTAAAATTATTTTAGGTTACTTTGCTACACACACCAAATAGTTTGGTCAATTTTCACCAAAATTTTAATACTTCAAGTTTATGATATAAAAATCAAATCTCATAGTTCGTCCAATTAAAAATAAATTGAATGCGTCAAGTTTATGTTACAAACATAAAATATGCAAATACATAGCCTTTCTTTCTGCCGCTTTGTAAGATAATTGAAATTTTTATGCCATATCTTGAGAACGTATCATCAGACTACTACAAAATTTGGGACATAAGTAGTACTGTGACAGGCGTTTTAAGTAAGTCATGCACTTATTTTGAAAATGCAGACCATATAACATTTCTGTTATGCTCTATCTACGAAACAGTACAACCAATTTCAATCGTACTTTGCAGATGGCTGTATATACTAGAGCATATAAAAGTGTATAGAAATTGCATATTCGATCAGCCATTTTGTAAGATAGCGTCACATAAAATAACGGTTTTGTACATATTTCGAGAAATAATATACCGATTGCCATCAAATTTAGCAAGGAAGTAGTACTACAGAAGGACAACTAAAATGGTATTTTTTTTGTCAGACAATTATTTCCAAAATGATGGACACTAATATTTTTGCTTGGTTTTTCTGTATCTACGAAACTATGTAACACATTTCAACTTAACTTCATATGCTGGCATTGCTTGTTATGACAATTATATGTGTCTATATGGAGCCACTTTGCTCCACCATTTAATAATATAGAGCCATATGAAAAAATAAAATTGTTATGTCATATATTGGGAATAATATACCAAATTATCCAACTTCAGGTGAAAATTATCGTTTTGTACTCCATCTAAATTGCTTTGGTTCTTAAGGGTAGTCACATCATATTATATGCTATTCACGATAAAAATGAGCACTTTTGAAAGCCCTGCTTAAGATATACCTGTATGCACGTTTTATATTCTTACACCTTATGTAAGATTAAGATTGTCATGGGCGTCATCACGTTATTCATGTGTCGGTCAAGTGAAACTGTGAAGTTATTAGAAAAGTAAATATAAAAAAAATCTGCTAATTTTTACTCTTCGATGTATGAAAAAACAAAAAGCGAAATAAATAATTTAAATCATGATAAATTGTTCCCTAAAACTTTTTATTCGATGTTAAGATACGGAACTACTTTCCTATCCGTCTTTACCAACTTAACTCGGCGCATGCCATTCAGAGTGCCCGTTAAAGTATATGCTGGCAGGAGAAGTGACTTTTTCCTAAGGTTGATTTCGAAAGTGCTCACTTTATCGTGAACAGCCTTTAGCAACATAACAGCCATGTGAATGTTTTAGGTAAGTGTGCTGTACGTTTGATCTTTATATACTGGCAATATATATATATGATGAACGGCCAGCGATATTACTCATCCGTTATTTACTATGATACCGACCTCCTGTGGCGCAGTCGGTTGATGCGCCACCGAACTGAGGCGCAGAAGGCTCTGGGTTCGAATCCCGTGCAAAGCATCAGTGTTAATTTAAGATAAATTATAAGTTAGTCTGTAAGCAGTCCCCTACTAGGCCTTCAAGCATGAAACCGGGGGACGTAAAAATTTCTTTAAAAAATAAAAATAATAAAATACATTCATAATGATATTTTCCCATGAGATAATGGAGTTTTTATGTTATATTTTGGTGACCAATCAAACCGATTCCCACCAAATCTAGCACACGAGTTGTTATATAGAGGGTTATTAAATTGAAAGGCTTTTAGTGACTCACATACTTTATTTCCAAAATGACTGGACTCAAATGATTTAGATTAGCAAACCCTGTCTTCCGAAATGTTAGACTGGTTAATTACAAGTGCATACTCGTAACCCTAATACCACGTGTGTAATGTTGTTGCCAGCTTACAGCCCTAGTATGAAGCATGTGTGCCTTTCGTAGATGAGCACATTGGGCGCACGTTTAAAACTTAAGTAGAGAAACGTGTACTATTTAAAAGACTCGGCAACGCAGTTCATGCGACAGCCCGGTAGCCTTACAAAACGAAAGTTCGTTAGTGCCAGGAATAATCCTTACACTGTGCTAGATGTGGTGTATGCACCAACAGCACTATCTTTACAAATGCGTCTCACGCAGTAGCTGAATGACACCAGTTTCAGCGAAAGCTGGTTTCCCATTGGTTACACCATAAGTTACGTAACGGAAATGCGCAGTATGTGGGGAGCGGCTGTTCATAACGTCTTTGAAATAGCGACATTCTCTGCTATTTTTGGGTATGGAGCCGACTACTTCATCATTACAGATACGTTGGAAGGTAGGTGGTATCTCTAATGACCTATCAAGTCGTTAAGAGGGAGGTAGTACTTAAAAAAATATTACTTCATTAGCGAACATTATATCTAAAGGCTGTTCACGGTAAAATTAGCCCTTTTGAAAGCCCTGCTTACGATCTAATTGTATGCACATTGTGTATTCTTCCGCCTTATGTAAAATGAACATTGCCACGGGCCTCATTACTTTATTCATTCGTCGGTCGAGTAAACCTATGAAATTATTATGAAAGTAAATATTTTACAAATGTGCTCATTTTTACACTTCGATTCATTAAAAAAACCGGAAAGCAAAAATAATTATTTCAGTTTTCACAAACGGTTACCTAACACTTTTTATCCGACTTTAAGATATGGAACTACTTTCCATCAATCGTTGCCAACTTTACTGGGCGAATGTCACTCGGTCCGCCCGTTAAAATGTATGCAAGCAGGGCCAGTGACTTTTTTATAAATGTCCTTTCAACTGTGCTCACTTGATCGTGAACAGCCTTTACAAGGTGTACGTCACCGTAAGTAAAACCTAGGTGTAAATATGGGTGGAGAGTGATCATTTATAGGAAGGCACAAAACATTTCCAACGTAGCTTTTGTAGTCATGGAAGTGTTGTATTTCCACTATTCACTTCTCACGAAGGCGCCCTGTTTACCGCGTCCTAGCGAGATCCCTCAGATTTTCGTGTGTGGGAAACGTGGCGGACGTTTGCTGGCGGGTTTTCTCAGGGCTCTCCCGTTTCCCCGGCCCGTGCATTCCACCGCTGATTCATACCTCACTTCAACTTCATGGGAGCTGGAAATCTCACTAGTTAAGAGTCGAGCAGAACCACGTGATACAACTCAACTTAAGATACTGCAACTTTTCGAAGAAGATTGTCTACACTGTAAAAAAATGTTCTAGTAAACTTCGTAAACTCTAATGGAAGTATTTAACCTATACATTGTATGGTAATACTACCATACATCATGCTGCAAATATACGAATATTTATTACCGCTACAATGCATAATTGATAACTTCCCTATGCATTTGACTGTTTCCTGAGCAAATATAGAAGCACTTCCATGGATTTATGGGAAAAAAACTTTGCCATCCACTCTTTCCCATTATAAGCATACACTGGTGTGGTATATTGAAGAACAATTTCTTAGTTCTTAGAGTGTAGGATGTCCTTGTCCTTGCTAGTGAGTGTCCGCCTTTCTTGAAGACTGTTGCAGTTTGTTCCACCTACCTGCACTAAATAAGTCAAACCCCGTGGCTCGTTCACTGAAGACCTCTGACGGGATCTGCGACCAATTCCCAGCCCAAAAGCATACACAGTTTTACGGAAACAATGAGTAGAATATTTCCTGTTACGTCAGATGAAACTGTTCTGCTTCACTGCGTGTTCTTCGCGGTTGAAAGTCTACTGCTAAAAGTTTGCAGTGCTTCCTTTTTTTGTTCAACACATTTCGGGTTGAGCTTGGCGCCAGTCTAAGTGTCAACATTTTCCACACTTTCGATGTATCTCTCTGGCGTTCGCTAGTTACCGAGGTCATGCCACAGTGAATTTCTGCACGCGTTCCTCGCTGACATCAGAAAAGGAATGGCGACACGACAGCATGTTCGTGTAATCCGGTTTCAGAGCAGCAACAACCAATATTTCTTCAACCGGCACGATTTCCAACGTGCGATAATCCGGCAGCGACACTCCCCCCCGCACCCAACTTCGTCAACCAACATATGGCGCTTGGTCGGAGGCGAGTTATTTAGCTGCTAGGCCACCAGGTACATTAAGAGATACCTTCTTTGGAAGTTTGAACCGAGCGAGGTGGCGCGGTGGTAACACATTGGACTCGTATTCCCGGTCCGGCCATCCTGATTTCGGTTTCCCATGGTTTTCCAAAATCACTCCAGGCGTATGCTGGGATGGGTCCCTAACAACCAAGGCCGATTCCTTCTCTGTGCAACTAGCGCCGTCTCTAATTACCTCGCTGTCGGCGAGACGTTAAGCCCAATTACCTACCTACCTTTAGAAGATTAAGTTGAAGAAATAATATCAGACAAGACTACAACTTGCTGTAACCTTGTTATTGCTCGTTTACGTTTAACACCATAAAAGTTTACATACATAACACTGAAACCAGTTAGTTAGTTCCCATGTTAAGTTCGTGCTCCTTAGAATGAAGTAATAGCAATATTTCTGAGCTCGATGCTCCGTCATCTCACAGTTGGGCCATTTAGACCTCCATATGTATCATGCTTATTGAACTTGAGCCTTAAATAATTGTAGAATATAATTCCTTCGATATCGTCGTTCCTTCGCGAGAGATTTTATAACAGCTCTCTGAGAGCCAACATTTTTTTTTTTACGGTGATACTTGGCTGAAAAACGAATTATATAACAGCTTCCTATAATATGAATACCAGAATTAACTTCTGCATTAACCTTCATTTTGCCTTTCCATAAAAAAAGAGAAATCAAAACTTTTAAGGAAGACCAAAATACCAACAACCTTGTAAATTATTTAAAACTAATAACATTAGTGGAATATTTCTCTTTCTAAGTGCTAATTTAATTTAGGTTATATCTACGAGCTAATTTGGACACAGCGGCGTGTGGTGAACTGTTACATGGTAAGCTGTGTTTTGATCTGTGTTGTGACTGAACGTTTGCTAGTTTACACATCAGCCACTTAAACGTAATAGTGCAGTTGCCGTCAGAGCAGCGGTGTAATTGGCGCCTCCCTGCTCTCTCGTGAGTGGCCGCAGTACGTTCAGTTCCTCCACGCTCCACTGTGGTTTCCTGCTGCGTGTGCCGAGTGTGTACAGCGCTGAGCAAGTACCAGCTTACCATTGCAACACTTCACCACACGCAGGAAGTTTCAACATTCAAGGTTCGGGGAATATTATGACCTTGGACTGTCATTGCAATAGTCCGGCTGACGTCTGTAAAGTAATCTTAGTAAAACTGTAAAGGAAATGTGTGATCTAAAAACAGACCCTGTGATAAGTAAATAAGAGGCAAGTAACAAGTCTTCCAAAATAATCACTAACAATTGAAAGATAAAACTATAACTTTCCTTGAGACTCGAACACTACGCCCCTGACTCACTCATCTTACGCCCTGCACACGACCACTATGTATTGCTGTGTTCCGATTACTTTTGACAAGCAGGTTGGTCTTGTGAGGTGGGAGCATGCGCCGGAATATAATCCCACCTCTCGGGATGAATTGAAGTTAGTAGGTAGTTGGGCTGAACGCATCGTTAACAGCGAGGTCATTAGATACGGTGCAGGTTGCGCAGGGGGGGGGGATTGGGGAAGGAATCGGCCATGGTCTTTGTTAGCGACCCGTCCCAGCATTCGCCTCGTGTGATTTCGGAAAACCGTGGTAAAGCCGATATCAGGATGGCCGGACCGGGAATCGAACCTGGGTCCTCCCGAATGCGAGTCCAGCGAGTTACCACTGCGCCACCTCGCTCGGTATTAAGGTTAGTGGTTTGTAGAATCACGGCACTTGAGAAACGACAGTAAACGTCTGCGAGAGGACTGTACATCTGCCCAGTTGTGGATTCGTAGCTGCAGAATGTGAATTTATGAATGCGTGGGTGAGGACAACAGTGAAATACTTTAAACTATAATTTACGACCGGTGAGCTTTAATATTATCAAACCATTATCTTTGGTACGAAGTAGTTTTGCTTGGCTGTGAACAAAAGCAGCTCGCATAATATTAATTTTTCTGCTATAAAAAAAAGGTAGCATTACCATAAAACCAAAACTTACAAATAAGACATTCATTAAAAGCAAACCTTAGTTTCTCTATCGTTCTCTTTCAGTTATAAAAGAGCTTTTTTACTGTTAACAAACCAACTTCAAAGAAAAGGTTTTATTTCCCGTACAGAAATCTTTGAGCAGATGTTTTTACACTCTAAATCTGGATCAGCGAAAATTTCACTGTTTCGATCAGTCAAACGTATCTGACTGATACATCAGTTACATCAGTGAATTTAACTGATGAACCAGTGAAAAAATTCCATATTTACTTCACTGATTGATTCAGCGACATTTCCCACTGATTACCCAGTCAATTTTTTCACTTTTTACAAAGTGGTTTATTTTTGACTGTTGGACCAGTGAAACATCTGAGCAACTTGCTCCGTCTCTAATTATTTTTGATCGTTTTTTCAGTGAAATTGCGTGTAAAAATAACCGTCTTAACATCGTTAAAAATGGCCGTTAAACAACGTGTATTAAGTGACGTAATAACGAATAAACGAATATCACTAATATAAAATACTTTTTAAAATATGCCTCGTCCTTCAAAACGCTATTTCACGACGTAATATGAACACACGGCGTTTCATTCCGGTTTTACGTCTTTCATTTAGATCCCATGTAATCGTCACAGCGCTCTGTTAAAAGGTTTAAACCGCATTTAATGCGGTGAAGAGAGTGCACTCATATACAGCGTGCATAGGAAACATGTTTACAAACTTGGATACATGATTCTAACCGGAAAAGAGGAAGATTGATGAAGGACACCTATGGTCCATCTCAAATAATAAGGGCTGTAGCAGCTCCTAAAGGCGGTGGGCTACAAGGACATTACGTGGAATATTAGGCACATTACTTGCGTTAGAATAACACAAATTTGTATACGGAGCACGTAAACCAAGATCTCGGATACACGGTAGGTATGGTCCGTCAAACACATCCCCATCATGTAAATAATAAGGGCTGTAGCAGCTCCTAAAGGCGGTGGGCTACAAGGACATTACGTGGGATATTAGGCACATTACTTGCGTTAGAATAACACAAATTTGTATACGGAGCACGTAAACCAAGATCTCGGATACACGGTAGGTATGGTCCGTCAAACACATCCCCATCATGTAAATAATAAGGGCTGTAGCAGCTCCTAAAGGCGGTGGGCTACAAGGACATTACGTGGAATATTAGGCACATTACTTGCGTTAGAATAACACAAATTTGTATACGGAGCACGTAAACCAAGATCTCGGATACACGGTAGGTATGGTCCGTCAAACACATCCCCATCATGTAAATAATAAGGGCTGTAGCAGCTCCTAAAGGCGGTGGGCTACAAGGACATTACGTGGAATATTAGGCACATTACTTGCGTTAGAATAACACAAATTTGTATACGGAGCACGTAAACCAAGATCTCGGATACACGGTAGGTATGGTCCGTCAAACACATCCCCATCATGTAAATAATAGGGGTTGGCACCCTTTGATTGCATGCAACGCGTACACCGTGAGGTTAAATTGATTGTTGATACCATGGGACGAAGTAGGACGACGTAAGTAGCAAATAACCCCCCCCCCCTCCATTTTGTTGCAACTCTCTACGACCCACCGTTTCCAGTTGCAACAAGGGGGTTATTTGATAATTCACGTTATTTGTTGGTACTTTTGTATAATTCTAATATTTACAGATGCACATACGATTCACGTGTGCTGCCGGATTACTAAGGACTAACTGCATCTTGTATCGCGTAATATGACAGTATTTGTTGGGAGCAGATCATAAGCCATCTTCTTTGTAAACTTAACCCATTTCGTGACTTAACCATTTTTACTTGAACCTTCTACATGTACACAATTCGCTTCCACGTACTTTCTTGAAACTTTTAGCCGATCTACCGTTGTACAGTTGGTTGGTGCGCCATCGATCTGGGGTGCGGGAAGATGTGGGTTCGAATCCCGGGTAAGGCATGGGGTGTTAGTTTAAGTTAGGTTGTAATTTAGTCTGTAAGCCGTCCCCTGTTAAGCTTCCAAGAATAAAACCGGGGGACGTTAGAAAGCCCTTAACACTACACTACTTGTATTCCTTCTTCGATGAAATATCTTTTAATGTTATTAACAATTCTTCTTATACATTTTAATATTACTATGTAAACCTTATACTTTTTCAGTAATAGAAACATATCCACTTATTAACAGCAAATTGTTAATTTTGCTCAACCATTTATAAGTATGTATAGCTGTACCTAAATATTCTACGTAATATTTCTATCTAATAAACTATTTACTTATTTCCTTATATCTTAGTAGTGCATGTCATCTCTTTCCTACGAATCGACAATTTTCGAAATGCTATTCGGGGGATATAATTATTTGAAAATTTAATGCAATTTCTTTATAGTTTAAGTAAAAAAACTTAAGATTTTAAAATAGTTTGGTTTTTTGGGATAATTATAAGGAAGCATTTCCAAACTAAAATAATACATCGAACAATATTGTTACCATTTCCTAAGGTTTTAAAATTACGCAGTTTATTTTTATTTTACCTTTTATTAAGTTAGTTTTAACAGTTTTTATTATTTTCTTTATGGCTGTTATACTAATGAATGTACTTAAAAATCTCAAATAATTTGGAATTACGAGACCTTTTTATCTTTGCTTTTGTAACTGAATGTAACCGAATTAGAATAAATAGTTATGTCTATTTTAAATATTAAATTATAATAAACGTATTTAGTATATTTTTATGACCATGATATAATCCTGTCTGCCCAGTTAAGAGCAGCTGGAATTGTGACATAACCAGATATGCAACATATGCAGATTGGTTTAGGGTGTACAATACGCGGAGTTGATATATTCCCGAGATAGCTTAGTTGGGGTGTCATGTGTGGTTGACTGCAGAAGCCACGCGAGGTTTCCTGATTCTACGGAACGACTTACAGCGACCCTAGCATGGCGAGTGAGTGGAAACCCTCAGACATGTGATGCTCAAGAGCCAATATTGTTATAAAGTTATGCTGATGACCGTTTGCGCTCTAACTTGCATGACAGATTTTATACTTTATTTTCGGACGCCGGCAAGGTATAGCACATCGCTTTGCACGTGTTGTACAACATGTATTGCCAGACTGTAGCATGGATCATCACCGCCTGCAAGAAATAAATACGCATTCCATGCAGGCAGCCACTAGTCAAAAATTAATAAACGCGGTGGAGTTGCAATAGTCCGATGAGCATTACTGACTATGCGTCAAGTATTTCAAAAAAGTTAGTTTAACATTCGTAAATGGAACTTGGGGTAGAAGTTGTGAAAACGCAATGTGTGGAGGCCTGATCCCTCTAAATGGTCGGGACAGAAGACATACTTGTTCCACATCCTGGATCAGTACGCCTCCAGCACATTGCACTTGCCTCGAGCATATCACCTTCTGGAGGCAGCTTGGCTGATAGCTTCACCACTTTCATGCCAATAACATTATAGTTAAAACAGATGTCACCAGTTAAATGTTTCGTATTGATATTATATAATAATAATGAACACTAGTGACACAGGTAACTTGTGATAAATGTTCTCATGATATGGAACAGTACTGGGTCTGAAGACATCCTTGCTTCCACTGATACAAATTCCTTCAGAACGGTCGCAACTTCAGCACGGAACACCTTGAGAGCGGTTGTTAAACGATCTCGCCAGTGTTTGTCGTACATGGTGATTTTCAGTGCGAATGTAGTCAGTTGGTGATAATACTCACACATTTGTGGTTGAGGTAATGAAAACGTTAATACATATAGTAGTTGTTGTGCTTGTATGTGTCACAGTAGCTAGTATCGTCACAGCGGCGGTTTCTTTGACGTGGGCGAGACAATTATCTGATTGGCTGCGTGAGGCTCTGGGAACGGACCTTGTGTCTGATTGGCTACTGCGAATGGTTCCGTACTGGCTGGATATGGCGAGTGAGTTACCGGGTGCTGATTGGCGAACGGCACTCGCAACATGTTGCTAGTGACGAGTAGCCAGTGTGCGGCTGGAGTTTGCTGCTTGTTCACCTGCTACTCTCCCCGGTGAACTGTGAAACCGGGGAACGGCGCTTCGCTGCTTACCGGTGAAGATGGGCGCCGAGAAAGTATGCCGCTCTGGGCTTGTCGGAATCATCTCTTGTCCACTTGGTTGGTCTCAGGGGAAGAAAGGTGAGTAACCGGCTCTTAATTGGGTGTAAGGCTTATGCCAGGTGAGACCTTAAAGTGTTCTCAACCACGCAAGTGGCAGGGACTGCCTCAGTTTGCTTGACTTACCACCGCAGAGCAATCGGTGATCAATAACCCACTAGCACCATGGAAATTAAGTGGTAGCACGGGATGATCGGTTGGTCTTACTGGAGGTTCTCCCTGATGACCGATCATTGTGGTTGGACTCGTGTTGGCAGTGGTTACTCCGTAGGCTGGAGGAGGTCTGAAGAGATTCCCACTCTCGTTTAACAAGCCGGGCGGTGAGCGGCAACCTGCTCCGGTTGTGCCTTGGAGAGGCACTAAGGGTATGGATAGAACCCCGACCAGTCCACACGCTTCGTTTCTGAGTGCGAGGGTCTCAGAGCCTCTGTGGTATAGGGGGCGAGGATGTACGGACGTGCCAGGTTTGGACTTTGGATCTGGCCAGCTGTCTCATTAACGCGTGGTCTCCTTGCGGTGAGAGGACGTGATTCCCCTTCCCTGCCTATTGGGAGGCCGAAGCGCGGTAAGGCCGCAAGGCTAAGAGCGCTGGGATAAAATATAAAAGTATAATGACCGAGAGGTCTTACTGTATGCTTGTTCACATCTGTACTGTTGAGTAGTGTGTAGCGTGTAGTGAAGGTGTGTATGAGAGTGTGTTGTGGTTGCAGGAGCTGCTGGACGTGGGTCCTGGCGCCAGGGCGACAATGGGAGGCGCCGGCACAACACAGGGCGTCTCACTCACTGGAGAGACCTCACTGTGTACACGAGGTGCCGACAACAGCGCCTCTTCCGTCTGCGATCCACCACCACGTACAAGAAGATCATCAACAACGGTGAGTGACTGCACACTGTTATCAATATTACTTTATAGTCATACTCGTACTTGAAAGGGTTAGAGGCATAGCTAAATAATAAGAGATGATTTGGTAGAGCACTGCTGTGGACAATGTGGTTTATTATCATGATGAACACGCAATAACACAATAAGTTAATATTAAATAATCGGGGGGAATTTATTATATAACTAACCTGTTATGAAATAGTTACCACATCCACCACTATGACGAACTAACTGGAATGTCCCCACATGAATCATTGTTCCGGAGATTGTTCTAGTAGGCGGCCATCTATGATCGGACATACATTTTTGCGATCTTCTCTCGTTGCTGGCCTGATGAGGAATGACGAAGCGCTCAGTGTGTCGTTGGCCTATATCGGCGCGTTGTTTGGCATACTCGTCCCCAATTGCTGGCTGGTGGAGGGGATTTCTGTAACTGTCTCGTGCGGTGATTATCGCAATGAGTTGTTGCGATTCCGCTCGCGTCCTGGTTCAATGTTTAAAGGTGTGATCAGGCAAGCTGCCTGATCACATCATAACAACACTCTCAATAAAGTACTAGATTTTACTAAGAATTTCTTTGTACAGTTACTGAACTATGTAATAACCAATAATATTCTTCGTAACGTTATGAGAGTTTTATTTCTAACACACCTAGAGATATTTTAATATTGACCAGGTGTCACTTAATGTCACTAAGACAAATTTACAAACAATTAAATTTTGTGTTAGAAATTTCCGTTAGAACAAGTGATTGTGTTTATGAATGAAGTACCATTTAACAGTGGCAACTAGGTATGGGAAGTGGAGGACAGTAGTAGGGAAAATTTCCTTGACGCACAATGGCATCTGACACCGGAGCCCGAGACGACCGCCCACCATATTGTGATGCCACGCGTCCGCATCTTGGAAGTCATTGACCTTTGACCCTTGACCCATGGCCCTTGACCTCTGAGCCAAAAATAACAACAAATCCGAAAAATTATTGTAAAATTAAATAATTTATTACGAAAAAAGTAATATAAAATAGTTTAAAATTTTTGATAGTAAATTAATCATTAAAAATTATTTATAAATTAGTTTAAAATTTTCTAAAAAGTCGTTTACGTAATTTTTTATTAAAAGTCTACTTTAAAATTTAAAATTCGTTAAAAAATGTATAAAAATCGTTTTAAAATTTTTTATTAAAAATGTTTTTAAAAATTTTTAAAAATTTTTACGAATTTATATGAAAATCGTTTTTAAAACTTTCTGCCACAATCGCCATATTGATAAGCGACTTCACCAATAAGTAGTGTTCGACACCGCCATCTTGGTATGATCTCATGTTATTAAAAATTAATTAAATAATCGTATAAAAAGTTATAAACGATTAATTTTTTTAAAAACTTACATTTCTGGAGGTCCCCGCAGCAGCACCATTAGTCACATTGGTTCCATCCCCAGCAGACGACTGATTCCCTCACCCCCCCCCCTCCCCAAACCAATACTCATTCCGCCATCTGGATTGTTTCATCTGTCATTTGTTTATGCATACCTGGAGACAGTATTCTTTGTAGGCGTCACATTCCCCATATTGATAGGCATCATTTGCTCCGAAGTTCATCTCTCACCTCGTTCGATGCCATATTAGTAAACATCATGGTAGCCATATTGGTAATTATTATTTGTCTATGTTACTGGAGACCGCCATCTTGGTAGCCGACCATCATCTTGGTAAATGGCCACCATGTTGGTAGGCAATCACCATCTTGGCAGACATCACCCACTCACCACATTAGAAGCCAGTGACCTTGACATATGTATACTGCATGACCTTGATTGACCTTGTAAACAAAAACTAGAGAAAATATATAAAAATGAACAATTATATTACATTAATAACTACTACCACCATATAAGATACAGACTGCCTCCTCGACCTTGACTCAATGAACTTGATTGACCTTGAAAACCAAACTGGAGGGAAAATATATAAAATTTAACAAACCTTATACATTAGAAACTACCACCAACATATCGGATGCAGAATACCTTGAACTTGTGCCCAAAACCCTGAATGGCCTTGGAAACAAACATTTGAGGAAAAATACATAAATGTCGACAAGCACATTTTATTACTAACTACCACCATATTAGGTGTAGACTGCATCAACCTAGACCCCATGACCTTGAATGACCTCGAAATAGAAAACATCAGACAAAATACATAAAAGTGAGCAAGCATAATAAGTTACAGACTACTACCACCATATGGGATGCAGATGACCTTAACCATGACTCCGTGACATTGAATGGCCTTGATAACAAAAACTCGAAAAAAGTAACAAGAGACCTGATTTCAGTAAACCTGGTACCAAGGTACTGAACGAGAAATACACTTCACCTTTACAAGTCTTTGCATATCTATATATCTATGGCTGAACTTTGTACCCGAACCGTCACACAAATATGACATACGACAGGTATTCGGGTCACAATTAAAGCACTCATGTTGCCGTACATTATGGTCGAAAGTAAGTATGGCCTCATCAGACAATCGGTACTGACTGCGACATAGTGGTTCAGACTAAGACTCGTTTGTGATGTAGGCGCTGGAGATTTAAAAAAAAAAGCAGGCAAGACCAACAATGATGATCTAGGTACCACTCCCGAAGAACTCGATGACACTGTCGTATTAGCTCTGGAGAGCTCGAAGATATCGCATACGCAGAATAAGACTTCGATGCGAAGCTGCAGAAGCTTGCCAAGGCGATGTATCTTTCACGACAGTCGCTGTGCGCGTGAGGACTTGAATTTATTTTTAAAATATTTTGCAACATCCAAGATTTTCGCTCGCTGGACTCTTACACCATCAAGCAGATTATCATCTGGTACAGTGATGGCAACGAGCAAACCAAAGTGTTAATGTTTTTCTTTTACCGACATGTCCATGGAAGAACCTCAGCCGCACCACGCAACAGGAACACCGTCTGCCTGTGCACGGACTCAGGTCGAACGATGGAAATATTCCGTACGGGGACGTTCGCAGAGTGTTGGAGGAAGGCATAATTCCACGATACCCCATGTATGTTAATTGCCAAGAGTCGACAAAGGGCAGCACGTACCCCGCCAGAAGGATCATCGTGGACCTGCGCAGGTATCGCGGCTGCCCGCTGTTCAGTCAGGTGGTAGAAACGTACGCCACAAGGCTACAGAGTGCAAGATAGAAGCTATTGCTGCGTGTCGTTCAGTAAACGAACCCTAAAACTCAGGACTTATGGTGTTCCGTGGTACACGTAAACAAAAGAATGCGAGGGAAAATTCGTTGCATTTGTATAATAAACCACAAAAACTCGGGAAAGAAGCTTTGTATAATGTAGAACAATATTGCATTGTGTGTAAATAAATTAATGTTTTGAAATAATACATGTGTTTATATCTCGAGTTATGCCCACACACAAACATTACTGTTGGTAATAAAAATGTTTCAAATCACTGTTTAAAAAATACTCTTAATAAAAAGTTTTATAGCAAGCGTTAATAAAATATATTGTTGGTAAAGTTATAATTAGTGTAATCACATAATATATTAAAAGAGAGAGAGGCACTGTAGCCACCCCAAACATACATTATGTGTACGAACGTAATTTAATTTTCTAAAACGGAGGAAGAGAATCTCAAGTCAGGCTGCAATTGTCACCGCTCGGCTTGGACGGCCAGAGGTATTAGCAACATCGCCAATTGCCGCAGCACCTGACCAGAAGTGCACGTGTGAACCACAGCAGCCAGCCACCCGACCCGCCGGCCGCTGGAGAGAGAACTATGTTCCAGAGAGAGCTTACAAGACTTGAATATTCCACACATGAAACATAACTTCTCGAATACAAATGTAGG
Organism: Dryococelus australis; assembly: GCA_029891345.1. Classification (NCBI taxonomy): domain Eukaryota; kingdom Metazoa; phylum Arthropoda; class Insecta; order Phasmatodea; family Phasmatidae; genus Dryococelus; species Dryococelus australis. Next base: position 84,058,418 of record CM057006.1, on the reverse strand, counting down.
GTTCCAACAGGCTGCGACAACATATTCATGTATCATGCAGTACGCCGAGGAACTCTATCCCCAGTTGAGAATATGTGAGGACCAGGCTCGATCCCTGGTACACACTTTTTCCTCAGAAACAACACACACTAGCCAAAACAAATATATGCGGAGAAATACGGGACATATATTCGGTACAATACCGATGCAAAATATGATACAGCAACAACGAGAGAAACTTATACAAGGGATAATACTGGAAAGACATAGCAATCTAACAAGAAAAAAAAAGTACAGTACATCAAAAATAATATCCCTGTTACTGTACCGATCTACGAAAAAAGGTGTAACATATGGACCGGGACGTAATGAGGGAAAAAAATTTACCAGTGTGGACATACGGAAAATATGCAGTACAATACTGATGAAAAACTATACACGTTACAGTATATGATGGAAAAAAATTATACACGCATTATTACTACACTGATGAAAAAAAAAAACAGACAAAAAAATTTCAAACACCTTTAAAGCGAACACACAGGGAAAATACGATGTATATAAGTCCCTGCACTGTCCATTCATAAACTGCCTCAGGCTAACGTACTCTCTACAAAACAAATGCTCGTCAATTCGTTCACTTCAACATACATGGTAAAAGTATAAATAATGTATTATAAAATATGGGGAAAAATTAAGATATATTAAATAAATTAATTTAGTGTTAAGTTTGCAGAATTATACAGTCTACCAGTGACGAAAAAATTCAGGAGAAATGATGGACTAATGATATGATCAGTGATGACACGACCAGCGATGTTAAATATTAATAAATTCAGAAAGAAATGCTCGCACGGGTACAGCACTATATAGACGACAATGAAAAATTTATCGGCCGAAGCCGCTAACAAGGAAAAATACAAACCATATTTCAGTACCAACACTGAAAATTATTAACACACAGAAAAAAATGCTCAGCACAACTACAGAAGTATACGCCCACCAACGATGAAAAATATTAATACACCGAAAAAATACTCCGCACAGGTACATAAGTACACACCCACCGACAAAAATGTGTACAACCAACCAAGAACAATATGAATAGGTACCGAAGTACGCAACTCAACAACAATGAGAAAATGTCAGGACCAACGACGAAAAACATTCACTCCCAAGTTTAAAATTAGTACGTTAGAAAATATAGGCAGCAAGAAAAATATCCATATGGTTACTCCACCTACAACGATGTTTCTAGCTCCCAGTATCCACATGTAAAACTCATTATAGATGGAAAGAATGTATCTACAGAGAGTTGTGCGGGGGGAAAATATATGTACTGTGAGGCGACGCTAGTGTAAAGTTACACCCACCACAAGACAAAATAATAAAAAAACAGTTCCCAGCAAACACAGAAAATAAGGGCCAGAATCGGCCCGATGCAAATATGGACTGGCGGCTGACTGTTTGCCGACATTGTCAAACATACACTGTAGCGCTACCAGCAAGATACAAAATGTATTCCGGTCCAACATAAACGAAAAGTACGGGCCAGAATCGGGCTGGTAAAAGCTAGGCAACAAACTACAGCCAGCCGATACTGGCCCGTTGTCATATTCCGGAATCGGCCCGATGCAAATACGGACAGGCAGCTAACCGACAGTGTCGAGCCTGCGACGGCTGGATGTAGTTACGATGCTAGGCCTGCGACAGCTGTATGTCGCTACGATGCCGGGCTTGCAATGGTTGGTGTCATTACGATGCTGGGCCTGCAACGGTTGGGTCGTTACGATGCCGGGCCTGCAATGGCTGTATGTCGCTACGATGCTGGGTCTGGAATGGTTGGTGTCGTTACGATGCTGGGCCTGCGATGGATGGACATCGTTACGATGCCGGGCCTGCAGCGGCATGATATCCAGAAATAAGCAGTATTACAATGAAAAATAAAACCCTTCACTTTTAGATTTAAAATGTTAGTAATTTTTTTCCTCTCTACGTGTGTTCATTTCATTCACTCGTCAACAGATTATATGATACGAAAATCTTTTTCTTGCCGAGTGCGGGATTCGAACCTAAAACCCTTGAGTTGACATTCCAGCATGATAACCTGTACTCCATGGGGTAAGTTGCTGATACTCTCCAGTGATTTCAAATATATCAGGACACAAACTATTATACAGGAATGTATAAATTCCATGAAAATATAACAAATAATTTCAAAACACTGATTATTCAAAAACTTGTTCTTCGGAGGCTTGCAAACAAAATAGTTTTAATAGTATTTAATATATCTGTCATACGGTTGTACAAATGAAAAAAAAAATCACAGTAAACAAATGCCACGGGCTACCACGTAACACATATATAATCAAGGAAAAAACATGCTAATCGTTAACACACGGTTTCCAAAATACATCATGCATTAACAGCCAGCTATCATGGACATTTGATAAGTATCTTTATTGTGATAAGGAGCCTTGTCTCGAAAACGTTGCTGCGCTGGAATAAATACAGCTTACCGAAAAAAAAAAAAAAAAAAAACAAAGGTGCTATATCGGAATCGGCCCAGAATGTTATTTGAGCTATTGGCGACAGGTTGGCTGTGAGATACCACGCCAACATAATTTAAGTGATATAGGCTGTTCACGATAAAGTGAGCACTTTTTAAGGTCCTCCCAACAGGCATTAACCGCTAATAAATATATCTTATTGCAGCCTCAGGCATTCAATTTTGATGGTGGTGAAATGTGTTTATTGGTCACATTGCAATGTTTATATTAAAAATCAAGCAGCAGAAAGATGTAAATTGGATGAAAGGAAAAATTTGTAAGGGCCATAGAAAGTGCTCACTTTACCGTGAACAGCCTATATCAATCTGTTATCCTAAAAAATACAGTGTCTTTTTTCTAACGAAAAATATTCTGTCCAAAAAATACATCATGCCATTAATAGTTAGCTAACATCTTGCCTATTCCAAACACCTTCCAAACGTTTGTCGGCAAAAATATATCATATTTATATATTTATTGTGATAAATATCCTTGTCTCGAAAACGTTACTGGGCCGGAATAAATAAGATGATGGCCGGCTTACCAAATAGACAAAGATGCTGAATGGGAATTGGGCGAGAAACATTTTTAAGATTCTTGCAACCTGTTTGCTCTGCGATATCATTCCGACATATTTTCGGTAATACACATCTGTTATCCTAAATAATACATCGGGCATTTATCTTTATCTTACCGGCTAGCAATCTGTCTCAAAGAGACATCACGCCGTTGTCAAATGGCTGTCTTCTGTCATTGAAACGACAGTTACCGACAGTACAGGTATAGGGCCGACAATTTGCTGTCACTTTGCCGACAGGTTGTGTTTGCTGGGTTTCCTTCGGCAAACTAAATATCTGCATTCTCATACATTTGTATGCGCTCGCTCCATTAACAGATATATCTGATCCGCAGTAAAATTCCCTCGCCCTCTCCCTCCAGAGTTCCACCACACTGTAACGCGACTTTAGCCGAATTATAAGTAACATGCACACATGTGTATGTATAAGCACAGCCTCAAATCCAGCAGGTGTCAATAGTATTACCCCTTTATGAATTATGAGAACTAAAGCACAGTTTTATTCCCGTGATGCTAGCCCACCATGCAGGAATATACCACAATACGAAGTCCAGCAAAGACACGCACATACAGCTCTCATTCACACCCTTCAACCACGTCGAGACATATAGTGAAAGACTTCACAAGCGCAAAAAATTTAGAGTTTAATGCAGCCAGAGCATTGCGAAGACCATGTAATTTTAGAGATATGTGAGTTTCTTTCGAGTGCTATAAACATAATTATATTTAAATAATTTTTGTAAATATATTCTGGAGTGAACTCCACTTTTATTTCGTTTTTCGTATAAAAATAATCAAATGTGAAATTATGTACTAATTCCGGAGGAACCAAAGGAACATTGTGATGACATGAAACTAAGAAAGAAGGAAAATGGTTTGTACATTCTCCACTTTCTCATACGTCTAACACACAAACACACACACATGTAACAAAAGTAAGGTAAGAGAAATCAGGCCACCCATTACAGATATAGGAAAAAAAAAATTACCTAGTGATGAATTTATGATAATACACCTCATGCCCCGAACAGTGCTATACATTTATATTTCCGAATCGAAGCGATATTCTGAGGTCAAAAAGCCCTAGTATTTTAAGTATTAGTCATCTGGAACCTTCAGAGGAAACGTCTATGTTTATACACCCAAGACCTATCAAATAAAAAAATTGAAGTCTGCTCCCCTTATATATATAATTACAAAGTAGGTGTCATAATATGAGAGCTAAATACTGATTATAAAATTGTCCTCAGTTCATTATGAACTTACAGATACATACGCACATTGGCAAGGTTTCAGGCCCAGAAATACCAGTGTATCACATGGACGTAGGAACAATAAATTTTAGAAAGGTCAGAAGCGAGAGTTAAATAGCCCATTATCGGTGTTCAATTTTGCGACAAACTTTGTGCATCTCCATCATACACATATAAGAGTTTTGATGCTTGCTAGCATACGTGCGCTCTATCAGTCGCTCGTGATATCACAAAGATACAAATCTGGTATTATACAAGTACATAAGCAATAGATAAACAAAATAATAAAAATAAAAAATACTCATGTTTACGCACACGAGGTTAATTACCCATGTAAAATCAAAGAAGTATAAAGTTGCAGGAGTGATATATCAGGTCAGAAGGCCTACTGCAATCTGCGAAATTATGAATATTTGGACTCATAATTTTTTTTTACTCTACCCTCATCGAAAACAGCACCCCAGTCAAATATCGCAACGATGACCTCTTCCACGATAACACAAAATAGCGGCGCCGCAGTGACGCAGGGGCTGTAGCTCCCGTTTATCATCGCGAGTACGCACACAGCACTCTTTCTTTTGTACATACTTTTCTCGCACAGGAGGTCCACCTCAACACCAGACTATTCTTCACTCGACCTCTTTGCCCAAAATGACGACGCAAGTTTGAATCCCAGCAGGATCGCTCCCAGATTTTCGCCCTTTCAGTTCTCAAAAACATTCCTCAAAAGCATTCTTCAACCCTAAATATAATACTCAAATCAATCCTTCCTTAGTTCGTTTGTTTGTCAAACAAAACTCAGCCAATCGAAACAGCCCGTGAAAGACAAAATACTCCAAATTGGACCATATTCCACATAGAACATTTTCTCATCCAATTATTATCTACTAAAAGACCGTTGCATTCGATTTTGTACACAGCTGAAATAATTTTTTTTTCTTTTTTTTTTCTTCAGAAAAGCAGTAAAATAAGTTTCAAGAAATTAAAAGTACACAAATAAGAGCACATTAATTTATTATCCTACTTTCTCCATTCATTAGATATTTGCAGTTCTCTGATGTTTGCAGATGACAGATCCTGCACAAAATTTTCATTCTATGTAGTCCCTTTCCTTAAGTTCACTGATGATTGCAGATAACTCCTTAACGTGGAAGCCAATGAAATGTATGAGTCTATCAACAAGTTCATTGGGGTTGCCAGGAAATATGTAGTCAGTATACTTGTCAATGTAGTAAGTATACTTGTCAATGTAGTCAGTATACTTGTCATCTGTATTATTCACTACACTTTTTTCAACAAATCCAGTGGGGAGATGTGTGAGGAGGTCGAAAAATTCGCCACTGTTTTCACCATCAACACTCTCTTCACTATCGGATCGATGGCCCTTCTCTTTTCCAGCAGAGGCATTACCCGCTTCTTCGTCATCGCAAACATCAACGAGTATCCTTTCCTTTAAAGGCGGAGTGTCGTTATCGTTGGCAACATTAATCTTCGCAGCTACTGGTGCTACATTATTATTTCGAAGTTCGTGAAGTTCACATTTCAGTTTAGAAAGTTTATATTTCATACTAATCGATTGTATGTCACTATGTTCGTTGCGCGCATTGGCTATAGTTCGCTCACCATCTGCGAACATGCCTATTATGGAGTGCATTGTTTGCAGGAGGAAGCTGTGTAGATTCTCGATAGGAGAAGGAATGCTGTGTTTACAGACCGTGATACGTTTAAGTTATCATCGTCGAGGGAACTGCCTAGTACAGCATTCTCAGCTAAAAACCACACGAGATGGGTTCTTCAAACAGTCGCATCTTCTCAGGTCGCCACGCATTGCAACTTTCCTTGAAGGAATTGCGCAGTGGAAGAATTGTTATCCGTGTGATTTCTGAGCAGTCGTCAAACGTATGCATGTGGTCGTACTTGGCATACACGATTTCACATCTTCAGTGGCTAGCATCATCTTCAAGTATACATGAATTCATATACTTTACTCTTGCCCGCTGACTCCTGCCCACTGACTCCTGCCAAAATATTAGTTATTTGCCGGTTTGAAAAGAACTATCGTACGATACATGAATTATATATATATACACTAAAAATTTTTGTAATTTTGACTGAGAAATGCTTTGTAATTTTAGAAATACTTGTAACAGTACAAAGATTTTTCTTGTAAAACTACAAGGTCCGTGTTTGTAATAGCCCTTAGGAAATGTGTGTACTATACTGAGCCGTATCCACGAGCTTCAGCAAAATGGTGGACACTCAACACGTAAAACCGTATGAAGCTGTTTGTGCAAAAATTGTGGGTGGTATAAAGTGTAGCTGCGTGCAGAAACAGAAATGTATTGCAAGTTTGAATTACGTAAAACACTTAAAACTGCTCAAATAATCATAATAAAAGGACAGTTCCAATAAAACGTTACCGTATTATTAATTATTTATTAGTGTTTCCCAGCTAGACATAACTCTTAAATCGACTCTAAATTCCCCGTTGTTAAGAGACGTCCAAATCTCTTAACTCAACAACTGAACTCTTAAAAAAAAGTAAATGTACCTATTCTTCTTAACCGTATAAGTTCAATATTATCTTGTATGTACTTGTACCTATATTTACAGTAAAAATAAGCGTTAATATTGGGAGTCAAGTTTATCTTGTAGTTAGGTGCGGGCTAGCGCCGTGCTGGCGAGATGTAATTTTTTTTGTAAATTATATTTATATATTTTTTTTTAGTGGTTCCTGTCACTAATTCATCACATTTGTTTTATAGAAGAAAAAGAAGTAATTTTATGTACATTTCTCAATAATGTCAGTTGTAATACAAGGCTACCATGTGCAATGTTACAAAGATATATTTTGGACATTTTACAAGAAAATTCTTTGTAGTTTTATAAAGGATTTCCTTGGCAACTGGGTTTCCAAGGATTTTTCTTGCAAAAGAACAAAAAAAAATTAGAGAGGGTATATTATATATATATATGCAGATAATTAATCGCGTTCACTAAATGTGTCGGGTATCAGCCATTTTCATATGACACATGGCCGATGCTGTTTTACAAGCTATTTTCCTATGAATTCTCGAGCTAAACGAACAGTTATACAGGTATAACTCGCCGTCTTTACAGCTCACTCGCGAGCATACACATGATAGTCTCTGTAGCTCCACCCTGTCGGGACTCGAACCGACTACACACACTCGCCAACGTCTTCAACTCCCTGAAGCAATTCACCCCTTTGCAGTGCATTTCGCGTAACTTATCGCGAACCATTCATCCATTGTACGATATCACCCTCTCGAATAACTTCACGAAACACATGGTGAGTTGTCCAGCTGACTGGAGGAACATTTAAGGTACTGCTATTTTAGGGAACCGGACTTATTATCCTACAAGGACTTCTACCATACATTTAAAATAAAAAATAAAGGAGCACGCTGAGAAAATCCAAATACTCATTTGCTCCAGAAGAAGACACGCAGGTTCTAGAAATTTGTCGGTCGAGAATCAGTCAGCTCACCACTCAGAATGGAGGCGCGATCGTTCAGAGGAAGGTTTTTACTCGTTTAATTCAGAAAGAAAATGTATTATATAAAGAACGCGGGAGCACCATGAGAAAACCCTCAAGTAAAATTTAAAACTCACAGATACCCTCGCCAATGCACTAACACATATTTTCACTACAGTATAATATGCTGTAGGCATATATATTATATTACCGTATAATATGCATATATAATGGTGTTGCCATATAATATGTATATATATATAGTTACCATATGATATACATTATAATTATGTTACCATATAATATGCCTATAGGCATATATGCATTGCCAGGTTCCAGTTAGGAAGCTTAGTTTAACAGTGGCAGTCATGAAAGACATTTCGTCTCAGCTAATGTAAGAAACTGGAATACTGTATATTATGGAGCCTAAGGTTGCTGGTCCATCAACGCCTGAGGTTGGCGCAGTGCTACCAACTTCTTCGCACGAGGCACCTGCGGCAGCAGCATCGCCATGGACGTCTTCACAGTGACAAGATATTTGCCTACAGCCGCAATGATCGGAGACACGAGGTCGGCTGTATTCAGAGCGTGGAGTGTGCTACTTTTAAATATGAATAATGTAAATCGCAGTTTGGCTGGCGAACTGACAGCATGACGAGACATCTCGAAGCCTGTGCTGGTATACCTTAACTTCCTGCTAAGCGTTATCTGTCAACGTTGCATCAGAGCTGTACTGGGGTGGTAACTAACGCGACGAGCACTGGAAAATCATCGAAGCATAAAACTTAGCCTGTGAATGCTATCGGCAGTTCGTTGCTTTCATCCATCAAGACTTCCATGAAGCTACTACGACAAGACTTTCGTAAATGTCGGTGAAGCACGAAGGCACGACAATAATGCATGTGTAAGGAGTACCGTCTGCATGGTATATCCGTGTGAGAAGTTCTATAACTTTTTGCACGCATCGACAGTTTAAATAGACATTTCAAACAACGCAAAAATTATGCATCATCTACCGATGTTGAATGAGCAGATCATCCTTCCTATGTGCAGTTTACAGCGAAAACTGGCCCTAACGCAGCTTCCACTGGCGAATATGATGCTACACCTATCAATTCGTCATCACGACATACGAAAATAACCTGTGAGATGAAGCCGAATGCAAGTGGATTTTCCCTGAAGCAATCTGCATTCAAACGTCTTTTAAAAGATTATGTTGCTCCCAATCTGACAGTCTTGACGAAATATATTTGTTCATTTGTGGCATATATGAAACATAATTTAATAAACCAACTTACAGAGGAGGTGGAAAAATACGGTGGTGTGAAATATAATATATGGAACTCGTCCGCCTTACTTTCTCTACATACAGAAGGGGGGGGGTTTTTTTTTTTTTTTCGGGATCTGTGGTGGCGCTGTGGGTTATTCTTAGATTTCCGTGGAAGGAGAGAGTTGGGGAGGAACCTGCTGCCTGCTCACAGTGTTTACTGCTTGCATGTGTGCGGTGACGTCATACCTTTGTGTTTACTTGCCGTTTCTTGCATTGTTTCGGCGTCTTTCCACCAGCTTAATAAAACACGGGTATGGTTTCCAAGCCGCAGTACATCCCTCTTGGCAACAATTTCCTTACTTTTGTGTGGGGCGGAGTCTGGTATTGTGCGCTCGTTGCGCAGGTGAGCTCCTGCATAGCGAATGCATTTAAGGGCCTGGTTACACCTGGCAGTCGTATGGTCATGATCGCCGCGGAGTTTGCATTGTGGGACATCCTCGGGGCGAGACTTGTATTTCTCCACGGAAATTTGTGTCCAGTCTAGTCGCTTTATGTTGGAAATTTGGGCGTGTCGGCCTTACCACGACACAGAAAAAGCCGATACCAACATATGTAAGTGTGCCATCTATGCTGGTTTGTTTTTCTTTTTGTTAAATTTCCGTATGTCCGACACCTTGACTCCTGCCTTTTGCAGCTCGTCCACGATGTTATCTTCTGGGGTGTGGTGGTCAAGGCCCTTAATAATGGCTTTGATGTTGCGTTCGTCCAGATGTGGGTGCGCGTAGAAGGCAATTTGTTCCGCCTTCAGCCAATTAATTACCTTGTTGAGTGATTGAGTGAAGAGATTTGGGCGGCTCTTAACAGTGAGGACTTGAGACCTGATGAGGGTGATCGCAGTGAATATGGAGCAGCGCCGGAATGAAGGGGCGGGGGAAACGGGAGATGTCCGAGAAAATCCGCCGACCAATGGCATCGTCCAGCACGATTCCCACTTGCAAAAATCTGGTGACCTGGCCGGGGATTGAACCCGGTTCGCTTTGGTGGGAGGCGAGTGTACTAATCGATCTGCTACCGCCACCCCCTAATAGTCGTGTTTTATCCCCCCCCTCCCCTTGTTACATAAGAGAGCGGAAAGTAAGTGTATTTTTTAACGCAAAATTTTGTTGTTCAAAAGTTTGAGTAATGTGTTTTATCAGACACGTGTCATTTATAAATATCGGCACTCTCTTGTAGCGAGGTGTTTGCTGTGTGTCAGCGACTGTCTGTGTTTTCTGAGGCACTTTGGAGAATTTATGTGATTTGTTTACTGAGGTAGGCAGCAAAGGGTTACTGGCTGTATTCTGTGTTTTTGTGTGTCTTTCCGTGTCGTCTTCTTCCCTTGTGTGCTTTACGGAGGCAGTTACTGCCTCCATCTTCTGTGTGTAGATACTGTTCTCTATTGTGTGTATGCGTGTGTGTGTAAAATTCAAAACCTAAACAAACGTTCGGCTACGCAAAAAGTGAGTGCGAGTGCCACCAATGGACAATATTACCTGGGACTAGTTAGCCAGGGTCAGGCTAGGCCGGAGAAGAGCTGCTCCTCACGTGGCTCCTTGCGAGTTTTAAGACGCTAGAGAAAAGAGTGATTTATTGTAAGCAAATATAAATAAATGTGTGTTGTAATACTTTACCACGCTTGCTGTATTGCATGTATCGCTGTTCTGAAATGTTCTACACTGATTCCAACCATAAACTGACAATTTTCTAAATAAACTCCTCTAATTATATATTAATCGCATTCCAATATGGCGCTGGCGGGCATTATATTCTGGAGCTCAGTTGACTGCAGACTGTCATGGGAGGCGGATGTGTAAATATACTTCGTAATTATCCAAGTGCATACATACCGTAATACATTATTACACTATTATATATAATTCAATTATTCTCATTATTCCTTTATTTATTAAATGTGTGGATTAAAACCATATCCCTCTCCTCCCCTGCCCACATTAAATTGCATATCCCCTACAGCTCAAGACCTATTAGTCATGTGTGCAGGTGATGGGGCAAGCACTTACAAAACACTGATATGCCACATGGTAAAACCCATCAACATACAGGGGAGCGCGAAGGGAAAAATCGCACCTCGGGGAGGCCCATACACCCTGACAACCTCCTCAGTCTGCTTACAGTTCCGACCTGTCAACACCTCTGAAGCAGCCAATCTCGTCCCACTTCAGTCTTCCTCCAACTCCGATCAAGCACGACCTCTTCTGCTCCCGACACCCACCCCCTCCTCCCCACACCACCCGGGGCCACGGTGGCTGAGCGGTTAGCCTGCTCGCCCCCCATCAAGGCGATCTGGGTTCAATCCCCGGTCGGGACACTCCGGATTTTCGCATGCGGGTATCTTGCTGGATCATGCCGTTGGTCGACTGGTTTTCTCGGGATCTCCTGTTTCCCCGCCCTTTCATTCCGGCACTGCTCCATACTCACCTCAATCACCTTCATCGGCTCTCAAGACCTCGATGTTAAGAGCCGTCCAAATCTCTTCACCCACTTCACTCACCCACTCACCACACCCAACATCACACCTCTGTCAGACACCAAACAGTCAACACATACATACCCCCACCCCCTCCACCACCACCACCCCTAATCTTACAGCTCACTACCTGGCGACACCTCTACAGCACTCAGCCTCCTCAGACCTCACTCCGCTTTCAGCTTCCGAAAGTGACAGCATGTGTCCCTTGCTAACCAAACAGCGGTCGCTGAAAGACACTCCTTGGCGGACACCCACTCCACAACGAGAGCCAGAACAACCCTTCAAATCTCTGGCACAACCCACAAAGTGAGGAGGGGGCAGAGGAGAAGAAAAAAACCACAACCGGGAGAACCCCGCCGAGAGTGGTGAGGGGGAAGAAACCATGTTCGGGGGGGGGGGGGATGAGAAAACCTAGGGTGTGGGATGACTGGAAGGATGGGAAAAATCCAGCCATCATATTGATTTTTGTAAAAACCGAGCAGCCATCTTGGATTTTGAGCCAATATACCCCTGCTACTCCAACTGTCATTCAAAAGTGCTCAAGTCACAGCGTACTACTCAAGAGTCACTCTGGGTTTATCGACACCGACTGTTGCTGGCACATCGCGTCGTTAGTGAACATGTTCGGTTGCTCGCTCCATGCTATAGAGCTCCTCCAGTCTCTACGCATCGTCCTTCTAGATAAAGAAAGATTTCAATACGTATAGTTACAAATAAACTAAGTTGGCTTTCAGTTTGATCGTTATTGCAGAAGGGGGGAGGGTGGGAATAATTTGTTTCTCCAGTTATGTTAACATAGTACTTCAGTATTTGACCTCGTTTTTGTCCCGCATTCATACATCACTAACGATTTACAGGCAAGTTTTAAATCTTAATATGCATTCATTAAATTTATTTTTCATTTCAAGTAATTTTCAATCTGTTTTCAAACTGCCGTATGAAATCTTACTAAATAACTATAAATTAGACCACGAATATTAAACATGTATTTGTAAATCGATTTGAATTGTGTCACTCATTGTTATATGTCTCTGTGAATGTAAAGAAAGCATGATTTGTGTTGTTGTGTTGGCAGTGAGTGGCGCTTTGAAGCCGGGCAGTTTGGTAGCCCTGATGGGCGGCAGCGGAGCTGGCAAGAGCATACTCATGTCCACTCTGGCATACAGGGCACCAGGTGAGTGCATTCACTATACTCTACACTTTGCTACTGTCTTTTGCGCTTCCAACATGTATGTTTTAGAATAGCAGCTTTATTAAGTTAGTTCTCTAAGTAATCTATTAAAATATTTTATGTTCATACTTTCCCGTGACGTTTTACTTAAAACTAATGCAACATTTTGCTGTCTTCATAGACGTCCAACCGTTTATATGTCAGTGGCTGCTTTTTTTCCTCCTTCAAATCACACTGAATGGATAAATAAGATTTTTCTTTAAATTTGCATTTATCCACAGTTAACAGTTTAGTATTGCTACATTACACATTCTAATAAACTTTTTACATACTTTATTTTACTACGATTTCTGTTGCATGGTGGCTAATATTCTATCCACTAGAATTCCGGCCAACGTATCTACCGTAAGATCAGTGGTTTTCATAATGGCCACTTATCTTGAGACAAGTTAATGACATTTAGAATGTGAAAAAAACTTTAAATTCATTTAGTTTTTGAAAAATGTATGCACTCGCATTTTGAAATGTACAAATTTTGAATTAGGCCTATAAACATATTACACATAAGCATTCATAATATTTTTTTTTTGTTTTCTGATCTATGTTAGCTATCAACAAAACTACACAAAACAATTAACTTAAAACATTTTTAACGGATTGTCATACGTCACACATATAAAATTCCACGGGATTCCGTTGATTGATAAAGAGCATTGTAACTTGCATTGTTGCTTGTACAGTCTAGTGACGTTGGTACAAATAAACTCGATTTTTAAAATTTTACGTTTTCTGTTTATAAAATTTATCTAGTATCTATACTGAATAATTACGACGAATTAAATCCACAGGCTTTTAAGGTATGTCTTTGTAAGCCAATTTTATACTCTCCGTGAAATAATAGAAAATTGATAAAGCATTTATCTTAAAATTCTAGTCTCGCCGTCCTCGTTGTTCAACAGCAGTGGCCGTAACAATTGGTTAACAAACACAACCAAGTTATTTTTAAAATATAACTTTTCTCGAGTAACGTTGGAGGAGGCGAATACGAGCTCAAAATATGCGGCAGCCATTAAACGTATGCTGCTTAGAAATTTGTCCTGCTATTTTTAAAGGCGTCCTCATTTAGCTTACAAAAATACAAGAAAAATATAATATGTCTATAATTAAAAAATTGCACCCAACAAAAAATTTAAAACACGGAAAATCTGTCAACGGAGACGTGAGCATACCATTACTTACAGGAAGTTAATCAATTTAAAATTAATTTCGTTACTTGGAAGCAAAATAATAGTTTGTGTGATAAAATAACCTATGATGGGTTCTACCACGGGAAATGCTTTATAAGTACACTGCTGCGGAAAATCCGAACAGACGTATAGACGTCTGCTAGCGGGAATTCTTTGTCCTTCAGTTATAGAACAAATAACTTTCGCTCCTGAAATGTATGTGCATCCATTCAATTATTTAACTTATTTGTAAACAATATTACTGAATCTTCGTAAGAAACAACCAGAGTAACTATTATAATTGTTTTCCTTGAAGATGATGAAGATGATTTTGTCGCAAGATATTCTTTGTAATCATCCCTAATATAAATACGCTTAAATGTTTTTATTAAAAATAAACTTTTAATTATTAAATTAAATAATTAACTGAAAATTTTAACAAAATATTTTATAATCTTACAAAGTAAGTGCCATATTATTTCATATACCATTCGCCTTCCACCCAGGCGAACCGGATTCGATTCCCTGCGGGAACGCCCCTGGATTTTGGAAAGTGTGAATCGTGCCGGACCATGCTACTAGTCAATGGGTTTTATCGTGAATCTCTCGTTTTCCCGCCCTTCCATTTCGACGCTGTTCCATACTCATCTCACTTCTCTTTCATTAACTCTCAATACGCCTATGTTAAGAGGCGCCCAGATCTCTACTTTCTTTTATATACAACATAAATCGTACTTTTCTGAGAATTTTAATACTCTGCGTAATAATTTATAATAAGTCATAGGGTTTATACCTTGATTATTAATTTGGTGGCTGTATCTTAAACAGTTCGGAAATTTTAGTCAACTATGCTTGTAAGTAGGCTTAGGATATACTTGCTCTACGGTACTAAATGGAGGCTGTATCCTAAACAGTTTGAAAATTACAGCTAACTTTGATTATAAGTGGGATTAAGGATGCTGTGTATGGGCCGGCTTCGCTCCATGCAGTCTCTAATGCACAGTCAAGTTTCAGATACAGAAGAGTGCACGCTCGAATGCACGGACTCCTTGGAGATACAGAAATGCACATTCGTGCGCTCCGCTTGATCGCCACGCATTCGTGTCGCAGTGCAATTGTGTGTATGTGTGTGAGTGTGTAGGGTGCATGTTACATGCCAATTTAGTTTTAATTTGGTGCCAATACACATGTGGGCCGGAATAAGCATAGTGAAAGTGTGATTAATTTTATACATATATAACTCTTACACATATAAAAAATGTGTGTGCCTGTGTGAGCATGGTGCCTGACGTTTTTTCTATATGTAGTTGACATTGAAAATCCTCTTTTTCGCGATGACAAGTTTATTATCTGGGGAGTGCGCAGCCCGATACTACTATTAGCACTATTTCTTCTCCTTCTGCTCCCTGTGCAAAGGTGAATTTTATATAAAGTCGGGGCCTGTCCAAGTGCCGAGTGCCGGGATGGTAATAACTATATATGTATTCTATATCAAACATCCTACTTTCCTAGATGTTTCAGTTGTCTAGTGATCAAGAAGCAAGATCGTTGCCCCAACGTGTGTCGGAATGATCCCGCACGCCTCCGGAATTATCGAGTTCCGAAATAACAACCAACTAAAAAAAAAAAAAATGAGCGATCCTACGGACCACCGATAGAATTAAACTTCCCTATGCTAATGCGCTTGGCAGGTGACGTGATTACCAACACACAAGAAGGCCGCATCGATACTAACACTCCTCCTAACTGCGGACAGTAGAACATAACACACACTCTGGTGGCGGACTCGAGAATTAAAGATGGCCGCCTACTGCAGACGACTGGCGGCATGCGCATTAATTAAAGATGGAGGATGTAATAAGTAAGAGAAAAGGGGTGTGAGGTAAGAAGGCAAGAGATAATGAAGGAGACCAGGCAGAGGCGAGAGAGAACGGGCGTGGGAGAGAGAGCTAGGAAGGAATGAGAGAGCATGAAGTACGAAAATCGGAATGCCAGAGCATGACGAGGCAAGGTGGAATGATAGAGCAGGAAGTTGGCGATAGGGAAAAGAGGAAAATTCCGAAGGAAACAAGGGAAATTCGAAGGGGAAAAACAATATGGTCGCTGTTGACGAGGAATGACAAAGGAGGAGGTTTCGGCGCGACGTCATCCAAGATGGCCGCTGTGGCTCACGGCGGCACCGCAGCCTGCTGCCTGTATCGCGTGAACATACTATTTCTAGTTCCTAACATTTATTTTAATTTTATTCATAACCTGTAATATATAATTTGTAATTAATATGAATCAGAACAGACAGAATATAGGTGTGCTGATTATGTCTAATAAAGCTGTGAACGTAATCATGACTCTACTATACATAGTGGCTGTTGTTAATGTGTGCAGAAAGTCAGCACGTGAGGTGTTTACAAAGGCCGACTTACGCACAGAACGCCGCAGATTGAATAAAGAGCGAGGAGAACTGAATGAATGACGAGGAGCAGAGAATGGGAGGCTGCTTCCACACACATACTCACGTACTATGATGCGAAACAGGTTTCATTTCCGCTCTACCACGTAATTCTGACTAGTTTTGGGGGAAATTAACCTACACTACGTGACAGCCTCCTCCCACCTAAAACAGCTATTTCCGGCAACTTGTTACATTAATAAAAGTTGACGGCCGAAATTTACTTGTCAATTATAATGTATAAAGAAGTTTGTTTTAGATGACTTTCTTGGGATCCCGCTTGTCTTCTCCAATTCTCTTCACTTTATTTTTGCTAGATATAAAAGGGCAGGAGACAAACCATAGTAAATGTATATTTCCTGTGTTGGTTTTTCTTCCCTTAAACATATATCTTTAGAATAACACTCTTTGGCTTGACCTATACTATACCAAAGAAGCAATACTTTGTGAAAGCATATGCATATTTTAGCCATGCATTCACCGTGGTAGACGAATTTCCCCAGTTATTATAAGACTTGCCAAAATAAAAAGTTTGTTATCACTTCTAGATCTCTGCGTGTACATTAAAGAACTGTTTATCGCCCCTTCTTGCACATCACATTCGAACAAATTCTGTACTATTATTCTTCTCTCTCGTCTTTCCTTTCACCTCCATCACGCTGTAGACACGTTCTGTAGTAATTGTTTTTCCCTCCCGAGCAGTCTTACGAGGTCTTATTTCAACATGTTCGTGTATTTGTGTACACGTACTGGTTTTTTCCAACAGTATTAGTCCACGAACCACTCGAAACCAATAATAAACAAATGAAGAAATTGAATAAATACGATCCTGCAGACAATATTGCAAATAAAATGTTTATGTTGACGGAAGCTCTACCAGGCTAGAGATGTGCATTGAATACGTTAACGTTCACCTACTCTCTTTTTTAGGAATACAAAAAATAGCAGGCCTATATGGAGATAAATCTTTTGATTTCATAGAGTCGTCTGGGTTAATTCTATTTAATTTCAAATTTTATTTAAGGGTAGTTTACGTTGCATAGTAATTGCAATAATTTGTAAGTATGTATAATCAATATTTTAATTAAAGAACTAAGGTTAATTTCTGAAGTGCTCACTTTATCGTGAACAGCCTTCAGTAAGATACCATCCCAGAGTGAGTTCGGGAAACCATGAAAAGGCGAAAGCAGGTTGGCTGGGCGGGATTCAAACCCATGACCTCCCGATTGCGAGAGCAAAGGCTTCACCTCGCTGGGTTTGAAACGCACTGCTGGAAGTATTGTATAAAGTCATTCAATTTGTTGCCTAAGTAATTATAAGGAGGCTTTGAATAAAGATCTTCAGGTATAAAATCTCTGGTAAGCCCTGAAGCTGTGTATGAAAACGAAAAGTTCGTTTTGCTAGTCAACGCCGATGAGCCTTCTGGGATTAAAGGTAAGCCATCAACGAACACAATAAATATAATACGCAGTTTCTCACAATGCTGAGCAATGTTCACGATAAAGTGAGTACTTTTAAAATCAACATTAGAAAAATATCACTGCCCCTGCGTGAATATATTTCAATGGGTACACTGAGTGACATTCGCCCCCCTGTAAAGTTGGTAACAATGGACGGAAAGTAGTTCCATATCTAAATGTCGAATAAAACGTGTTAGTTGTCCCTTTGGGATAACTTAAATAATTTTTTTCGCTTTCTTTTTAATGCACCGGAGTGTAAATTTTACAAGATTTGTAAAATATTTACTTTTCTAATAATTTCGCAGTTTCACCTGACCTTCGCATGAATAAAGTGATGAGGCCCATGGCAATGTTAATTCTACATAAGGCGGAAGAATACATGACGTGCATACAAGTAGATCTTTTGTAGGGCTTCCGAAAGTGCTCAGTTTACTATGGACAGCCAATAATAAATATATGCCACTTTCGAGACTACATTTCTTCATACGTTATCTGGACTGGAGTATAGATTCCTGTCAGCATTTTCGCAACAATATCAAGGGTTTGTTTTAAACGACCTTACTAAACACAATATAAAGGGAACGTACTGCGTAATGGAGAATATATAATTGTGTTTAGAAAATCACACTTGAATACACCACAAGTGTATTTAATATCAACAATCAGCATTATTGTAAACACTGTTAAAATAATGTCGTAGCGCTTCTACGTGAATATGAGTGAGTGGAGAGATTTGGGCGGCTCTTAACAGCTAGGACTTGAGAGCCGATGGGGGTGGTTGAGGTGAGAGTGGAGCAGCGACAGAATGATGGGGTGGGGGAAATGGGATATCCCCGAGAAAACCCGTTGAGAAGCGGCGTCGTCCGGAACGATCCCCACACTCGAAAATCCGTGAATGACCCGGCGTGGCCGGTTCGCCCTGGTGGGAGGCGAGCATGCTAACCGCTCAGCCCCCGCGGCTCCTCTAAGTAAATATTTATAAACTAAGTGAAAAATGTCTGTACATCTTACAAACAATGGGTGACTGGAGCCTCCCCCACCCCCTCCTCTTCGGAACTGACGTCACGGGTATAACTGTGGGAAGAAAGCGATGCCTACTGAACACTGTCATAGGTAAATACATACAAACTACGATCACTACTTACCGGAATTGTGTTGAGCAAGAGCAACACATGGGGCTGTTGAGAGTAGCAATATTTAATTATTACAACATTGCACACATTTCTACGTTACAGATATTTTCACTCAATTACAAAAAGTTTTTCCCCCTTATTTGATAGAACACAGAAACGTGCAGAACTACAAGTTTTACAAAGCCCCTGCAGAAAATTCTTTCACAAACAATCCATTCCAATCTTTGTCGTCAGCATCTTTTATGCCGTTACACAAACTGTAAACTTCTTATAAAATTCTCGTCCCACCTGCGATTACAAAATAACTAATGATGGCAACTGTTGTTCAACTTCCTCAGATAATTGTTGTTTTTGCCCACACACACACTTCCAACCTTATTGTAGTCTAGCATGTAACATGTGTGGTTTACTTCCGTGTGTCCCATAGTGCTACTAGCGTTCTCTATCGAGGTCTATTTTAACAACTGAACCTCGTCCATTCTTTGTAAACCAGTTTCTCAGCATTTTTATTGTAACTTTATAGGCGAAATTATGTATATCTACACCGTATTGCTGCAGGAAACGTACAAAATATTTCTGCAACTCCATGTGATCTACACAACACTTATTTTTTTAAAATTCGATATTATTTTACACACTGCACCCTAAGATTTTGAGAAATTTCCTGTAATTTATTTTTGCGTTATAAAATTATCTGTGGCAACAAGCTTCCAAATAATTCCTTGGGCACGTACAAAAATAATTACATAGTATATTTGACAGCGTATGGCATACGCCACCGCAAGGTAGACATCAAACACAACTTATTTCAATCATTCTATTGTTGTGTTCCTTTTCTTGTTTTCACAAAATGGAGTTCTCCAGGTGAGAACATTGCCTCAAAACTTCAATTATTTTTGCTTACTTTCCGAAGGAAGAAAAGCTTATGAGATTTCTTCTCCATGTGTGTCTGTGTGTGCCATACGGGGAAATTAATTTTTTTATATCATATGTTCCGGAAAAATCTTTACATATTCCTACCACATTTGGTAAACAAGAAGTGCTGAGGCAGATTGTTTAAAGAAGTAAATTTTAAGTTGGTAAGCCACTTATTTTCGAAATGGCGGCTACATTGCTTTTAAAAAAAAAAAACTTAGAATGATATATCATCGAAACCATGTAATCGATTCTAACTTAACTAACAAGCAGAACTGCGGTAGTTTAAAAAAATCTGGTATGTTTGAAAACGCTCAGGCACTTATTTTAAAATTCACAGCCATAAAGTCATTCTAACTTTGTAAGCTATAAAATCGAAAACAATTAATTTCAACTTAACATTGTATGCTCGATATATATGTGTGTGTGTGTGTGTATGTGTGTAATAACCATATAATTTGTCCATAAATGTCCTCATTTCTCCGCCCTTTTGTAAAATAGCCCCACATGAAAATATATAGTCATGTAGTATCTCGCGATAAAATCAACCGATTTCTACCTAATTTGGCAAAGAAATTGTACTGTGTTAGGCCAATTTAATAAGTACGTTCTAAGTGTGACAGACCCTTATTTTCAGAATGATGGCTTTAATAAAACTTCTGCTTAGTATACTATGTCTATGAAATTTTGTAACCTATTTAAACATAAATTTGCATACTGGTAATATCTATCACAATAATTGAACGTGCTAATATCATCTATCTATGACGATCTTGGCGTGATATATTGGAGGATTATTGTTATATCTGGAGGACCAAACAACCGATTCCCACCGAATTTTACATGCAAGTAGTGCTGGAGTATAGTATGTAAACTAGCATATTTTAGGTGCCACAAGCTGGCTTTTAATGGTGTTAATATAAATAATTTTGATTAGTATGTCATATCATTTAAATTATGTAAAAAACTCTTTTTTATACTAACGGTATTTCCTAGAGGCATTACTCATGCATACAGGCGCGCTCTGTACCCGGGCTTTGTGCAAAATAGCGCCAGGTGAGAGAAATAAATATTTTTCCATATTTTCTAAATAACTGAACTAATTTCAACCAAATGTTTCACAACAGTATTGCTCTAGACGGCTGTTTAAACTTACATCATTTAAGTAAGCTCAGGCACTGATTTTCAAAATGGTGGCCAACTAAATATTTGATTTATTTGGGTTATAAATAGTATGCAATAGAGAGAGCTGGGACAAGAATCCAGGATGTTGCTCGGTGGCTCAGGCTGCCATCTTGGATTCCGACATTTTGGTTTGCTCTCTCAAAATCACGTGTTTTTCCCCAAAAATCACTTGTTTTTACCCAAAACTCAATTCATAAATAGATTATTTTACAAACAAATCACCTAAAAAAAATCCCATTTTGCCCAGTTACAAAAAATGGCTCTGCAAAAAAAATCCTTCAGGGGCTTCTGGCCACCATCTTGAATTTCCCTTTTTTCCTCAAAATAGATTATGTTTCCCTAGAAATTTCCTTTTCATTACAAATTTCCCTTTTTTTCCTAAAAAAATTTCCCTTTTCATTAAGAATTTTCCTTTTTCCATCAAAATCAGTCATTTTAACCTTGAAATCTATCTTATTCCTTAAAAATTCACTATTTTCACTAAAAAAAGTTTCTCAAATTTATGTTTGAAAAAATTGTATAAATTCTAAGAAAAATCTCTGAAAGTACAAAAAGTTAAAAAAAAGTTCCAATAAATTCCAAAAAAATTTAAAAAAAAATTCTAAGAACATATCACGTCAACCTCACACTCATCCCACCACCCTAAACATTAAACCTCCACCCTTACCAACCCACATTCTAATACTACGAAACAAAGATAAATTACAAAAATTAAAAAAAAAATATTAACAACAATCGTAACTCCAGCATGTCTCTGTCATGACATCATTACCACCAGATACGAGATAAATATCTAACCATTCATCAAACAAACCACCTGATTATACCAACAGCAAGCATAATACATTACAGACTACTACCGCCATGTTATATGCAGACTTCATCGACCTTGACCCCATGACCTTGATTGACCTTAAAAATAAAAACTCTAGAAAATACATAAAAGTCAACCAGCATAATACATAAGAGACCACTACCGCCATATTAGATGCAGACTAACTTGACCTCTACCTCATGACCTCGAATTACCTTGGAAATGAACAACTCGAGAAAAATACATGATCGCCAGCAAACATAATACATTACATACTACCACTATTGCATTATATGCAGATACCACGACCTTGACCCCATGACCTAGATTGACCTTGAAAAGAAAAATCTATTAATAAATGCACGAAAGACAGCAAGCATAATACACGTGAGTCTACCACTGCCATATTGGATACAGACTGACTAGACATTGACACCATGATCTTGAACGACCTTGAAAACCAAAACTCGAGAAAAATATATGTGAAGAGGCACCGAGCTGCCACGTGATTGCAGGTGGCCACTCACTTGCAGGTATTGAAACATCACATGAGGAAGTCAGTCTCTGACTCCAAAATGACTCATATTGAATCAAAAATTACCCCCTCACCACCACTATCCCACGACAACTGCGGTGCTATCTGTGGTTCTGCGGTGTTAATTGCGGTACTGTGGTGCTAATTGCGATGCTGATTGAGGTACTGCGGTGCTTATTGTGGTGTTGCTGTGCTAATTGTGGTGCTTATTGCTGTGCTAATTGTGGTGCTGATTGCGTTACTGCAGTGCAAATTGTAGTGTTGATAAATATGATGCTGATTGTGGTGCTGTGGTGCTAATTTCAGTGCTGATTGTGATAGCGGTGCTATTTTCTGTGGTCATTGCGGTGCTGATTGCGATTGCAATGCTAAGTGTGGTGCGAAGTGCTGTGCTGATTGTGATTGTGGTGCTAAGTGCTGTGGTAAGTTCGGTGTGTTTGTGTTGGTTGCAAGTGAAAAACTCCATGTTTTTCAAAATAAAATTATATAGCCCTATCTCCAAAACCTGAAATGCAAACATTTTATTTAATAATCTCGCTTTAGAAAAGTATATATCCAGGTCCCTCGGTATATTTCATCGCTTCCTGGGTAAACTGTACTTACACTTTGCAATAAATGTGCTCAGGGCTACAGAAGGCTCCCACCACGCTTCGCCATTGTTCGATGAGCAGCATGGACTTTGTACTGAACAATGCCGCAACATGACAGGCCATCACCATGCTTCCCAATTGGTCAGCGTCGCATGAAAAAGACTCTTCGTATGGACCACCCTCTCATGCCGATGTGCATTTTTAACATAGGTGAAAACTCGATCGCAGAATCGGCACTGGAGGCAACCAGTTAGTGATAATGCAGGTTCACGGCCCCATGATAGTCGAGGTCAAAACGAAGCCTTGCGTATTCGCAATTTGTCTTCGAGATATGGAAGCACTCGTTCGCCTTCCATCAAGGCGAACCGGGTTTCAATCCCCGGCCATGTCACTTCCGGTTTTTCGCAAGTTTGAATCGTGCCGGACGATGCTTCTGATCGGCGGGTTTTCCCTAGAATCTCCCGTTTTCCCCGTCCTTACATTCCGGCGCCACTCCATTCTCCCCTACTTCACCCTCATCGGCTCTCAAGACCTGGTTGTTAGGAACTGCCCAAACCCCTGAACTAAACTCAGCTTAGAAGCAAGGCATTCACTGATTCTCCCCTTATCCGCGTGTTCGTCGAATGCAGAACAATCCTGGGATATTATCTCTTCGTAACTGAGCCGCTCATTGTGATCCAGTAGGTAATATCGCCGCGCTGTGGACTCGGGTGGAAGCAGGCCGGCAGGAACATATCCAGCGCCTGTTTGATACGACGCCAAGGAGTGTATTCCCCAGCCGTGGATATTTAAGCACTTTCGGAATCAAACTTCCAAAATATGTCACTGCCCCTAGCTGCATACATTTCAACGTGCGCGCTGAGTGACATGCACTCAATAAAGTCGGTAACGACAGAGATAAGGTAGATCAGTTTCTTGACGTTTAAATGCTGTTCATGATAAAGTGAGCACTTTTGAAATCAACCTTAGAAAAGAGTCACCGCCTCCTGCCTGAATATATTTTAACGGGCACACTGAGAGCTTTGCACTCAGTGGACTTGGTAGCAATGGAGGGAAAGTAGTTCTATATAACTTAGTCGAATAAACAGTGTTAGGATTTGTATAATATTTGCTCTTCTAATAATTCCCCTCTTTTATTTGACCATCACATGAATAAAGTTATGAGACTCGTCGCAACGTTAATTGTACATAAGACAAGAGAATACATAAGGCGTGCATACAAGTAGATTTAAGCAAAACTTTCAAAAGTACTCATATTACCGTGAACAGCTTGTAGTTAAAAAAGTGTTACCTACCTAAGCATTCGTGAATACTGAAATTATTTGTTTTGCGTTGGGTTTTTTTGTTTATATATGTGTCAGAATTATCAAAGTTGTAAAATATTTAGCAAATAATTTTACAATTTCACATCCTTGATAAATGAACAAAGTGGCGAGGCTAATGGCAATATTAATTGTACGTTTGGTGGAAGAATACACAATGTGCATACAAGTAGATCCTAAGCATGGCAGTAGATGTATAATGCCGATCCTGGCACAGCACATTTTCTGGGTTATTTCTTCTAAAATTACTACAAAAATTCAGTACACTGAATAGGGTTATTTTGTCTAAAAGTAGAGGAAAACTCAAAGAATATGAAATTCGATTAAAAAATCGTGAAAATCATGTAAACAAAAAAAAAGGTCGAAATCAAGTTAGTTGAGGGTTAAATTTAAGCTGTAAAAGCCTGTTATAAAGGAGCTCTCAAAAATGCGCAAGTTTAAGCAAAAAAAGCAAAAACTTTAAACAGTTTTTCAAAAATGTGCGCACACGATTCGGCACAGGTAAAACAAGCAAAATTATATAAAATCAAGCAAATGTATGGCTCAAACAAGTAAATCAGATGAAAAGATAATTGATAGACTTTATAAAATTTATTCAAAAGAAGTAAAATATCAATGAGACTTTTTAAAGTCTAAAAATAAAGAAAAATCTGAAGCATAGCCATTACTGAATCCATAATCCCAACCAACTGAACAATCCAAACCATGAACATCGTCTTAAATATTAGGAAATTTATCTGATATGAGATAATTTTGATAGATTATTAAAACAATTTTGAAATGAACAATGTCCAATTATTTATCAATAAAAATTTCTGCTTATATAATTTCATATCCAATATCCCTAACTTCTAAATGTTCTGTAATTTTATCAATTTATAATATTAATAATGTATACATGTTTTATAAAAAAATAGTGATTCTATGAGAAAATTTGAATTATAATTGTTATTTTTTATTCGATCAAATAATACGTATATATTTAAAAAAATTCGCAAAAATTTTTAATGCAACCTCTCAACTATGGGTCTAAAAAATTGTATTAAAATATCGAAACAATTTATTGTTTCTGTAAAATAGTTTACATTATCCATTTAATAATATAAAAAATTTATATATCTTCAGTGATATTTTTTTTCAAACAATCATACGTTAAATTTCTTTGGATAATTAAAACAACATTACAAATTGTACCAGCCTCAACAGCTTTTTTTTAAATCAACACTCATTTTAATATTTGTTTTATCTTTTAACTACTGCTGTTTTTCTATATAGGCAGTCAATAACATATAAAGGTCTTCGTCCCAAAAATGAATAATTATTGATATCGCCATGATAATTTGTAGTTGGTTTATAATAAAGTTCATTATATCCGTATATAGTAACTAATTTTGTTCTTGAATTTCTAAAATCATTAAAAGCAAGAAGCGTTTTAAGACATACCATTTCCAATATCTATATTCCAATTATCTTTCGGAAAAATTTCATTTCTACCATTTTTAACAAAATATATTTCTCACATTACAATGATCAAACATTGAAGCATTCACATATTACTCGGCCCGATCTTTTCTATTAGGTTGGAATCCCACAATTACAAAATCAGGCATGTTAAATTGTAAATTATTAAACTGATATTTTATATCAAAGTTAAAAACAGTTGCCCAGCAGGAACCTTTTTTTTTTAATTGCTAATACTTGAAAACAATATGAATTTTCGGATTGTTATATATATATTTTCTTTAATTTCAATTTATGTGTTAGCTTTATATTCAACCATAGACCTCATCATTTCTTATTTTCCAATAACAATTTAACCTGGATCAGCATAAGTTTTATGAACCTAACCAACTTTTTTTTTTACTTGAATTAACCAATAAATAATTGTTATCAGACGAATTTCGGAAGAAAAAAAAGTGATTTTATAACCACCTTTACAGTAAACTTCATTATTATTGCTAATAAAACCAAACAAATATCTTAATCGATACAATATTTCATTTATTTTATCACTACGAACAGATTTTACTCGATATTTATTATGAACACCAGTAGATTCTAAATAATTTTGTTCACCTGGTGATCCTAGCAAGATATTAATCATTGCCGAAGTTATTCCAGGATTATCAACAACCTCAATAATTTGTCCATGTTTTGAAATTTATATCTAGAAAACTGAAATGGAAAAATAATTAGAACAAACATCAATATTATCTAATTTTTCGTATTTTGCCTCATCTCCATTTTTATCTCTTTTTAGTAGGCGATATTCGTCAAAAACATAATATCATTTGGAATAAAAAAACCATCTCCTTTTGGAATATCAAATTCTATTCGATTATTGTAAACATTTAAATTTTTAGTATTTTTATCAGTTGGGAAAATGTTTGTCCCTCAAAACTCTCAATGTTTTATAACTCATTTATAAGTGTGTGTGTGTGTGTGTGTGTGTGTCTATATATATATATATATATATATATATATGAAGGATTCGGAGGGAGTTCATCAAGTGGAATTTCTCATCGAGAAGTATAAAATTATAAAAATAACCATGAGGTAGAATATAAAAAAAAAAACAACAAAAAATATCTACCATTAATTCGTGAATTTCAAAATATTGGCAAAAAAGTATAACAAATAGGCGAAGAAAATAAAAATCTAATAACAGTACTAGTACCTGTTGCTGCGAAAAATTAAGATTATCCTCCAACACCAGAAGAAACATCATTTGAAGAAGAACTATTTGCAGAACCAGAATCTCCTAATAAAAATATTATAACAGTACTAGTACCTGCTGCTGCGAAAAATTAAGATTATCCACCAACACCAGAAGAAACATCATTTGAAGAAGAACTATTTGAAGAACCAGAATCTCCTAATAAAAATCTAATAACAGTACTAGTACCTGTTGCTGCGAAAAATTAAGATTATCCACCAACACCAGAAGAAACATCATTTGAAGAAGAACTATTTACAGAACCAGAATCTCCTAGTAAAAATCTAATAACAGTACTAGTACCTGTTGCTGCGAAAAATTAAGATTATCCACCAACACCAGAAGAAACATCATTTGAAGAAGAACTATTTGCAGAACCAGAATCTCCTAATAAAAATCTAATAACAGTACTAGTACCTGTTGCTGCGAAAAATTAAGATTATCCACCAACACCAGAAGAAACATCATTTGAAGAAGAACTATTTGCAGAACCAGAATCTCCTAATAAAAATCTAATAACAGTACTAGTAACTGTTGCTGCGAAAAATTAAGATTATCCACCAACACCAGAAGAAACATCATTTGAAGAAGAACTATTTGCAGAACCATAATCTCCTAATCTGGAAGAGCAAATGGGAATTGTACCATTAAAACATTTACCAACTATGGAAGGTGTTTCTACTATAAATCTCGGAAAATATATTTCTAAAAATATTAATTTTATTAATGAAAAATTTGGTTTACGAGGAGTTGGTCAAGATTTTGAAATTGGTGATACAAAAGTAAAAAGAGAACGTGATTTTTTATTTGTCAAAGAAAAAAAATGTGAATTAAGAGGTCTTATTAATTTTTTAACAAAAAGTACATATGAATAACTCGATGGTAATTTCAATAATGTTAACTTTAAAAGTTACGAAGATATTATTTTAGCAACCAATACTATATTTTCAAAAATATGTTCCTAATAAGTAAATGAATAATCCAAGTAGTAACACGAAGTATATTGAGATAATTAGTCCGATTTATGAAAACTATATAATAAAATTCACAATCAAAATCATTACCAAATACACCAGAAAGAATGGTTTTTCCAAGAACTCACAAATCTGGAGAAGGGATAAAAAAAATTATAATTATTTGCCCAAACAATACATTTGGATGGTTGATTTCAGAAAATTAATTTATATATTATTAGTTATTCAGGGCGAAGAAAATTCTGGAAATAATAGTTTTTACAATGAAAATGTGAGCATAATGAATATGTTATGCAATAAATTATCTGAATTTGTCATAAATAATCCAAAGGTATATCATATCTTATCAGAGTTTTAAATGTAATTCCACATTCATTCTGGAATTCAGAATACCATGCAAAGGAGCGATAAGCTGGGCATTAATTTAAATTTGCCCTAATTACATTTGCCCAGTTATAATTATTGTGCTCCATTTACAAAATTAAATAAAAGACTTGAAAGAAGTGATAAGAAGTGATAAAGGAGTAAATAAATTAAATAAAGCATGCAAATATCATGATATTGCTTATAGAGATCACAAAGATTAAATGCCAGGCATGAAGCAGATAAAATTTTACAAAAAGAAGCAAAAGAAATTATACTAAATAAAGATACTTTAATTGGAGAAAAAATTACTTCTGCTGCTGTTGCCTCAACAATGTTTACAAAAACAAAATTAGGATGGGGCATTAAAATTTACTAAACTAATAATACTTTTTTTTTGCTTATATAAATGAAGATAACAAATATTACTTTTGATATTCCTTAACTTTACCATTACCAACAGTTTTAAAAAAATGGCTAAAAAAAAACTAGTAATGGTTTACATCATGGAGGAATTATTTCCACTGTACTCGCCGCCTTAGGAGCAGCTGCCGCAATTTATAGTGCTGCTGAACAAACTAGTAAAAATAAAAAAGAATTAGAAGAAAAACAGAGACATCATTTAGCAGTGGAAAATAAATCAGGAAATGGATTAAAACGAGGAAGGCCAAAAAAATATTGAATTTATCACCATTATCTAACGTCGATATTAAAAAATATGTAAAAAAATAATAATTAAAAAAATTTCACAAATGATTATATGATTGATGAACTACCAAAAAATATGTACAAAAATGAATGTGCTGTGGTTAATTATGGTATTTCAACTAATCCTGGCACTCATTGGTTTTGCTATTTTAAAGAAAATAATAATGTTTATTATTTTGATTAATTTGGAGGCAAAATTCCCACTAATTTAATTAATTATTTCAAAAACAGAAACTTTTATTCTAGTGATGATCGCATTCAGAATTTTAATTCAGTTATATGTGGAAATCTATGTTTAATTGTATTACGTCTTTTTTCGAGAGAATTTAAGTTTAATGATATAATTTCTATATTACTAAATTACAGATATATTTGGGAAAGCATTAATCAAATATTTAAATAAAAACTTTGATAATATTGCTGAAGATTTAAAAAACCTATGTAGATTTGCAATGCAATTCGAGTGTTTATTCTTTACTAAGTGAGTTAAGCACATGTTTTGATTTTACAAAATCACATGTTCCATTTTTTGGATGAAGAATTGTTAATATAGGTGAACTTGTAGATAAAAAAGACACGATCAATAAAATATTTTTGATATGTATATAGCAGATTATGCATTAAAAAAAGATGTTTCAAAATATAAAACTATTGTTTCTGATTTTGCTCTAAAAGTAGATATAAATTTACAATTCAATAACACAATTGCTGATTATATAAAACGAATAAATAATCCAAAACAGAAATTTAAAAAAGAAGCAGATTCAAAGTATAAAACTATTGTTGCTGACTGTGCATTAAAAAAACGATGTGGATTCAAAATATAAAACTATTGTTTCTGACAATGCTTTAAAAACAGATGTCGAATAAAAATACAACACTTGTGTTTCTGATTTAAAATCATATGTAGAATCAGAATATAATATAATTGTTTCTACTTTACGAGATCAAATGAGTAAGATTTTTGTTTATACAACAGATTATGTTTCTCTTCATAATGGCAGAATTAATAATATGACGGATCCTATTGATGGAAAAATTCTGTCAATAAAATATTTTTTTATAAAGAAATATCTGATAAATTACAAAATTTAAACCAATGAGTTTTAAATAATTGTGCGATACTTGTTAACTTAAAAATAGAAAAATGTAAGGAAAAGAATCTCGCTTATTTTATTTATGTGCAAAGTGGAATAAAATTAACAATATTTTTCACATAGAAAATAATTCAATTTTCTTATTTTTTGTAATGGATTGTAGTGTTTATAAAATAACTACTGATGATGATGTCGCTGCTATTGTAGCATTGCTCTGAAATTGTATTTGCTTGTTTGAAATAAGTTTAATAATTTGTGAAACAAATTCCTTCCATTCTGATGGTTCCTCCATAGTGCTGCATATGAAATTAACATGAGTATGGATATCTGTGTGCTTCACGTCCTTATGTTATTCGAAATATCGCGAAGGAAACGTTTTGCGCCTAAAAAGCATCCAAAAAAATGGGTTTTTAAATAATTTCCTTACATTTGCAAATGTTTCTTAGATACAGACAGAAAACCTAATAGAAAATAATTAGTGTAATTTGAAAAGTTTCATAAAAACTAAACACTTCACAAAAGGTTAGGAATATACATAAACAAAGAAAGCATGTATGGCATATACATAAAAGAAAACATAGCAGTTACACGTTACCAACAGTACAGATATGTAACGTGAATGTCATTGTGTCCCTAACAAAAAACTAGTTACCAACATCACAGACAAATAAACACCAAAGAAAAATAAAATGAACGGAATGGTGTCTGTGAGCCTTTATGTGCATTGTACAAGTCCCTAACACGCCGTGGCATTCTTGTAATCAACGTGCTGATGCCATCTTCCGGAAAAAGGTCCCATTCCATCTAGACGGCTATTATGAGATCTGGAAGTGTTTCTGGAGGTTTTGTACGATGATAAACTGCTATTTACACCTTGTCCCAGACATGTCCAATGCTTTAGTACGCTCTCTGTACATCGCAAAAAGGACTACACAGCTCCTACCATTAGAACTGTCTTATCGCACAATACAAACTATTGTGAGGTGTATATTAATGAGCTCAAAATATATACAAGTTTATAAACAAAAACAACCCACGAGGCTAAATGTGTTCACGTAGCTGGGGCTTGTATATACCAGTGTTGCCAGACGTGCCAGAAGTCTGATATTTGTACCAGATTTTCTCAATTGTTACCACGTATAAAATTTTTCTCATTATATTACGCTTATGTGCCAGATTTTTGTTGGTCACAAAAGTTAGCTAAAATTTGCTGATGTAACTAAAGTATATGTTAATTTAGATTATTTTGTAAAGTAAGATAAAGATAATTCTATAAAAATGTTAAAGAGTATTTTAGGTTATTATGTACTTGTAGTTTGTTGTCATGCATAGTATTATGTCAAACTATTATCATAAAATCTTTTGAATTATTTATTTATTATTAATTCTATCTAAATATGTTTAATGTGAAATAATTTTCATTTTATAAAATAAGCACTCTACGTACCCTGAAAAATTTTATTTAGGTACAAGATATAACCAATAGCAATCCAAATTCCCAAATACAACTTTCAACGATTGTTTGAAAATCATGCTAATTTTTTTGTAACATAAAATTACTGTAAAGTCTACGTGAATACATTAAATGGTTTGGTGGTGGGGGCGGGCGGAGTATTTATTCGAGTACCAGATATTTATGGCGCGTGGTAGAATAATCTAATTAGCGTCGCCTGGCAACACAGGCACGTGCGGGCAATACACTAGTGCAATCGCTGTGTGTGTGTGTGTTGCAGAAGGCGTGGTGGTGCACGGGGAGGTACATGTGAACGGACAGCCAGTGGGGGACTTCATGCACAACGTAAGCGGCTTCATGCACCAGGAGGACCTCTTCGTGGCCAGCCTCACCGTGCGGGAGCACCTCAACTTCATGGTAACCCACACCACACTCGCTGCTTGCACGTATCTCAGCGCTTTGAATGCATCCTGCAAGGCTAGTGTCGGACTGTAACTTTGCGGTTGGGAACACCCTAAGAAATTATTCGTAAAAAAAACCATGATAATATACACAAATAGTGAGAAAGGATGAATGGTAAATTATGTCCCCAGACATCCATGGTAGACCTCCGAAATTCGCTTACGAAACAGTCAAATGCGTCTAGAAGTTCCCAACCTTGTATAGTACGAAAGATCAACATTCATACACTTGCGGTCTGATAGGTACAATTATTTCCATACAATGTATAGGTTAAAAACTTCCATTACAGTTTGGGAAGTTGACATGAAAAATTTTTACAGTGTAGAGAAGTGAAGAGAGAGAGAGAGCGTGTGTGTGTGTGAGGAAGATAGAGAGAGAGAGATTTGGGAGGCTCTAAACCACGAGTTCTTGAGAGAGAAAAAGAGAGAAAGAGAGAAGTGAAAACTGGGAAGAATATATATGTGTGATTGGTTTTGCGATGGCTAACCATTGGTCTCAGCTTCCCTAAGACACTAGTGTATGATCAGCTTCCCTAAGATACTATTGTATGATCAGCTTCCCTAAGACACTAGTGTACGATCAGCTTCCCTAAGACACTAGTGTATGATAATGTGTAGACCACCTCAACAATTACATAGTAGTGATGTGATGAAAGTAGTAAATTATGCATTGTAAAGTTCCAAATATTGTTCATTATGTACTGAGAGTACATATTAATACACGTCACTCTACAGTGGGTCACCTTATGCAATTGTCTGTTGGAATATACCAAATATCATTGCAGATATGGTGGCAAAATTTCAAGGCGGGATTACGACAGTTGAGAAAATGCTGAATGATGTTCAAGGTAATATTCTGCTGTGTGCGGCCATACTCGAGCGAATTGTGGAGGGGGGAGTGGTCACGGTGGCTGGGTTATTAGCACACTCGCCTCCTATCAAGGTCAACCGGGTTCAGTTCCCGGTCGGGTAACCGGATTTTCGCATATGCCGGACGATGCCGTTGGTCGGCAATTTTTCTCGGGGATCTCCCATTTCCCCCACCCCTTCATTCCAGCGCTGCTCCATACTCACCTCAATCGCCCTCATCGGCTCTCAATACCTCGCTGTTAAGAGCCGCCCAAGTCTCTTCACTTCACTTCACTTCCTGCGAATGGGGACGTTAGAAATTTTTAAAATTTGATGTAAATCCCGTATTTCTAACAGTGTTGTGGCTAGCTAGTTCTGTTGCTATTCTCGTTCTGTAGAGTGATGTGTATATAAGCATCATTGTGTACTCTCAGTATATGAAGTGGACACTTACAGTGCATAATTTACTAGCTTCATCACAGCAGTAATGTGTAGCTGGTACAGTGCCTTACACATGATCATACACCAGTGTCGTAGAAATGCAGAGACCAACTGCTTGCTAAAATAAATAAATCTCCCATATTCTTTTCAATTTTCAGTTCTGTGCGCAACGCCCGTGTTACAGTCCACAATTCCGTAACACGTATGTAAGATGAACACAGAGAGAGAGAAATTGGGATAGAGTGCTTATTCTAGCTGGCAGAAGAAATCTCCATCTTCCACCATCGGACTCCTCTTCTGATAAAAAAAGAAACCTTCGATAACCTTTGAGGTTATGTTAGCAAGTTATCTGAGATATTTGTGCGCTTTCTCTGTCGTTGTTTAAATGCAACTATAACATTTCGAAGTTATTCAAAGTAATTTATTCACTTAAAACCGTGAGCGTCGAAAATGTAAGGGAAAACAAACACGTTTATCCATATCGAGCGTGTGAGTTTGACAGTTGTATTGACGATGGGTCTGTACATGCGCACGGTTCACCTGCTCTTTAGTCCATGGCTGAAAATTGCTATGTAGCACTTCACTTTAGTCATGCGTGAACCAAGTGGTAACTGTGGGATTATTAGGAAAAACAGACGTGGTCATAATATGGAAACTCTCGTTCTAATATTTACAAAAAAAAAAAAAAAAAAAAAAGTGTTTCAGTAGCCATAAATGTACATCTCATACCCACAGTACAACGTGAAGTCACAAATGCAAATTAATATCAAAACATAATATGCAAACTAAAATTTATAAATAGTATTTATGTTGAAAAATTACGCATAACAAACAATATTGCTATTTGTTAAAACATAACTAGAAAAGACCAAACATATACTGGCAATGTGACCGAACCGACTTAGGCACGTCATTTTAAATATTAACATTACGGAACACAATAAAATTAATAATACATTCAAACTTATGGGAAGGCATACAAACAAAGAACAAAGAAATCACTACACGCAAATATAACTAATACAATAACAAATGAAAATTGACTTGATAACGCATTCAATACATACATAACTACAGTACGAACTCGAACGAGCGAAAAACACAAGTCATAGACCTTGAAAATCTAACATCCGATCGGGCAGCTGTGCTAAAAATAGACACCGCAAGATTTAACCTGTCAACTAAACTGGGAGGTGGGGCCGCGGTGACTCAGCGGTTAACCTGCTCGCCTCCCACCAAGGCGAACTGGGTTCGATGCCCGGTAGGGACACTCCCGGATTTTCGCATGTGGGAATCACGGCAGATGATGCGACTGATCGGCGGGTTTTCTCGGGGATCTGCCGTTTCCATCCGCCTTTCCATTCCGTCACTGCTCCACACACTCACCTCACTTCACCCTCATCAGCTGTTAGGAGCCGCCCAAATCTTTTCGCTCAACTGGTAGCCGGCACGCCACGGTGTACCCTAGCTTTTTGTGCATTTCTTTTTCCGAAGATCGATTTACAATCTCTCACTTTACCGTGAATTACTTTTACCTGCCAGATGCTAAGGCGTTTTGTCGGTTCGTTAAGGTTGGTAGCCCGCTTCAGTGAGAAAAAATCTCGATAAGTAGAGCAGCAGCAGAACATTTATGGAATCGATTTTCAGCACATTAGATTCCAAACTTACATCATCGTATAGGCTGTTCACGATTAAAGGAGCCCTTTTGAAAGCCCTGATTAAGATCTACTTATACTCATATTATGTATTCTTCCTCCATATGTAAAATTAACATTACCATGATTCTCATCACTTTATTCATGTGTCGGTCAAGTGAAAGTGTGAAATTATTAGATAAGTAAATATTTTACCAATCTGCCCATTTTTTACACTTTGATGCATTAAAAAAAACAGAAAACGAAAGAAATGATTATAAATACTTACAAATAATCACATAAAACTCTTTATTCGATGTTAAGATATGGAATTACTTCACCTCCATCGTTACCAACTTTACTGTATGCATATCACTCAGAGCGCCCGTTAAAA
Source organism: Dryococelus australis (assembly GCA_029891345.1). Classification (NCBI taxonomy): domain Eukaryota; kingdom Metazoa; phylum Arthropoda; class Insecta; order Phasmatodea; family Phasmatidae; genus Dryococelus; species Dryococelus australis. Next base: position 84,022,874 of record CM057006.1, on the reverse strand, counting down.
TACATGCAGGTAAGAGCAGTAACGTTTTTCTAAAGTTGATTTCAAAAGTGCTCACTTTATCGTGAACAGTCTCTACCAGAATACTCTATTATATTATTATTCTCCTATTTTCTGCAGGTACTATCAAAATACTGGTGAAGGTCTTTTGAAATAATTCTTTTTTTGTAGAAGAATCATTTGCTCTATTCTAGGTTTACACTTTATAAACTGCCACAAATATGCCGCTACATAATTTTTTTAATCACCTTTATTAATTCTTTGTAATAGAACTTATAATCACTATAATAACTTAATTCTGGTTCATTTAACATGTATAATTTTCAGCTTATAACTCTGTAGTTGTGGTTTTTGAAAATTATAAAACAATTCTTCTGAATTCAGAGATATCTTTAGAAATGGATAAACTGTAAATGACATTTGGAAAAAATGTAAATTCTTACATGTGACGTTTACTATCACGTAAATCCACCGTTTTCTGACGAGAGTCCGAATATAAAAGCCATTTTTATTCAATCCTGTGTTCCTACATCACGACTATTGTCCATTACATAAAAGTGGGGTAAATTCTGACAGACAATGTGACCAACCTACACAATATGTAAACAGTAAATGCTCTCGTTCGTACAGTATTGTATCAGCTGATGAATTGCTGCGGGTTCCGTATTGTTAGGTTGGCTAGTTTGACGATGGCTTTAGAAGAAAGTAGTACTCAGAACTGAAAGTTGTCATTTAAAATCATAATTATTCTTACAACACTTATCGTTTAAAATATATTTTAAAACAATATTAAATTTTCTCGGCTATTATTACTGGAATTTAAAAACATGTTTTGCATTTATGACGGAGTATTTCGACACATACGAACAGTAAACGACTTCAGTCAATGACTAGCCATGTTTATGTTTCCAGCCCTGTGAAGGCAGTTGTGCGTGCGCTTTTTTTTCTCATCGTGTTTATTATACGAATATCTTATTGGTGCTGTCGGAATATTTAATCGGCAGTTAATTATTTTTTATTTGCTTTTTTCAAACATAGTCGGTTGTAGGTAAGGTACTTTTGTAGTGCGTTTTCTTGAGTGAAATGTAATATTAATCAGCACGTCGTTAAAACTGCTCGTTCCGCCACTTTCCTTGCCGCCTTCCACAATGAAGTGACACGAATATAATTTCCGTATATAAGTTTAAGTTTGTTTGTATCAGGAAACGTGCACAGTTTAGATTTTACTGAATGATTTTGCAAATAAATTATTTAATGCTAGTGGCGAACAAACGTGATTTTAGTGAAGTAAACTCGCAATGATTGCCATAGAAAAACACGTGTTCAAAAGTTTGCAGATATTACAAACAGTAAGTTTGCGTGTTTTGTAAATGTATTTGTAAATTGTTAATATAATTATTGAAATACACGTGGCCTAAAAAGCAGCACTTTCCAAACTTTTGTAGTGAGTGAATAATATTTGTTTGTCTACATCGTAAATTCGAGTTTAACTTCGGTCAAAGTGCGTGCGTGTATATATTGCTGCATCTGTACGAATACGAACAGCGACGTATGTATTGCGTTTTGTGTTTTCATTAAAATTTTAATTTTCCTAATTAAATAATTTAAATGTTATTTCCATACGAGCAAAATTTTCCACGACTCCATCAAAACAATATGCAACTCAAAATGCCACACACTCACAAGAACATCAAAATAATCCCGTCTCACGAAAGACGTTAATCTAACCCCCCTAACCCCCACACAATCACCCTTTCTCCTGGAAATAAAATAAACAGAACCCAAAAAAAATTAACTCTGTAATTTAAAAATAAAACAAGTTGGAATGCTAACCTAGCTGTAATATCCTACAGTAATTACAAGACAAAAGTTAGCTAACGTCAGCCTTTCAGTGCCTGCCATTACAGGGAACACGAGGAAGGAGGAAAATGCAAGTGTGCATTGGACTCAAAACATTTGTTTGCAAACTATTTTCTTCAGTGACAAAACAGCTGAGGTGGATGGATACATTGTGGCCGTGCTACTTTTGTATAACTGTCAAAATTTACCCCACTTACATGAAATGGACAATACAAGCATACTCCATGTCACTACTAATGAGAATGTTTATACAAATATTTTGTCATTCCCGTCGCACTGTGTGCTGTAAAACTTGTAGTTGATGAGTATTATGCCGTATATAATTATTATATATAATTATTCATTTTAGCTGAGCTTGCAACGCCTTCTATATTAGCGCACCCCTCCCTGCCCCCTCAACAACCACTCGGCAAGGATAATTTTTTTTAAACCATGAAGTGAATTAAACAACTTATACTTTCTCACCGTATATTACGCTTTTATGTTAATAATTAAGTGGTGCTATGATTATGTTAATAATTAAGTGGTGCTATGATTATGTTAATAATTAAGTGGTGCTATGATTATGCAATTTTAGAATATCTTCGTTGTTTTAGAGCACAAGACGCAGTATCTAACTGCTATAGGCTGTTCACGGTAAAATGAGCACTTTTGAAATACCTGCTTAAGATCTACTTGTATGCACATTGTGTATTCCTCCGCCTTATGTAAAATTAACATTGCCATGGGCCTCATCACTTTATTTGTGCGTCGAAATCTGCTAATTCTTTCACTTCTGTGCGTAAAAAAAAGAACAGAAAGCGAAAGAAATAATTTTAAGCTATCACAAATAGTTACCTAACACTTTTTATTGAACGTTAGGATCTAGAACTACTTACTATCCTTCGTTACCAACTTTACTGGGCGAATATCACTCAGTGCGCCTATTAAAATATATGCATGCAGGAGCAGTGACTATTTTCAAAGGTCAATTTCTAAAGTGCTGGCTCATTTTATCATGAACAACCTTTAATATAAGTGATATCAAGTCTGTTAGCCGAGTGTCGAGTGCTTGATCCGGGCCATCGCCGCGTTTGCAGTAACATTGTTTTGTTATAATTGCACTAATTATTTGGATAAGCTCCGTCAAAGACAAATCCCGGTTGCACCAACATCTTCCCCAATCCGAGATCGAATGATCTCGGATTGGGGAAGATCCAAACGAGGATCCAGTATGATATTAGTTCCAATGTAAAAGTGTCGCACCAACGAAATTTCATGATTCTGGATTTCCGATTCGTCGATCTTGGGTCCAAAGTGAGAGATCGAAATTAAATGAGGGGCTGAGAAGCAAATTGATACAAGTTACATGTCAGCAATTGAGAGAAAAATCCACTTAAAGTTGTATCTGTAATAGAAAAATCCCAAACTTGGCTAAGTAAGACATGACTAGTTATTATTGTTGTTATTAGTATTCTTTTGCCTCAGATATTATTAATATGACCTACTATGGAAGATGTATATAATTTATGAGGTCTTAAAATCACTTGAATCACTTTGAAAAAAAAAATAATTTCGAAGCACAGTGATACAAGTGCAAATAAAACATTTCAATAACATATTTGGCCATAGTACACTATTTATGATACAAACTTTGCACTGCCTTTGTAGTGAAATTATATTTTCTTTTGAAATTTACTCATTATCATTGTCCAAAATATCACTTGCTTCATCAGAAAGAACAACTTCATCTGCTGATTCAGCTTCTTCACCATTTCCATCTGCTTCTTCTTCTGCTGTGATTTCCTGAATATGTGCTCTAGTAAGGGTGTCATCAACATTTGTCTCACCTTCTCTTCTGCCACTCTTTTTCCCATGTCCTCTTCGGGTTCGCGTTTCTGAAGGAACTGGTTCATAAACTAGGTGATCGAAGAAAGCATGATGTATTGATGGGATATACATTGTCAGTTCTTGCAAATTTTTCCACTTGGCTTGCTTGTTTTTTATTGGCACATCATACAAGGATTGCAGTGTAATGTGCGCACGTCTTCCATGAGAAGGTTTAGAGAAATTAGCACAGTAAAATGCCAACTCTTCATTTAACGTCATTTTTTACAACATTACAAACGGGTGCTGTTTTCCCACATGGATCGATCTTATTTTTCGCCGCTCGACTTTGTCCCCCTCTGTATTAGTTTTAACATTTGCTTTGGCACACTTACCCATATACGATATGGACACAAAATCATTGCGACGCATTCTAGTTACCTGAAACTTTTTACTGGATCTCCTAACGACATCCACCCAGTGATCAGGAACATACACATGCATCTCGTTACGTTTACGCTTTTCTACCAATCTAAAATCCTGATCGCAGTCATTGAATGTATGTCCAGGCTCCAGGAATTTGTGATGCACGGTTTAAATGTTAGTCCCCTCAAACAATATACATCCAAAACTTGACTATGTTAACTTTCTAATGTTGTTCAACAATCAGTGTATGCGATGGCGTGCTTAATTTCGTCATCTAAGCTGCTGGCGTACTTGACTAAGCAAGAGCCTACTTCCTGTGAGCCTCTTTTGGCAGTACTTTCATCCCACATGAACATATGAGTCTTACCAGTCACAATATTGTGTATTCCGCAGTTATATGTCCATAGCTGGCGAAGATAGTATACTTTGTTGGTTGAAAGACGAGTTGTTGGTAACGTTTTTTGCGAATCAAGCACTATCACAATGGTGTCCGTTCGAATTGATGCTCTTTCTGTATCTGCTTTCTTCTGTTACCTGGCACGCTCTGTTTTATAGAGGTGCAACATTTTTTCCCTTTCTATTTCCTTCTTTTATTTCCTGTCAGGATCACAACTGCGTAACAAATTGTTGAATTTGTCATATCTGCTGCAAGTGTCAGAACTCGGGCGGTGAAAACCCAGATTTAAATGGGTGTTGAAAATATGATGGTATGCCCATTCTTTCACAGGAGTTTCATTCTGTTCCTCAAACACAGTCCTATAAAGGTTGTGTATTATTGAAATATTAAGGCTTTCTGGAAGGAACTTATTCTGGGGACAGTGAATCCTACTGTAATGAGAAACATGCTTTGGAATATACTCGATGAGCTTCTTGACAAAGTGTGTCTTATGTTCAGGTGATGATTGGCCACACTTATATATTGGCGATATACCACTCTCGGATTTCTTAGTTGCAACTCTACTAAATGGAACATTTGAAATATCTAGAGTTTTTAGCAAGAACTCTTTACAAATCCGATTACCTTCCATTGTTACTACGGTACTGCGTTTCCTTGACGTCCTAGGAACTATTTTCTGCCTTTTTGGTTGTTTCAGTTTAATGCAGCTACCTACAAACGCAGTTTGAAAATCCCAGTTACCAAGGGCCCAATATTCAGTGAAAAGGGTTTGTATTTCTTGTTCTGAAATAGTTTCATTGCATTTATACCGGCAGTTGTGGTTGAATGATGACAACTGTCTCACTGGCTTTACTGTCCCTCTATTTCCATGTAAGATTTACCAGAATTCCGAAGTCTTTTTGTTACTTTCCATTTCCTCTTGGCTACTTCTCGTACACGTTTCAGACCCCTAGAATGTATTGTGAATGTCTCTGGATCTAGAACATTTTTCTCATGTGTTGAGGTTGAAGCAGTGTTTGGCAGTGGTGTTGGTCTGATGGCATGTAGTTCCCATCATTGTCTGTATCATCAAATGGTGAACTCGAGTCTCCTGCAAAATAACCACAATGTAGGCCTAGTCTAAAACATGCACTCTGGCTCACATAAAATCATACTGACACCTGTGACAGTTCTTGAGATTCATTAAATTGCTGTTAAGATAGTAATATTTTAAGTGATTATGGGAAGAAACATTAATTTGGCCGTAATTTTTCTTAGTGAATCACAACATGTTTTGATCCTGTCACCATAAACAATGTAAGCTAATAGCCATTAATTGGTTCCGAACTGTCACAATAGTAAGTTAACTTATGTTCTTGCCACATAAAAATATTAACACCATAGGAATGGGGTTACGGAATGCATAAACAATTGTGTATAAAAACGAATGCACTATACTATGCTTTAGAATCAAGTTTAAGGTTTTCAAACTCCTAACCTGCAAAAACAGTAATAAAATTCGTAAATTTACTGAACATCCTGTAGTTTTGATTGCGCCTTAACTAACAATTAGCAAAAGTTTAATTTAAACTCTTTAATATTGTTTAACAAAACATACGAATGATTGCCCCTATCAATATTCGAACCGAAGACCCTCCAGTTCTCATTTTAACAATGTATCCACTAGACAACATATCCATATGTTTAGGCAGGAAAATTATCTACATCGAAACCCATAAGTACAATTTCAGCTATTGTAGGCTTAAACATGATCAAATAGGTTAATGGTTGTAAAATTGTTACATATATAATCATCTTTTTAAAGCCTGAGTTTATTATTTAATAATAAAACACTCTTCATTTGGCCTTTGCGATATCTCTTTACTTCTCAGTCCCTCAAATATGAGACAAATTTCGTTATTGGTTCATAATATATGACGTAATGGAATAAGCTTATTTTTCATTATATATTGAACTAGATGTGCAATATGTTATCTGTTTTAAGTGAAATAATGTTGTACGAATTTTACTGAATAATATTCAAGTACGTAAAAAGTTGTTTTGATTTCTCAATAAAACAATTGAACGTGGTTCTATCTGTTGGCGTATTTTCAAACTACATTTGCTGACGATGGCTGCTGATCTCGGATCGAGATTTCGAACTGCCAATTTCGATGGTTCGAAATGATCTTCATCTCGATCTCCATTCCACCTTTGAACTCGAATGCTGAAACAGTTTCCTATGTCGATCTTAGATCCGATTTCGGATCAAGTTTAGAACCACGATGGCGCATCCGGGCATACGTAACACTACATATAAGATGTAAAAATTACAGCAAACATTCTAAGTAATGGAATTTGAAGTTTCCTAGAGTGAACGGAGATAGTGAAGTGGATTCGAGACACGGCATCGTCGCAGTGCAAGTGCGTGGTAAAGGGGAGTACGTTCCTGGAGGGTAGATGACAAGTCCTCCACGTAATAGCGGGGTGCAAAAACGCGGCGTGACTCTGACGGGAATAGAGAGCAGATTGCTTTGACGGGAGCCAGTGCACACTGGATGCGACCACCGCCCCAGAAGACATCCTGTACTGTTAGATGTATTATGACGTTACAGCCGACCTACCGTGGCGCAGTCGGTTGGTGCGCCACCATCTGGGGTGCGGGAGGCTCTGGGTTCAAATCCCGGCTACGGCATGGGTGTTAATTTCAGTTAGGTTATATGTTAGTCTGTGCGGCGTCCCCTGCTAAGCCTACCAGCATACAATCGGGGGACGTTAAAAAGCCCTTTAAACAAAACAAGCTATGTTATACTCAGAAGAAGGTTTTGTTGAAACAAACAATGTTTGTTTGGCGAGACCAAATTATTTGTTTAAATATTTTGTTTGTTGAAAACAAGTTATTCTGTTGTTCTTATTTTGTTGCCTCAAACATGTGCGACTATAAGACTTCTTTGGCTCAATTACATTAAACAGTTCGGGTTAATATTAGAAAATTTGGAAACATCGACCTGCATTCGAGTGAGTGAAGGACTCTTAACCGCGAGGTCTTGAGAGCCGATGAGGGTGAAGCGTGGTGAGTACGTAGCAGCGCCGGAATGAAGGGGCGGGGGAAACGGGAGATCCCCGAGAAGACCCGCCGACCAATGGCATCGTCCGGCACGATTCCCAAATGTGAATATCCGGTTATCCGGCCGGGGATTGAACCCGGTTCGCCTTGGTGGGAGGCGAGCGAGCTAACCGCTCGGCCACCGCGGCCCCTACCTGCATTCGAGCGCTACGCTTTAGTAACATCAGCTAATGTGACAACTGATATATAATACATACACCAGACACACTGAAAATTCTGGACAACAAGAACAAACAAATATTTCAAGTTTTACAGCTTTGCTTTTTTCACTTTCCTGTTGAAATTGTTTTGTTAGTGTGTTTACAGGGTTATTAAGTATTAATTGACGTACTAACCAACACGGTTACTCTCCTAATTGTCACATAAAATACAAAAAAAAAAAAAAACACCAGAACTGTATTTTTGAACGAAGGCAATCAAATGAGCGTCAAACAATTGCATCGTTTATTCAACAAACTATTTCCTTGGCAGTCTAATTACTTTTGGTCCAGCACAAAGATTTCGTTTATTCAAATGTGTATTTGGTTATATGAACAAAAATAATTGTTTTGCTTATGAAATTTTGTCTGCCCAGCAAAATATTTTCTAGGGCAACCAAATATATTTTTGGTCCTATACAAACAAATATTTTCTTTCGATTTTCTCTCAGTGTGGGTTTTGTCCTATAAGCGTGCTTGTGCTTCAGTAACATTTGTATCGCATATTGTACCTAGTCAAAAATTTACAACAGAAAAATTAATACGTATTCAATATCTACAGTCGTTCAAGAACCATTAACAACTTGAATTCTGATTCGTCGTCTTTGGTGAAGAGATACCCTCTCAATAAATAAAATTATTTGTAGTGATTTACCTCAAAATGTCAGAAATATTTCATAGTTCACAAGTAATTTTATAAATTTGTAGGTTGATCCACTATTTTGTGGCGATACAATTTCTTATTTCTTATCAGATGGTTTTGGATTATATTCTTCTGTTTTGAAATAATTGCTTCCTTTCAAAATATTTAGCTTCAATTGCATTTCCTATATTGCATACACAATGCATAGAGTACTACACAGTGTGTAACAACGCTCGTATGAATTGCTTGGTTCTCCACATAAGATACATATTAATAATTAGTATTGTCTTTATTCTGGTTTTGGCCCATGTGTTTAAATATTTCTCGCTCTAAAAGAAAGATTTCACTTTTTATGAGTGTTTTATTTTTTTCATTTTAATATGATGATGGAAGCAAATTACCGAAAGGAAAATTAAAGTCTAAATGCTTTAAGGGGCCCCTTGGGATCGATGGACCTGGGCAAATTACCGTATATGTCCATAGTAGTAATGGATCATCCAGGGATGTGGTAATCAAACCAGGTACAAAGTAATGCCCCTCTTCTGCGCTTTATGTGGGCTATGTATGGAACTGGTCCAGCTTTCTTAATATTCTAAACTTTCTTTACCTGTGCCAATATGCTCATAAAATTCAATTTTAATCTTAATGGTCATTCAATAGATTAGGAAACTTTCGTTGTAGTATAGGAAATTGATCTATTCGTCTCTTCTATTTCTATCAAACAGAACTCACGCTGTCTACAGTTGGACGCATTTACCTAACAGAAAACAATACCATTTTTTTTCGTAATCGAAATGTATTAACAAATATTAATTGAAAAATATAACATTTTTGTATGATATAATATGCTAATTGAAACTTACACGAAAATACCTTAGACCTGAAAGATTTAAGTTCCCAGACATAATAACTCTCGGGCTAAAAGGTATAGGCCGCAACTTTTCTATAACACATGTTGTCTCTTATTGCGAATATGTATTCGAGTGATTTTCATCTCGGTCACTCCGTATTCTGAGAGACCAGCCTAACACTTCTTTTTAGTAGACGTACTTTCATTTATTACGAAGAATACTGAAGAAGAGACAAAGTCATTGGACAATTTTTCCATCCTTTTCGAGTTATATCTCTGGTCTGACACGGTCGTATACAACTCCTCCGTACGACCCTCGGTTAGTGGCCCGTGTCTTTGACGGTCTTAGAGTCTGCGTTCCGGCTGTTCCTGTGGACGCGGGGCTGCCCGAAACTCGGCGTCAAGTGACGTCACATTGACGCAGTTTGAGTATGGTCCACAAATGCGTTGTCCGAAGTGAGCTTTTAGAATCTGACACTAGATCGCACTAAATTCGGCATATTATTTGTTGCGACGTAGCGATATTTAAATTTGCTGTATTATTGATTATTTAATGTTTACGAAATGGTTGATTTGAATATTTATTTATAATAAACACCTTAACGGTTTTATTTTAAAACGTTCGCCACATTACACCCAAATATTATTTTTAAACTTGCGTTTTAAAAGTATTAGCCTTCAAATAAAGTTGTTCAGACCGAACAAAGACATCCCTAATTACAATTTCATCATTATTGTTTCGAGAAAGCCAACCCTGCACCTCCATTGTTTACATTAATAACGTAAACATTTCACGAATGCGCGCGAAAGTATATGAAGTCTTCTTCTTTTTCTATCAACTTAGGGAACAACTTCGGACAAACGTTCAGTTTTCCGAACGCTTCAACTTGGGACACACGTTGCCTTGGGACACGGCAGCTTGGGACAGTCAGAGGGTCACGTGCGCCAATCAGCGCATCCTTGTTCTAAGAGACAGGTTGGGGTAGCCCAACTCTAGACAGGCCCAAAGAGAACTGAGAGATAGCTGTAGTCACTCGCAGAACAGCTACGTTGATACCCAGGCAAGCTGGTAAAAATTTATCCAGAGTTGTCCGTAAACTCTCCGTAATATTGGGGGCACATTGATTTTCAAAAACGGACTTCCCGTGATATTCACGTAACCTCTCCGTTAATTCCCTTGTTAGTTTTCTGTACTTATATATTAATTCCCTTTTAATATATATTTTATTTTAATTTTCATTATGTGGGAGTTTTAGTGTGTATAGAAAATATTTTAAAGTTACAATATTTTTAACTTAAGCAAGATTTGAACCATGGTCAAAAATGCGCAAGTTCGCGACCCTAACCACTTAACTACAACTCTCACATGATGCATCCGGTATAACTTTTGGATTTCTACATTAGCTACATAAGCAACTCTCTTGGTTCCTGTTAAAGTTAGTGTTGCTGAGTGTTACATACGCCTGTTGCTACTTTATAATGTTTGAAAGAACATGTCTTAGTGACATGGATAACCTTAACTGCCGCAGAAACGATACTTTCCTGGTTACAGTGGCGAAAAAGAACGTTTCGTGTAAACTCGCCATTGTTCGTGCCCGAAACCCGAAGTTATAGAAAATACGCAGATTTTGTGTATTTTGTAGTCACGCACTTAACTCAGTTTTTCGTCATTACGAATTGCGTTTCCGTAAATTTTCTCTGCATTCGCGTTAGAATTTTCTTAAATATAGGGGAAATTTTAACAGTGTTCGCATTCGCTGATGATCTGTCCGTTGGCGGTCTTTCATCGAGTCTTCAAACGATACGTGTGTTCGCTCATGTTCGGTGTTCACAGCTCCTAATAGAACAGTAGCGAATGCTATGCGCGCGCTGACTTCTGAGGAGCTTCGCCGAACATTTCCCTCCACATTCCGCATGCGACCTGAGAATACACGCAGTTAATATCAGGCTATCAATACGTGGGTTAGCTTACCGAAAAGGCTTAGCCGTACGTATCAGGTTTAAGCAGTTCTTGAACGGACCTCGCGAATATTTCATACCCACCGGTTTCTTGTTTCGCGAGACCTCGCGAATATTTCATACCCACCGGTTTCTTGTTTCGCGAGGTTACGTAACGTTACGTAAGCGGTCATCAACAACACGCCTTCGTCTTTAGCGGCCAGACATATGTCAGCAACTGCAAATATATCTAACTAACAGTACCCTCGCTCGCTTCGCTGGACATCTATTTATTATTATTATTATTATATAATTAATTATATCATTCATAAATTTTACTATTATATATTTTATTACAAAATTTCAAATTTATGTTTTTAAAGTAATTATATTTTTTTCTCCATAATTACAACTTAAAGAAATAACATTAATTTTAACATATTATTTTAAATAGCAATCGCCAGCGACTTAGTTCGTAATTTTTCTAGCCCAGAGCTAAAGTAGGCTCCCACCACGTTTCGCCATTGGTCGATGCGCAACATGGACTTTGTATTGGCTAATACCGCACCACGACAGGCCACCACCATGCTTCCCAATTGGTCGTCACCACATGAAAATGACCCTTCGTACGGACCTCCCTCTCGTGCCGATATGCATTTTTTAACATAGGTGAAAACTCGATCGGAGAATTGGCACTCGCTGTAACCTGTTAGCGATGATACAGGTTCAGGGCTCCATGATCGTCGAAGTCAAAAGCAGCCCTTCATATTCGCAATTTGTCTTCGTGGCATAGGAGAACTCTGAGAAAACCCAAATACTCGTTCACCCCAGAATAAAACACGCAGGTCCTATTTTGTATATATATACACACACGAATGAACTATACATAATTATGTATAGTTATATAAATATATATATTACTTCATAAATATGTAAATATAATTTTTTTCATTTATTTTATGTATACTGTTATATATATTTAAGTATGTAAATATAAGATTATTTTCAATTTAATTTATGAATATAGTTATGTACATATAGGTATGTAAATATAAAAAAAAAATTCGAATTAATGTAATATGAGAATATAAAATTATTTTAAATTTAATTTGTAAATGGTTACGCATAGGAATAGGTATATAATTGCATAAATATAAAATTATTTTCATTTTAATTTATATTTATAAGTATAGGTATATAATTATGCATTGGTATATAAATATGAAATTATTTTAATTTATCTTTTACATAACTACATATAAATATGAGAATATAAAATTAATTTAAATATATATAAGTATGTACATATAAATATGGGAATACAAAATTAATATAAATGCCTACATATAAGTGTGTGCATATAAATATGGGAATTTAAAATATATTAAATTTCTATATAAGTATGTACATATAAATATGGGAATATAAAACAAATATTAATATCAATATATAAGTATGTACATATAAATATGGTACATATAAAATTAATTTCAATTTCTATATTTAGATATATACATATGCCTAGAAGCATATTTAAATAACATATTGTTATGTAAGTACTCTTGTCACGTCTGGTAAAACTTATGTCATTTAGGGCGTTTTTGTTGTGTTCTATTTTATTCTTACTTATTTTGTGGGTGTTGTCCTAACGTTTCAAGCAGGTTTATTGTCTTTGTTGGTTTCTATGTGTTTTCTGTTAGTCTTTTATATATACATATATTTTTCGTAATTTGTTGCTGTTCTGATTTTCTGAGTCAATTCCCTCTTGTAGCTTTCCAATGTTTTATTCATATATTTATTTTCTCGTCCATAGGTTGCTTGTCTTATTTAAGAATTTTTTTTTTTCGTGCTCAGACCTGTTTTTTTCCATGACAGACATCTGCATCGCAATGGCGAATGTTCAAAAAACTCCCTCTAGTCAATCACCACCATTGCACTATTCATTCAGAGATTACTGTCTATTGAAGCCATAGAAGCTGTATTTTTATTTCTTTACTGTCATTGAAGTGCCAAATCCCATAGACGTATTCAATAAAGACATTAGGAAGTTGTGGGTAAATGTTTGAAGCCAACGTGACTTCGATAACACTCTAGATAGTAGGTATACTTTTATGACTGTACGCATGAGTGTGGACCTTGCGTGTTTTCTCGCAGATCAATCACAAACATTATATTATATATAGAGTTTCAGATTCGTCATTGGACCAGTGGAATGGGATAGTAGGTTTACATATGCATGAAAGTCAGTAAGGGATGAAAACTGTCGTATATGTGCGTAGTACACAGAAAACAGTCAACTTGCGGTTCTCAGGTCGTGTCCCCGCCCGATACAGCCACAGCAATAGTTTCCCACGGCGTTTCATTCAGAAACTGGTCACTTCACTTCACCACGGAGGGCGTTGCTCGCTAAACAAAAAAAAAAAAAAAAAAATTAAGAATCTATATGTGTACGAAAAACCGTCTGGCTTACAGACATTACTTGTGAGTTCTTTATGTTCGCATGTTTGTGAATCACGGCAAGTCAAGATCACTTTTATAATATATTTGGCACGTACATATAAAATAAACGAACAACATTTTCAGAAAATTTGACAAGTGTGATTGAAGGGTGATGCCTTTCTACATTTTAGGGTAGGATTAGCTAAATTTGTTTTATAAAATACTATCGATTATTTAAAGAGACACAAGAATTTCAGCCTTTTGGAATATTTTCTAAAATTACAAATATATTTCATAGTGCCATTTTAAAAATTTGTTATAGTAACATACAATCTTATAATTTATTACAAATTATCTGACTCCGGTGAGAGAGTTTTTATTATTTTCGCGTCCCGAAAACCCAAAGATGATGATTTTGACACGTATGCGTGTTAAATATTGATGTGATTGTGTGCAGTGCGTACCTATTAGACAGTATTTCGTATTAATAAAAATGAATTGAATTTTTGGTGACCAACGCCCAAAACGCAGTGCAATTTTGCTCGAATCTGGAGTGACAGGAACGATTGTGTCAGTGGCGGGCATGTCAGAAGCTGGTGTGTCAGTGGCGGGCATGTCAGAAGCTGGTGTGTCAGAGGATAGAGTGTCAGAGGCCAGAGTGTCAGAGAGGCTGGGGTGTCAGAGGCTGGTGTGTCAGATCAGAGGCTGGGGTGTCAGGGGCTGGAGTATCAGGGGCTGGTTTGTCAGAGACTAGACTGTCAGAGGTTGGAGTGCCAGATATTAGAGTGTCAGAGGCTGGTGTATCAGAGAAGAGACTGTTAGAGGTTGGAGTGTCAGTGACCAGAGTGTAAGAGGCTGGTGTGTCAGAGGTTGGAGTGTCAGGGGCTGGAGTGTCAGAGGACTGTGTGTCAGAGGCTGGGGTGTCAGGGGTTGGAGTGTCAGGGGCTGGTGTGTAAACGGTTGGAGTGTCAGAGACTAGAGTGTCAGAGGTTGGAGTACCAGAGATTAGAGTGCCAGAGACTGGTGTGTCAGAGAACAGAGTGTCAGAGATTGGCGTGTGCGTGACCAGAGTGTAAGAAACTGGTGTTTCAGAGACTGGTGTATCAGATGTTGGAGTGTCAGAGACCAGAGTGTCAGAGGCTGGTGTGTCAGAGTACGGAGTGTCAGAGGCTGTAGTGTCAGTGGCCAGAGTGTAAGAGGCTGTTGTGTCAGAGGACAGAGTGTCAGAGAGACTGGGTTGTCAGAGGCTGGTGTGTCAGAGGACATAGTGTCAGAGGCTGGTGTGTCAGAGAACAGAGTGTCAGAGATTGGAGTGTCCGTGACCAGAGTGTTAGAAACTGGTGTTTCAGAGACTGGTGTATCAGATGTTGGAGTGTCAGAGACCAGAGTGTCAGAGGCTGGTGTGTCAGAGTACGGAGTGTCAGAGGCTGTAGTGTCAGTGGCCAGAGTGTAAGAGGCTGTTGTGTCAAAGGACAGAGTGTCAGAGAGACTGGGTTGTCAGAGGCAGGTGTGTCAGAGGGCATAGTGTCAGAGGCTGGTGTGTCAGAGACTAGGCTGTCAGAGGCTGGTGTGTTGCAGTCGCGCATGAAGATGGACCGGCGCGTGGCGGAGGACGACCGGCGAAAGCACATCCAGGAGCTGATGAACCACCTGGGGCTGGAGAACCTAGCTGACACCAGGATCGGCGGCCTCGGTGCTGACAAAGTTATCTCTGGTGGTGAGAAGAAGAGGTTATCTTTCGCCACTGAGGTGAGCTACAACCCACGCCCTCCACACTCATACAAGGATGTAGCTGCATGCACCAAATTATATATTTGAAATGTTTTTATTTGTACTGAACAGCATTTTGTTCCATGAACTAATTTCAGCTTGCCCTTATGTGGCAAATTTACAGTTTATAGCATATTTTAGTAATTCAATAATTTAATTGTTTTTTATGTTTCCGGGTTTATTTTTATTTTTTTCAGTTTTGCAAGCTTCATGCAGGAATGTTATGTCCGTCATTCATTTTATTGACTTTCAGTTACTTTATTTTTTCTTCAACTTTATGTTAAACTATTAATCACACTTTTGGAATTAATTATGTTCTTTTCACTACGTTGTTTGTCTACGTATAGAAGTTACTTATAGGGTGGATTGCTTTTTTATATGTCAGTTACCCACAGCAGAATTATTAGTGCATTAAGTATGTTTAATTTACACAATTTTCTCTTAGTTTTAATAGTTATGTTGGCACGTAATATTTAATTTCTTTTTCGAGGGTAGCCGTAATAATTTTTTCCCCACTTAGGACTCTTGCGCAGCACTACCTACCCGGTTAACACTCCGTGAGAGAAAATAATTTTGTTAATTGTTGTTCACCGTAAGCTAGAAATAATGATGCCAAGAGATAACTGTACATAAAATACGATAGGCATGTTTTAAAAATCAAGTGTTGTGCTTTGTATATATATGTCGTTATTGCCTTATTTATTATTTTCTTATTTACTAACGTATTCGTAGTATTCCATTGACGATTGACGATTGAAGAAATATTACGTCTTTTTTAAGCATTAAATTTAGATTCGAAGTATTTTGCAATGTTGATGTAATGTGTTGCCGCGAGTGCTAAACAAGTGACTGCCTACAACGTCCGAATTGGTAGCTACCGAACCACGAATTTACGAAATAACGCAATAACGCAATAACGAGATTTTTCAATTCGGACACGGCCTCGGTGGCTGACAAACCACAATGACTGAACCTTGTTCCGCGGGATACAACATCAGTCTGACTGCACTGCAAGATTACGCTGCGTGTTATGGACTAACAGACGTCTTAAATAGTCACGTGTGTTCGTCTTGCTGACTGCGTACACGACGGACGAAGTTGACTGTGGCAGGATTTACAACAGCTCGTCGCGTCCGTCCGTCATACGTCCGTCCGTCTCCCAGCCGAGCGATTTGCAACCAAACTTCTCACGTCCGTCGTAAGTTCATTGCTGATAACTAATAAAAACAAAACTATTTACAAGTAGAATAAAATTCCCCATTAAAAATGAAATTTTGTGGCGGTATAGAACTTATAAGTACCCAAACCGTACATAAACGTACGTAACGGAAGTTAAATGAAGTAAAATAATTTTTTTTAAATACCCGTATAAAGAATGATTTTATTACTTTTATAATTGCACCAAAGGAGCTCGTGTTTCCAAACGTAATTATCAGTTAATCTTCAGGAAAAATGTTACATAATTTCATTTTGCATTACATAAACAAACATATGCAAACAAAAGACAACCAAAAGCTTGCCAAGGTTTTGACGGACGGGCGGATAGAATTAATGGACACATCTGATTGGTTGTTGGTCACGTGATTGACGGGCGGCTGACGGACGGACGGACGGACGCGAAGGGTCGTTGTAAATCCTGCCTGTAGCTGTTGGTCGTGGCTGTGAAATGCGCCTACTTCGGCAGCACGTGAGGAACATGATGAGCACGTAATTGAATAAATGCATGTATGAATTTGCAAGTTATATTTTGGTCAGCGCTTATCCAAAACTTTAATCTTGCTCCTAAATTTGGAATAATCGTTTGATGTGGGTGATTTTTTATGATCAGTGCAGCGAAAAAAGGTTTAAAAAATTATGGTTGCAAGCATATCATTTAATTCACATATTTTATTGTTGAGGGCTTACATAAAGTATAAAGATACATAATATGCAGTGTAATTAAATACACTTCACAAAAACACCATAACTGTTTATACAGCGTTAATAAATACGGTCTTCGAGCACAACACCACGCTGAGCGCCAGAAACCTTTGTCTTCGCCATGGTCTTAAAAGTATTTGAACATATACAGGATCAAAATAATAGTGTTGTTATCAAAATAATAGTATTGTAGGGACTTCATGGCATTCCTCTTTAATAACGTTATTTGGAACCGTCTCCGGTAGTATTCATTTTAAGGTATTCTGACCCGAATTTTAGCCTAATTTCCGAAGGAAGGAGAGGCTTATGAAATATTTTCCTCTGAGTTTGTGTGTGTGTGTGTGTGTAAGTTTGAAAGTTTTCAACGCGTGAGCCGAATTTCACCCAACGTGGTACACATATAGTAATTAATGAGGATATCAGCGTTCTATGTTTTAGACCACGCCGATATTTAATTTCTAAAATGACGGCCATGGTAAAGTAAGGTACTATGTCATATCTTGTATAATAAGTGACCGATTTAAACCAAATGTTGTATATTGACAGCTCTTCGCGTAACCATCGAATTAAGAGATTGATTTTGTAAGTACGCCATTTCGGAAGATAGCACAAAATGGAAAAAAAACAGAGCTTCTACGTTATATCTCGAAAACTGTTCAACCTAGTCTCGCCAAATATGGCGCGTAAGTAACATACGCAATTTAAATGGATAAGATATTTTGACCATACAAATATTTTATGACTCTACTTATTTGCTATTACTTTCATACCTTCTGGAGGAATTTCGCGACAGTTGTTCACCCGAGAGTATTCCGACAAGGCGACCAATTTAGTAGGTTACGATGGCTAATTCTTAAGTCGTCGCAATAAATCGCTTATAACTTACTGTTCACACATTTCGTGCAAACACAGCGGGACAACCCCTATTTTCATGTTGAGGGGGGATGATATTACCAACTGCATTGCCACAGGTGTAGGATCTCCGTTCTACACAACACTATTCCCCAATGTGTTGCTTACTCGTTGATGGTTACTATTATTTTTGACTAAATTACATTCGATACCGTGGATTTTAGGGCCGCGTAGCTCCCTTAATAATCACTTTAGGGTAAAAGTGGTGCAGACATTTTCGTCTTGTGTTTACGTCAGGAGTAACCTGCGGGAGTTTGTCGATGTTGTTCGGAATCACATTGTATGGCAGGAAAGAAGCGACCGCAAATACTTCCCACGTTTCGGGAGCTACACGCAGTAGTTTGCTGGCATGACATAAGGCAAATAATGTATGATCTTTGTATGCTCGCACCACCTTTATACACGCAGTCGTAATACTTACATCCTTCTCTAAGTCTGGTAGGTCCACGCCATCAGACTACGCGTCTCTCTGCACAGAGAACTGCCAGTGTCGTCAGAAGCAGATTTTCACGTCTAGGAAACATGGCGGACGTTGCCATGGACCAGTTTTATCTCCTGCGATACTTTCGTTTCCCTCGCTGTAGCGTTTCGTAGTTGAATTATTCTCGTGAATTTTAACTCACATTGGTGCTAAACACTTCGACTGCCTTCGCCATTCAAGTGTCAAATGTTTCCCTTCTAGAATTTGACTACATTTTAACGGTTTCTTGACATTATATAGGTTAATATAAATTCAAAATATTTTTTTTAGAAAATAACAGTTTATATATTTTTTCAGTCGTTGCCATAATAATTTTAGCTTAAAAGTATGATTACGTAGAATTTAATAAAAAAATTAAGTACATAGCGAAGTTTTATTTCAGATGAGGTCTATGTTGAAGTGAAGGGAACGGCGAATAGCAATATGATCGAAATCCAACACGTGTTTCACCTGCGGCAAAGATTTCATTTCTAACTATGATGACTTAAGATTTTATACAAAGACTGAAAATTGAATTATGGAGGAACCATCAAGACATTTCCAAGAAAATTTTCCTCGTCAATTTCTGAATAAATGGACAATTATTATACTGAGCTGTAACCTGGCGTAATATTAATTTCAATTTGATATTTGTAAGAAAAAATAAATAAAATCCAATATTCATGCAGCTCCCTACATCAGTTTTTTTTTAAGTTTTATCCACCGTGTTATACCGGTCCTATACTATTATTTCATGTTTCATTGAAAAAAATATATATATAATGTGTAGAATCTGAGATGCACTTAAACAATGCCTAGACCTCTCTTTCTCTTTCTCCCTCTGTCTGTCTCGCAACACCTACTCATTGTGGCACTGATTTTTTCTAACCTGTCTTAAAACTAGAGGACGGTCGAAGTTCTTAGGTAACGGTGGGACGTAAGTGTGTGTCTCAGGGCAGAGCACCATACGGCTAGGCATACTAAAGGCTGTTCACGATAAAGTAAACACTTTAGAAATAAGCCTTATAAAATTTTTACTGCCTCGCATGCATATGTTTTAATGGGCGCAATGAGTGACATTCGTCCAGTAAAGTTGGCAACGATGGATGGAAAGTAGTTTTATATCTTAACGTTGAACAAAAAGTGTTAGGTAACCATATGTGATATCTTAAAATTATTTATTTCACCTCCTGGTTTTTTTTAATGCAGATAAGTGTAAAAATTAGTATATTTGTAAAGTATTTCCGTTTCTAATAATTCCAGTTTCACCTGACCGTAGCACAAATAAAGTTCTGAAGCACATGACAATATTAATTTGACATAAGGCGGAGGAATACACAACGTGCATACAAATAGATCTGAAGCAGGGCTTTCAAAAGTGCTCATTTTACCGTGAACAGTCTATAAACATATTTGAACTATAGGACACAGGAATCACGTCATTTCTGTGATTGCACAAGCATGGCCACGGTCGGGGCTATCTTCGCCTCCCGAGCTGACATCTACCACAAGCATGGCCACGGTCGGGGCTATCTTCGCCTCCCGAGCTGACATCTGCCACAAGCATGGCCACGGTCGGGGCTATCTTCGCCTCCCGAGCTGACATCTGCCACAAGCATGGCCACGGTCGGGGCTATCTTCGCCTCCCGAGCTGACATCTACCACAAGCATGGCCACGGTCGGGGCTATCTTCGCCTCCCGAGCTGACATCTGTCACAAGCATGGCCACGGTCGGGGCTATCTTCGCCTCCCGAGCTGACATCTACCACAAGCATGGCCACGGTCGGGGCTATCTTCGCCTCCCGAGCTGACATCTGTCACAAGCATGGCCACGGTCGGGGCTATCTTCGCCTCCCGAGCTGACATCTACCACAAGTATGGCCACGGTCGGGGCTATCTTCGCCTCCCGAGCTGACATCTGCCACAAGCATGGCCACGGTCGGGGCTATCTTCGCCTCCCGAGCTGACATCTGTCACAAGCATGGCCACGGTCGGGGCTATCTTCGCCTCCCGAGCTGACATCTGTCACAAGTATGGCCACGGTCGGGGCTATCTTCGCCTCCCGAGCTGACATCTCACAAGCATGGCCACGGTCGGGGCTATCTTCGCCTCCCGAGCTGACATCTGTCACAAAGCATGGCCACGGTCGGGGCTATCTTCGCCTCCCGAGCTGACATCTGTCACAAGCATGGCCACGGTCGGGGCTATCTTCGCCTCCCGAGCTGACATTCTGCCACAAGCATGGCCACGGTCGGGGCTATCTTCGCCTCCCGAGCTGACATCTGCCACAAGCATGGCCACGGTCGGGGCTATCTTCGCCTCCCGAGCTGACATCTACCACAAGCATGGCCACGGTCGGGGCTATCTTCGCCTCCCGAGCTGACATCTGTCACAAGCATGGCCACGGTCGGGGCTATCTTCGCCTCCCGAGCTGACATCTACCACAAGCATGGCCACGGTCGGGGCTATCTTCGCCTCCCGAGCTGACATCTGTCACAAGCATGGCCACGGTCGGGGCTATCTTCGCCTCCCGAGCTGACATCTACCACAAGCATGGCCACGGTCGGGGCTATCTTCGCCTCCCGAGCTGACATCTGCCACAAGCATGGCCACGGTCGGGGCTATCTTCGCCTCCCGAGCTGACATCTGCCACAAGCATGGCCACGGTCGGGGCTATCTTCGCCTCCCGAGCTGACATCTGCCACAAGCATGGCCACGGTCGGGGCTATCTTCGCCTCCCGAGCTGACATCTACCACAAGCATGGCCACGGTCGGGGCTATCTTCGCCTCCCGAGCTGACATCTGCCACAAGCATGGCCACGGTCGGGGCTATCTTCGCCTCCCGAGCTGACATCTGCCACAAGCATGGCCACGGTCGGGGCTATCTTCGCCTCCCGAGCTGACATCTGTCACAAGCATGGCCACGGTCGGGGCTATCTTCGCCTCCCGAGCTGACATCTGTCACAAGCATGGCCACGGTCGGGGCTATCTTCGCCTCCCGAGCTGACATCTGCCACAAGCATGGCCACGGTCGGGGCTATCTTCGCCTCCCGAGCTGACATCTGTCACAAGCATGGCCACGGTCGGGGCTATCTTCGCCTCCCGAGCTGACATCTACCACAAGCATGGCCACGGTCGGGGCTATCTTCGCCTCCCGAGCTGACATCTGTCACAAGTATGGCCACGGTCGGGGCTATCTTCGCCTCCCGAGCTGACATCTGTCACAAGCATGGCCACGGTCGGGGCTATCTTCGCCTCCCGAGCTGACATCTGCCACAAGCATGGCCACGGTCGGGGCTATCTTCGCCTCCCGAGCTGACATCTGCCACAAGCATGGCCACGGTCGGGGCTATCTTCGCCTCCCGAGCTGACATCTGCCACAAGCATGGCCACGGTCGGGGCTATCTTCGCCTCCCGAGCTGACATCTGTCACAAGCATGGCCACGGTCGGGGCTATCTTCGCCTCCCGAGCTGACATCTGTCACAAGCATGGCCACGGTCGGGGCTATCTTCGCCTCCCGAGCTGACATCTACCACAAGCATGGCCACGGTCGGGGCTATCTTCGCCTCCCGAGCTGACATCTGTCACAAGCATGGCCACGGTCGGGGCTATCTTCGCCTCCCGAGCTGACATCTACCAGAACATGGCCACGGTCGGGGCTATCTTCGCCTCCCGAGCTGACATCTACCACAAGTATGGCCACGGTCGGGGCTATCTTCGCCTCCCGAGCTGACATCTACCAGAACATGGCCACGGTCGGGGCTATCTTCGCCTCCCGAGCTGACATCTACCACAAGTATGGCCACGGTCGGGGCTATCTTCGCCTCCCGAGCTGACATCTGTCACAAGCATGGCCACGGTCGGGGCTATCTTCGCCTCCCGAGCTGACATCTGTCACAAGCATGGCCACGGTCGGGGCTATCTTCGCCTCCCGAGCTGACATCTGCCACAAGCATGGCCACGGTCGGGGCTATCTTCGCCTCCCGAGCTGACATCTGTCACAAGCATGGCCACGGTCGGGGCTATCTTCGCCTCCCGAGCTGACATCTGTCATTAACTACGGAGAGAGGGGAGAAAACTGGCACAGACACCGTAAATTCCACTGAGAAAAAAACAATTGCAAAATTGCATGCAATTGATATATAGGTTTCTGACGATAAAATGAGCAATTTTGAATGCCCTGCTTAAGACCTACTTGTAAGCATGTTGTGTATTCTTCCGCCTTATGTCAAATTAACATTTCCATGGGTCTCATAACTTTATTCGTGAGTTGGTCAAGTGACACTGTAAAATTATTAGAAAAGGAAATACTTGACAAATTTGGTATTATTTACATTTCTGTACATTAAAAAAAACATAAAAACCGAATAAATAGTTTTAAGTGATAAAAAATGGATACCACACAACCAGTCTTCATGTTACAACATTGAACTGCTTTTCTGCCAACACGTCTAGCTAAACGGCATGGTTTGGATTTTAGGTTAGAACATTGATATAAACAAGTGCTTCGAAATGTGTGTATAATTCCACTTACTAATTTGTGATGCATTTTGGTTAGATTCAAATTGATGAAAGAAATTTCTTTTTACATAAAAGTGCTTGTCTTTTGAAATTGTTATGTAAACAAATGCGTTCGTCATTGTTTACCACGTGCACGCGGAAACGGAATGCAGCACCGCCGCGATACTGTGTCAGCGGGGACACATTTCTTGCGCCGGGACGTGTAGGGCGTCCTGACCCCTGGGCTATGTGTTCTTTGCGGTCTGGTGAGGGAAACTTCCTCAGCCCGAAGAGAGATACAAATGCTGCAACCGTCTGGGTGGTATAAGGGCCCTCACAAGGGCCCGAGCACACCCCCGCTCTGAGCTTCGACAGTGATTAGAAATGGCGTGGCGGCTCTGTATTCCAGCTGTGGAGTGCTAGTGTGGAGTGGAGTGCTGTGGAGAGTGAGGAAAATGTCGTTCACGAACCAAGAAAAATTGGATATGCTGCGTCTTTACGGAGAATTCAGTAGGAACTCGGAGAGAACAGTTCATCTGTGAGACGGCGTGCATTCTAATGATACAACCAGAGAAATCCTATGATCTATGTACTGTAATTTTTCCGAAAGTACTTGTCCAATTTCGGAGTGTGTGCACAATTGAATTCGCCTATTTCAGATTGACATTGCCAGCAGCACAAATTACTATAATTTGATAAGAAAAAACAGGTTGACATCTTAGGTGACTCATCCTATGTATATGTATATATACATACACACACGAATTTAGTACATTTGATTCCTTACAGTATAAACGAACTCACTGCAACTAATGGTCTGCTGTGCTTTACAAAATGAAGATGCAATGTGTTGTCCGAATGTATGTGAAGTGTGTGTTGTGGCGGCAGATGCAATGTGTTGTCCGAGTGCATGTGGAGTGTGTGTTGTGGCGGCAGATGCAATGTGTTGTCCGAGTGCATGTGGAGTGTGTGTTGTGACGGCAGATGTTGACGAGTCCAGCGCTGCTGTTCTGTGACGAGCCGACGACGGGGCTCGACTCGTATTCTGCGCAGAAGCTCGTGCACATGATGAACCTGATGGCGGGTCAGGGCAAGACGGTGCTCTGTACTATCCACCAGCCGTCCTCGGAGATCTTCGACATGTTCAGTCAGCTTATGCTGGTCGCTGACGGCCGCATTGTCTTCTTCGGAGACACCAAGTCCGCCCTCCACTTCTTCTCCAGGTACTTATCCCGCCCACTCTCTCTGTATTTCTCTTACTAGAACACAAAACTCTTGCTTATCCCACGCCCTAAAGCGTTCTCTGTCCTGTAACACCTCATTTGTTGTAACTAAAATATATTGGTTAAATATAAACAACTAAATTCAGGACTTCAAAATAATTTTTTTACTTCGGCTTTTCATTTACGGTAAATATGCTCTTGCTGTACGTGTATAATTTCATAGTGATAGATCATAAGTGATATTATATGCTACCTAACTTGAGCTATTTCCGCTTTTGATGCTGAGAAGTGCGGGAGCAATAAGGACGACACTGATATGCACATCTAGCATACCCTCGCCACTAAGTCCAAAGTTTTTGATGCCGAGAACTGCGGGAGCATTAAGAACGAGAGGTTTTAAGAGGAGAGGTCACGAGAGGAGATGTAAGGAGAGGAGCTGTAAGGCGAAGAGAGATTAGTAGATCTAATCAGAGAAGTGGTTAGGGGTTGTAAGGAGAGGTAAGGTGATGAGGGTTAATGGGAGGAAAGGTTAGAAGATGTAGGGATAGGGGATATAAGGCGAGGAGTGGTTAGGCTAGGTGAGATTAGGAGAATAATAAGAAGAGAGGTAAAGCGAGAAGAGGTTATTTTAGGAGAGATTAGAAATGGTTAGGAAAGGAGATGAGGGCTAAGAAAAGAGGGGGAAGGAGAGGAGAGGTTAGGAGTTCAGATTTTAGGAGAAGTAAATATAGGAGAGGTAAGGCGAGAAGAGGTTAGGCATGGGGACATGGCATTAGAAGAGGTAATGATAGTCGCAGTAAGGAAAGGAGAGGTAAAAAGAGGAGAGGAAAGGAGTGGTTAAGAGTGGAGTGATAAGGAGAGAAGAGGTAAATAGAGGAGATATTAGGAGATGATATATTTGGAGAAGTAAGGAGAGGAGAGGTAAGGCGAGGAGAGGTTAGACATGATGATATTAGGAGAGGTAATAAGAGGATTGATAAGGGGAGGAGAGTTAATGAAAGTATTGGTAAGGAGAGGAGAGGTTAGGATATGTAAGTAAAGGAGATATAAGGCGAGGAGAGGTTAGGCAAGGTGATATTATGATATACAGGAGAAGAGAGGAAACGAGATAAGAGGTTAGGCGAGTTTAGGAATTGGTAAGGAAAGGAGAGGTAAGGAAATGAGCGGTGAGGAGTGGAGTGGTAAGGAGATGATGAGTAAGGAGTGGAAAGGTTAGTAGAGGAGGGGTGTGTAGGGTAGGGATAAGGAGTGGTATGAAGGGGATAGATAAAGAGAAGTAAGGAGAAGAGAGGAAAGGCGAGGAGAGGATGGGCTAGGATAGATCAGGGGAGGTAAGGCGAGGAGGAGTGCTAAAGAGAGGACTTGTTAGGAGAAGCGAGATTAGGAATGGTCAGGAGAAGAGTGGTAAGGAGAGGAGAGGCATGGAAAGGAAATGCTAGGAAAGGAATGATTAGGTAAGGTAAGGAGAAGAGATGTTAGGAGAGTAGATGTTGAGCAGGGTGAGGTTAGGTGGGGAGAGGTTACGCGAGTAGAGGAAGTGTGCCAAGAGAGGTTAAGCGAGGAGAGATTAGGAGATAAAAGGAGAGGAGATTTAATGAGAGGAGAGGTTAGGAGTGGAGTGTCAGGGGGAGTAATGGTAAGGTGAAGAAATTTAGGAGAGAAGAGATTATGAGAGGGGAGGAGTGAAGAGGTTAGGAGAGGAGTGGTAAAGTGAGAAGAGTTTAGGAGAGGAAAGGATGGAAGAGTAAAGGTGAGGAGAGGTTAGGTGAGGAGAGTTTAGGAGAGGAAAGAATGGAAGAATTAAGGCGAGGAGAGGTTAGGCAAGGAGAGATTAGGAGAGGTAAGGAGATGAGAGGTTAAGAGGGTAGATGTTAAGCAAGGAGTGATTAGGTGAGGAGAGGTTAATCGAGGAGAGGGTAGGCAAGGAGAGACTATGACAGATAAGGAGAGGAGAGTCAATGAGTGAAGAGATTTGGGCGGCTCTTGACAGTGTGATCTTGAGAGCCGATGAGGGCAATTGAAGTGAATATGGAGCAGTGCCGGAATGAAGGAGCGGGGGAAACGGGAGGTCCTCGAGAAAACCCGCCGACCAACGGTATCGTCCGGCACGATTCCCATTTGAAAAAAAAGAAAAGGAAAGGTAAGGCAAGGACAGTTTAGGCTAGGATACATTGGAAGAGGTAAGGCTAAGAGTAGTTAGGAGAGGAAAAATTGAGAATGTTAAGGAGAGGAGAGTTAAAGAGTGGAATAGGAAGGTGTGGAGAGGTAATAACGGGAGAGGTAAGGAGAGGAGAGGTAAGGCCAAGTGGTGAGACGTGAAATGTGGACAGGATAGGACAGAAGGGAAATGTGTGGTGAGGAAGGAGCAATGTGAAGAGGAAAAGCGAGGTAGTGTATATTGAGGATAGTGAAGGAAGTTGCGCTGTTGCAGGCTGGGCTATGACTGCCCGCCAGCCAACAACCCCGCCGACTTCTTCATCCGCTTGCTGGCGCTGACTCCCGGGGCTGAAGAGGATTCTCGTCGCCTAGTGCGCCAGATCTGCAACGAGTTCGCTGTCACTGAGACTGCCAAGGACGTCGACCTCTACCTGCACCACACGCACCTCGCCTCTGACGAGGTGAGCTTCCTTTCTCTCCTGCCCGTCAGCTGCGCTCCCAAGTCACTGTTATAAACTCTTCACGCTGAGCTGAGCACTTTAGAAAGCCCTGTGTATGATCTACTTACACGCCTATTGCGTATTCTTAAACCAAATGTAAAATTAGCATTCCAATGCTCCTAGCCTCTTTAATCAGGAATCAGTCGAGTTGAATTGTAAAGCTATTTGAAAAGAACTTGCTAGTTCTTAGATTTACATGCAATTAAAAAAAGCACACTAAATCGTTCCAGCATCCACACATGTTAACATAGCCCCTATAATTCTCTCCAATAGTATGCATAGGCCAGTGAGTGTGCTTATTAAAACATATGCAGATAGGTGTAGTTAGAATTGACAACAGTAGTAGGGAAATGTATGTTGAAGTGCAAGGGTGGGAGCGTTCGGAGCCAGAGCCGGGGAGCCACCATGTTGTGATTTCAACCAACTGCTATCTTGGATCTCATTGACCTTTCACAACTGACCCCTGACATTTGACCTTGATCTTTGACCCCGAAAACCGTAAAATCGTCAAAAAATCCCAAAAATTAAAAAAAAATCCAAAAAAATTCTTACATAAAAATTATTTAAAATTATAAAAAGTTTATTAAATAATTATCCCCTGAAAATTTATATTTTTCCCGGAGCAGGCGAGGTGAACTCGTGACTCTGGCAAGGTGGATCAGTGACTCCGAGCCAGAAGAGCTCGACTAAGGACCTTTGACCTTAACCTTTAACCCCGAAAACCCAAATAAATTTTGAAAAATTTCCAAAAAAAAATATTTTTATACCCAAAAAATGTATTATAAAACATCATTAACAATACATTTTAAAAAAATTTAAATTTTTATGTCCCTTTCTTACCCCCTCGCCTTTCCAATCAGTCGGCCTGCCTCCATATGCTTGCCATCTTTTATGTATTTTTCCTAGAATTTCTGTTTTCAAGGTTATTCAAGGTCATGGGGTCAGGGTCGAGGTATTGTGCATCTAATATGGCGACAGTTGTCTGTAATGTAATATGCTTGTTGACTTTTATTCCTTTTTTCTTTAGCTTTGGTTTTCAAAGTCATTCAAGGTCATGGGGTCAATGTCAAGGTAGTCTGCTTCTTATATGACTGTATAGGTTGTTCACGATAAAGTGAGCACTTTTTAAGGCCTTTGCAACAGGCACTAACCGCTCATAAACATATCTTATTGCAGCCTCGGTCATTACATTTTGAGAAGGGTGAAATGTATACACTCTTCATATTGGTCACATTGCGATGTTTATATAAAAAAGCAGCAGGATGATGGAAATTGTATGAAAGTAAAAATTCATAAGGGCCTTAAAAAGTGCTCACTTTGCCGTGAACAGCCTATAGTAGTCTGTCTGTCATATGCTAGTTGGCTTTTATGTTTTTTTTTCGAGTTTTTGTTTTCAAAGTCATACAAGGTCATGGAGTCAAGGTCGTCTTTATATAATATGGCGGTGGTAGTAATATGATATGTTTACTGACTGGGTATGGGTGAGGAGGGTGGAGGCCTGCTGACTAATTGGTAGTGCGAGTGGAATAAGGGAAGAAGGTTTTATTTTATTGATATGTTGTTCATAATTTTAATAAGAAGTTTGTTTGGTAACTAAAAAAATAATTGTTGAAATGTTTTCAGAATTTTTTGGAATGTTTAGGGTTTATGGAGTCAAAGGTCAAAGGTCGGAGTCACTGATCCACCTCTCCGGAGTCACTCCGGGAAAAATTGGAAATTTCTGGGAATCGTTTTGTTAATATTCTTTTTTATAATTTTTAATAATTTAAATAAAATAATTTTTTATATTTGTTTAGAATTTTTTGGGGGTTTTGAGGATTTTTTGGGAAATTTTTTTAGGGTTATATGAGGTTTTTGGGGTCAAACAACAAGGTCAAAGTTTAGGGGTCAGAGTTAAAAGGTCAATGACATCCAATATGGCTGTCGGAGTGGCTCCCCAGCTCTGGCTTCAACCGACTCCACTATTGAGCGTCAACATAAATTTCCCTACTATTGACAACGACATGTGGCACTGCCAAGAAGTGCATTCGTGGAATTATCGTCGCCCGATACAGCCTATATAGGCACTATAAAGCCTGTTCATGATAAAGTGAACACTTTTTAATTCAACCTTAAGAGAAAGTCACTGCTCATGCCAGCATAGACCCCTACATTTTTGCGGGCGCTATGAGTTACACGTACCTAGTAAAGTTGGTAACGATGGAGAGGAAAGTAGTTCCACATATTAACGTCGAATAATAAGTGTTAGATAAAATTTGTGATAACTTAAATTATTTTTCTCGCTTTGTTTTTTTTTTTTAATGCATCGAAGTGTAAAAATGAGCACATTTATAAAATATTTATTTTTGTAATAATTTCATGGTTTCACTTGACTGGCGCATGTATAAAGTGACGAGACCTATGGCAATGTTAATTTTACATAAGGCGGAATAACACACGTGTATTAAAGTAGAACTTAAGCAGGGCTTTCAAAACTACTAATTTTGCAATGAACAGCCTATATCAATTAGTGTTCTAGTTGGCATAGGTGTCATGTGTTTTAGAGCGAAATAACTCAATTTGATTCAATTGACTATAGCCATATGCTATCTGTTTAAAAATAAATGACGTAGTTATTAAGACTTACAAGTCTAGGTAGTACATAGAAGCACTACTTTTTGACAAGTTAGGCGTGAAAGGGTTTAGTAGTTCCTGGAATACGTCAGTGCTTTATCTTTCCACTTGGTGATAGCTTACAAAGTAACAGATAAAACAGTCAGTCAAATAGCTGAAATATGGTTCGCTCTAGGTAGCTACCGTGAACAGACCACATTTGATTGGAATAGGTTTAATGGTTCGCTCAATATAGAAAACTAGCCTAAATTGTTTATAAGGGTGGCATTATGAAACAAGTGACTGAAGTACTACAACAGTGCACATTTAAGCAGTTTATCACACAAGTTTACTTATGTGCATTTTGTCAATTATTTAATTATTTTCTGGTGATGTAACATAACAGTTTTATATATTTAGGTGCTGCCTGAATATTAATTGGGTTGGAGAAAGATAATGACATGCTAATCTAAAATAATTATAAGGTTCACAATAATAATATATTTTGATCTACTTAAATCGTTTTAATTTAGGCGACCTACTACAACTCTGGTGGCATGCCCTAAGTTTTTGTTAAGTCTGTAGAATTATTCTCGCGATAGTATGTAAGAGAATTTTCTTCCAAAGTGAGCGACAATTTTAATTATGTGTTTCTGAATTCTAACATCGCAATGTATTTTGCCAACCTAAAAAAAAAAAAATTTAATTCAGTTGAAAGTTTCCTGAGATATGTCATATGAACAAAACGCTATAATCGATAGATATTCTGAAAGTTAGCATGTGTCGCGATATAAAGCCGTAAGTCAGTAGTCCGGTGTAATCTGTACTGATCGGAGGGGAGTGGAGATGTTTAGGCGGTTCTTAAGGTTGTAGTAAAGCAACTGCCTATGGAGCACTGTACCCGACAATACAATACAACGGAAGAACTCATAAATAAGTAGCGCAGACACCATAAAAATTGCCAGAAAAATGCGATTTATGATGTATACGAAAGAATTATATATATATAGCAATATTATTAAATACGTTACAAGAAATATACTTTTTAAATGTAAAAATTTAATCGATTATAATAATAAATAAGAAAATTTGTAAGAATAGTCTAGAAAAATTTTTTTATAATTGATTTAATATGCATCCATTTGTCACAAAACATTCATGGCTGACACTGATGTAAATTAAATAAATTAATATATTGATATGATACATTATTACTATGATTTTATTACATATTATCACCGTAAATATTATGGCCATCTTTCTTGAAGAAGATTTTCTTGTAAATTCTGCTTTCCAAATCACCCAAAATGGTAATATGCTTAAATTTTGTAAATACAGACTATTTTAAGCGGTTATTTTTTTATGTTTAAAAAGTATAATCTAGTAAAATATTTTATAATGTTGCAAAATATACGGGGTGAGGCATTTAAAACAGGCCACCTAAATAAATCGGCCACTTGTAACGATAGAGGTAAATGTTTCAGACAAACGTTGTTTGGGGTGAAAGGGGCCATAACGTTTCGTTAATAAATAGGTGTGGTGTATGCCGAGGGGTGGCGGAAATATGGGGGCCAACTGCGGTATGTTAAAAGTGACGATGTGGTTTAGTGTTCACGTTTTTAGTACGTGTGACCCACGCTTGCATTCATCTTGGGAAGAGCTGTTCAGAGGTGCGTAATGAAGTATGTCATCCCATTTACAATACCTACGTTGACCTCCATAACCCCTTAATGTCGAGGTCTTGCGAGTCAATGTGAGGTGAGTATGAAGGAGACTCGGAAATGAAAAGGGAGGGGAGACGGGAGACCCCCGAGAAAAACCCACGCCGACTACCGGCATCGTCCGACACGATTCCCACATGCGAAAATCTGGGAGCGGCTCTGCCGGGATTCGAACGTGGTTCGCCTTGGTGGGAGGTAAGTCGTCTGATAACTACACCGCGCAGCATCATATCGAGTTTGATAAAGATTTGAATCACGGATTCAATAGGTTTTGAAGCGACGCACAGAGAGCAGGTTAAATATGCCCAACTGGTGTGATGCTGATGCTCAGGTAGAGAGCGCACGCGCGTGCGTCGAGCTTCAAGAGGATGTAGTCCTGGTATACGGCTGTTCACGATAAAGTGAGCACTTTTGAAATCAACCTTAGAAAAAAGTTCACTGCCCTTACCTGCATATGTTTTAACGGGCGCACTTTGTGTCATGCGCCCAGTAAAGTTGGTAACGATGGAGGGAAGGAAGTGCCATATCTTAACGCCAGATAAAAAATGTTAAGTTTAACCATTTGTGATATCTAAAATTATTTATTTCGCTTCCTGTTATTTTTAATACAACGAAGTGTAAAAATTATCATATTTGTCTAATATTTTCTTGTCTAATAATTTCGCTTTTTCACTTGACGGACGCCTGAATAAAGTGATGAGTCCCATAGCAATGTTAATTTTACATATGGCGGAAGAATACACAATGTGAATACAAGTAGATCCTAAGCAGGGCTATCAAAAATGCTCATTTTACTATGAACAGCCTATAGTGTCTTGTGCTTTCTACCTGCTGTGTGACCTTGGTCGAGCAGCGAGAGATTATACCCCTCTACCTCCCGTCATTTCACCTCAGCAGAGTCACTGTGTTGATCTTTACACCGGAGACTATCGTCTTTATACTGCGCTTGCCAGACACTCGGCGTAACATAGGAGGACATGCACTCTGGTCAAATAACAGATAATATTCAAAGGATTAATTGATGACATAGTTATTTTTCCCGGTCTCACTTAAAATCAAATATTAAGGCTAAAGAATACGAAGATATTCATTCAAGCTTAGAGTTGTTTTACATACCCAAAGATATAAATACATACAGTACAGCATTGGAAATACATTCTAAGGAGTTAAATACACCCACAGAAGTAATAAAAATGATTGTAGATGATAAACGAAAAAATCTTATCAGAATTCCCAAAAATAAAAATAATTTACAGACGTTTTTATATGGTTAATCAAGGCAATGTGGCCAGTATAACAGCAGCTAGATTTGTTGCTGAAAAACAAATAATATAAAATAATTAGGAGACAATTGCCACATTCGAAGAGGTAAAAATGTGGTACATTTTGTATCACCGCGAGAAACCCGGCCGATAGCAGAAAAATACTTATAACCGACGACATGTCCCACTTGTGTTAGTCGTCAGGTAACCTTAACACTTTACCAACTTGTGTCTGCTATGGAAAGTATAAACGCTCTGCCAGGATAGTAAAGCCTAGTACTCAGTGGTGTTTATTCCATAGACGCAAGGAAAGCCATGTTTACCATTGGAAATGTTTGACCCTTTATAGTTTTCGCCTTAACTTTAAAGGCATTTAGAGCTGAGTTTCCCGTACCTGATTCGAAGAGTTTTCGTAACCCCCGTACTGTACACGCGTAGTGCTGCTATCTAGTATTTATTTCCACAAACGGGATCGATGAATCGAACTCGCAAGCAACAACACGCCACCCTGTTCCTTCGGCAAGGTGAGCAGTCGTTCTGTTTGCGTCCTCCAGTCCTACATTTTTCTTGGAAAACGGATGAATTTGTTCGGTAAAACGGGAGTTTTCTTATAATTTCTAATATTCTATCTAAATAATATTCTGTTTATATATTTTTACATTCATTTCGTTTCCGTTTTTACAACTAATGTTAAGTATTATATAATTGTAGATACATGTGGAGGGTAAGCAAAGCTGGCAGTTGCGTTTGTTAGTAGAAATTGCTTACCCTGTGTAAAAAAAAACTCACTAAAACGATACTGCTAGTACTGCGGTTACTTTAGCTACGATCTGATAACTTGCTGCACGAGCGCTAGTACTGCGGTTACTTTAGCTACGATCTGATAACTTGCTGCACGAGCGCTAGTACTGCGGTTACTTTAGCTACGATCTGATAACTTGCTGCACGAGCGCTAGTACTGCGGTTACTTTAGCTACGATCTGATAACTTGCTGCACGAGCGCTGTACTTTATCCAAACTTAAATTGGTTGTTTTTAATTGATTTCCGTAAACTAAATTAACGTAATTTCTTTGTAATGTTTCCTCGCGAGTTTTTAAGCTATAACTGTTAACCGGGCATTTTTCATTGTCTCACGCTATGATCTACGACGATAAAAATATTTTTGCATTATAGTGTAGTGAACATAATTTATGTATTGCAATGAATATCAGTGAAAATGCTTTTGGAATACGTTATTATATAATTCCACAGCTAAAGAGAAACTAGTGTGAATTCACAAATTCGAATTTGCTTCATTGTCCTTTTAATTCATAGATAATATATTTTATCGAAGTAAATAAATAATATTTCTTGTAAAATACGTTTTGGTGGATTACACGGTGTATTGCCGTGGTTGTTACTATGGACTAATTTATATACGTAAGTTTACATCATTTTAACGCAAATTCAGTTACATGAATATTGATATTATAGTAACTTACACCATACTGCACTAACGTAAGTTTTTCGTACGTTCTAACCAGAAAGAAACTATTACCGTTTGTATATTTGCTGACACGTAACGGGTGTATTGACAATAGTATTACTCTTTTTAATATTTTTAATATTTTTATGGTAGTAAAATTTGTTGGTTCGGTCATTATCAATCATATCACCGCGATAGTTGAATTATTATTATTGCTGACTATTACAATACCAGACAATATGGTATTCATTCATTTGTAGTGTATTTGGCTGTAAACTTTGCCATTATTTTTTTATAAATTTTCTGATTTTATTTTATTTTATTTGAATTTTCTCTATTTCTTCTTCTGCAATTCTTGGGTGTGTACAAAAGGCACACAATAGTGTATTTAAGTCAAGTGTTGACTTGTATGTCTCAAATAATACATTTTTAGAATTCTTTACATTTGCATAAAACCATACATTATGATATGGCAAATTTCTTGTGTTTCAGGCTCAACTGAATGTAATCGGGCCTAATATGTAAGTATATATATATATATTAGTTCAATATTTATAACTACATTTAGCTTGTGCATGACACTATAAATAATAACCATATTACTTACTCGGAAAAAAAACTCTTGGAGATATTTCTAGCGAAGGTAGACGAAGCTTCATCTTACTTATGCCCGGCTGCACCAAGATCTTCCCTGATACAAGATCGAATGATCTCAGTTCCGAACCAGGATCCAATTTTATCTTGGTTCCAATGTAAAAGTGTTGCACCAACGAAATTGCATTATTCTTGATCTCCAATTCATCGATCTTGGTTCCAAATAGAGAGATCGAGATTAAGTATGAGACAAATTTTGCTATTGGTTCGTAATATATGACGTCATGGAAGTAGGCATATTTTTCACTATAGATAGAACTAGATGTGCAATGTTTGATCTGTTTTAAATTAATTATTGTTGTACAAACTTTACTGAATAATATTCAAGTGCGTATAATGTTGTTTTAATTACCCAAGAAAACAATCGAACGTAGTTCTATCTGTTGGCGTATTTGCAAAATACATTTGTCGACGATGGCTGCTGATCTCGGATCGAGATTTTGAACCGTGAATTTCGGCGGTTCGAAATGAACTTCATCTCGATCTCCAGTCCAGCTCTGAACTCGAATGGTACAACTGTGTTCTGTGTCGATCTTAGATCCGATCTCGGATCGAGTTTCGAACCACGATGGTGCAACCGGGCATTACTTGTTTGAAAGTGCTATGTTACCAGATGTGATAGCAGAGCAGGTGAAATGTATTTGCAAAGGAAGTTGTATGGTTCGGTGTCTCATCGCCTGTTTCGGCTCAGATCGAAAGTACTCGGAAGAGAGAGATGAGGCGATTTATCATCTGTCGCATACAACATTGGCTGACTCATATACCTTCGGAGGCTGAGGTATCACGTGACCTACGGCCAATCACGAGCGTGCAATGTGACGTCACCATTAAACATTTCCCCCGCCGGTGCGCTCTTAGCAGGCAATGCGTAAAATATGAGTGGCCAGTAACCTGTATCTTGAAACGACGAAAACTATATCGAGTGTGCCATACTTTGAGGCATGATATTTAGAAATGAATGCAGTGTTTTGGTGTCTCACACCGTTTAAAACAATTAACGCCACTATTAATTAAATAATAATGTATATTAAACTCGGACGAAAATGAAAGATTTTAACTTGACATGTCCTGTGCCTATGAAACCAATATAGTGTCCGGCTTGCATAAACGAATGGGTATGCATATTTATGATTAATGGGCGTAACTTTGAGAAACTTCAGTTAGTTACATCCGGCTATCCTTTGTTGAATTATGTCGATGCCCTCCCCCTTCCCCTTTTCTAAGACTCAACAAAGGCCAACAAGCACTTCAGAGTTGAACTAAAGCAAGCGAGCCACAGAGCTCCCATAGAAGATGCATTGTCACAGCTTCGCTAAAACACCAGTACTGATATTAAATTAGCTGTGAATGTGGTAATTTCGTTTCTTCTAACTGGCGAATTAGTAAAACGGAATGAGTGGCTGTCGCATAGGTAAATCGAATCGACCGTGTGTCACTAAAAACCTAGTCAGTTTTTCCCAATTTTGTTTGCATTTATAAGGCTTGAAAAGCTCAAACAAACCGCTTGTCGCTTATACTACTGACAATGGAACAACAACAGAAAGTCCTTTCTTGGTGTACACTATAGCGTAGAATTATCGTGGTCATAAATTGTGACATAAGACAAACCTAAAAGAAAAAATTACAAATAAAATTACATTACATTTTTATTTGTAAATATATGTGCACGATACACACTCAACCAAAAATTGTTTCGCCCACATGGGTAATAAAAAGTTCTTTATATAAAAGTGAGTGAAATATTTGAAAGGCGCTCAACAGCTCGGTACTTCAGCGCTCACGTGTGCGAAGTGGAATGCAGTGATGGAGTACCCCGATAAAACCCACCAGACAACTTCCGCCATGTTTACCACACGTGACAGTCCAGTGCAGCCCCGCAGTTACTCAAGACCAGCTTGCTGTGAAGGAAGTGACTGGTTAACTACTAGAGCACTTACGCACTCTCCGAACAGACGTCGATTACTGAGGGAAACAAATTATAGAACCAATACATATTATGCAATTATATACATTTCATTAAAAACGTAAATTATTTTAAAATACTTGAAACAGAGTAATAAATGTTTCTTTTTTGGTGGCCTATATATATATATATATATATAATATTAAAATATCACTCGGCCTGCTACATGAAACAGTATTGAAACATATTGTATGTTATCCCTCTACTTCAAATTTTCTTTTCTCGAGATTGATCGCAGTCCCAGAGTTCACAAGGGAGCATTCCGCTTGCTTTCCTAAAGTCATGACATGCTCGAAGGTTCCTAAGCACGAATTCGACAAAATGCTTAATATCAAACACCCCCTTTGGACATATCTTGTGACTCAGATGGATCTATCCTCACTACTCGTCTCGCTTACGTACTCGTTTACAGAGCAATTAAGATCTTCGGGGAACTTAAGTAATGTATTTACATTGTTTCTCAACACTTTCGTTTACAAAAAAAATGGCGCTTGGTTGTTTCTCGTATTGAAATGTTACTGGAGCATTTCTCACAACTATGGAGTCATAACGACGGTGTCGCTGCGCATACCCAACCACCTGAGAACACGTCACTAACTTTGTAGTCCTAGATAATGGTCCATGTTGTCCGTTAAACCAGCTTACATTCTTGGAGAAACAGATGAAACACAGCCGCGAGAAGAACTTACTGAACTTACCGTCTATAGGTAATGAGCAGAATCGATATATTTCATTCCCTCAAAAAGTGCTTCTTGGTGAAATTACATTCATGGGTCTTTGGCACATAGCTGCCAAAAAATCTACCAAAATATTTCATTCATATTTCTCGAAATCTGATTACTCGCCAAATATTTTTGGAATTATATGGGAGTGATTGTTCTAGCTGTTGATTATACAACTAAAATAACTATCCTTCAAACACACCCCCACATGCCCTGAAGACATATCGTATCCACATTCTGTAAATGTAACTGTGAAGATACTTTTAAGGATATCCTGAAGAGATTTCGAAATTTGCTCTTGCTTTTACTGAATATGCTCGCATGTCCCCTAAGCTCTGGTGGTTGCCTGTTGTTTTGTACAAATGACACTTAACGACCGTTAATCGCAAGCCATGTAAGGACTAGAGAGAGCGTGGTGACTCCTCCAATTATGTCACTGTGCTACTTTCACAGCAGGCTTTGTCTGTGGAACATTTGATCACATTATGAACAATAGTTCGATATTTATGAGCGAGCATTAGGGGCGGAGTGCGAGTGTCACATCCTTGGGACAACATCGCTGTCTTGAGCATCCTTGCATCATGACTGGATAACGAGCCAAATTATTGAAATTTACGGGTTGTTCTCATGTCTCAGATTACCAATAGAGGTGTCTGCCGCCCAGTTAGTGCTTGAATCTCGACAATAAATATTAATGACGCCTCAAAGCAAGCTGGTAGACTCCTTCACATTCAAAGCGTTGGAGCCCAAGCAGGAATATCAAAGATGGTAACCTTGATGTTAAAAGCCACCCAAATCACTTCACTCACTCACTCAAAAAGGAGAAATTCAAGTAGACAGCAGTGCACTACATAGTTGAGTTGTTGGGGTGTACGTTGGCTGGGCTGGTGAGAATACCGGAAGATGGAATCGGCGTGTATAGGCACTCTCATTGAGGTGAGAAACCTCACAAGTTTCAGTGTAAAGGAAGGAGTAGCACTAGCTTCCTTAAAGCCGTCGCCTGTGATGAGCTAATTTTATCTTTGAGGCTCAGAAGTGCGGGAGCTATAAGGATGACACTGGCCAGCGCATCAAGTGCGCCGTCGTCTCTATGCGCAAGGCTCCGAACTAGCATGCAGTCTCTCTGTGCCATGTGAACCTACGAAAATTTAAGCTGTGTCTGTATAGCAGAATTGGTGGATCGTCTATAGTACAACTCATTATAACCTCATTTCGTACTTTCGCTCGTGCAAAGGTAATATGTTTTAAGAAACACAAAAAATATTTATAATACTCATGTTGTATTGAAAGTACAATTCCATCTCCATTTGGGGTATGCTTTCTTTACGAATGTAAAGGTAATGAGGACATGTTTAATATTTATGTCAAAAAAATGTTTTTCAAAAATGCTGCAACGCAAAGTGCCATGTAGACGACTGCTCTTAAGACACCGATTCAGGTTTTCTGTTGTTGACAAAGAAGGGAGCGCATTGGAGAGGGTGGACCAATCAAACCTCGCACATGGGCTGGCCTCTTGCTGGCAGGGGTGGGAAATTCGCTAAATGTGAGGACGTGTTCCCTGGCTCAGAACACGGGAAAGGAAAGATGAACATGAAAATAAAAAGGTAAACCGTGAATCCCCGACAATGCTACTGCCAAGAGGGGCGGCGATCTTCATTATTATGCTGTACTGTCTTGAACATCCTATTGCTGCATGTCACAAAACATTTATTTCCATCAGGTATTAAGCAAAGAAGATTTCCAGACAAGAACTTCCTTCTGCAACTGTTTTTTCAAACAAAATCGAGACTTCCCAACTATCGTACCGTGGACTGACGAGGCAACTTTCAAATCTAATGGGGATGTAAGTATCCGCAATTCTCACGATTAATCAGCAGAAACCCCTTATTGCTTACGTCAGCAAGACAATCAGCATATTTCGAGCCTAAATACCTGGTGT
Source organism: Dryococelus australis (assembly GCA_029891345.1). Classification (NCBI taxonomy): domain Eukaryota; kingdom Metazoa; phylum Arthropoda; class Insecta; order Phasmatodea; family Phasmatidae; genus Dryococelus; species Dryococelus australis. Next base: position 83,983,453 of record CM057006.1, on the reverse strand, counting down.
GGACTCACCCACGATAATGTTATCGGGCCTTGTTATTTTGATGAAAACTTAAATGGCGAGGGTATTCTGAATTTCGGCAACACGCACTGACTGAGTTGCTGAAAGATGTTCCACTAGCAACACAGTTGTTAATGTGACTGCAATAAGATTGATGCCCGGCCCATTTTTCCTTAGTGGCGAGCTGTACTTTAAATCAAAGTTTTCTTGGTCGATGGATAGAGAGAGGTAAGCCAGTGAGTTGGCCACCACTGTTGCCGGACTTTACTCCCCTTGATGGTCTATTTTGGGGAAACATTAAATACACTGTGTATCAACAGTGTCCTACAACGAAATATGAAATGAAAGACTGAATTATAGTAGCATGACGGTCGCTGCCAGCTGCTGAGAAAATCCCGGGTACCCAAAGTGCCTAAATCATGAATGAATGTACTTAGGACCGGGCGGAAAACAATTCGAACACATATTACAGTGAACAGGAAACAAGCAAATGAGTTCTTTTGTAATAATTTATAAACAAAAACATTATTTCTAATCAAATAAACATGAATTTTGGTATTGTTAAATTGCACAAATAGTGTTTATTTCAAACTGGAAGTGTAAGCAAAAGAGTGTTTCCTCACTAGGCGTACAACAATAAACATTTATTTTTATGCACATCGCCTCATCAGCGCCATGGATATTTTTGATATCGTCAAATCGGCGACACATACCAAAAAACATTCCAGACAAAAAAAGTTCAGTTTTGCGAGTCCTATTCAGCGATACTAATTTTATACCATTTTCCCATTTCCATTTGAAGTTTTGATTTTACCTTCGTTTCATTCAGTTTACTACAATTTTCTAGGCAATGTTGGTTTCACTATTTAATTCGTCCTTAAGGGTTTGCTTTGAAACTGTATTACCCGAAAAAGCTGGGATTCGCAGTTTTCGAGAAAAAGGGCTAGCACAGTGGGTCTGGGACAGCCTGTATATTAGTTGTGCCCCAAGCAACTAGTTGTAAATTTTATCTGCTTATTTCATAGAGTACTTTCAAGTCGAGTAAATTTTTCGTCAAATATATATATATATATATATTCGTAGCTATACTCTATGTAATTTCACTAAAAAAATTAGCTTTGTTGATAAATGAATAGCAAATTGAATTTACACATCATTTATTAATTTACAAATCACAGTCTCTCCCTAACAGTGTAATATTAGCAAGGGTTAAAGAAATTAACAACAGGGAAGTGATCTCTATATTTTAACTTTATTTTACAGATTTGAAACCAAAGCTACATAAAAATAGTTATGTACTAGCGATGATGAATGGATAGTTACTATATTCATGTCACCTGACATTAGAGTTGTATATAATGTCTTGCCAAAATACTTGCACTTACTTCCCGGCGAATAACAAAAAATGCCTTTACATATATGGATAAGTCTTTTCAAGCTATCACTGCGAGTAAACACCTTATCGGTATTATCACATCTATAAATCTTGTATCAAACGCCAAAAAGCAGTTAGTAGCCTCATTTCGTCGAGCATTATCGCTTCGTGTAAAAATTTTGCCACAAAACTTGTACTCAGTCCATGATGAGCAGCGCCAACTTCCAGAGTCAGCAAGAATTCGCAGCATCCTCGTCGATGCAGCCAGTGATACAGATGACCTGTCTTCTATTATCGAGTCCGTCATTGTATTTAACAGTCTGGGCAGTATCAGTAGATAATTCTAGTCGTAACGATCTGCTTTCTACCACGCTTGTCAATTAAGTGATAACTTTAATTGACATGATAGGCCTACTTGTATACTTTTGAAACTGCATGTCAGACAGTCTGTGCCTCAGTAGTTTTATTAGCCATTTAGCAGCAATACACTATCGTTACTCGACTGTAATATGAGGTCTAATTAAGCCGATTGCTACCTAGCCTACTAACTCATCTATCAGAACACGCGTTCTTCTTTATAGTTGCCGATCTTTCAGTGTTGGATGTGGCCTCATTATCTGAGATATAAATCTGTTTGGGTGTCGTGGATGGTAAAATTTATGGCATGGATGTTATGATAGTATGGTGGGTATTTATGATTTAAGTATTTGGCTGCCTAGACTGATTGTATGGCTTGTTTGTATGTATTTCTGGTGAGTTTAAATTAAACGGCAGTCGAAATGAGAGTCAACATATTTTACTGTTATGATTGGTCAGTATGTCCGAGGTTGGTGTTTAATATTGTCTGTAATGTTAATATGTCAATAAAATGATTGAGGTATGCTTTGTTTTGAACAAATGATATGATTGTGTTTGGGTGCTGTAATTTTTCGGAATGTGTACCTATATGTTTGGCTTTGTGATGTTATTGTTGGTATGAAGCCACATATGTTTTATCAATACAGTAATTTGTATGGATGGTTGATATAACTGATTGGTTAATTGGTTGATACAATGTTTGGTATGATGGAGGGATGTTACCTCATATGTTTTGGTTAGTGGGAATGGCTGGTATAGTTAGCTGGTTTGTTCCTCTGGCTTATTTGTTGTTTGGTTGGCATTGTGCATTACTTATTCGACATGTGTGTGCTGGTAATGATTGTATTAGAGGCATACAAGATTTATGATTGTTTGTATGTTTTAATTGGTGTGGCCTGTATGGTATGTTGGGTAGTACATATATTGCGAAGTATATTTTTCTGGTGTTGGATGGTAGAGCAGAAAGAATGAGCAGTGAGTAAATGTTTGGTAAGGTCTGTGTGGACTGAATGGTTGAGGTATGCTTGTGATATAGTGGGAGGTATGGTTGGTGAGTATGCATGGTGTCAGTTGGTAAAGCATATCGAATGGATGTTATGTTATAGGCTGGTCTCTACTTAATAGTTACTCGAGCTATGATAGATGATGCGATTGATGTGATGGGTGGTATGGTTAATTAGTATGACTGGGAATTATTGTGTTATAGAAGATGGTATTTTATTTGGCCTATTATGTGTCCGTAATTATATTATGACAAATTGTAGGATTGCTTGTATTATGAATTCATCTGGACTGCAAAAATGATTGATACAATTGGGTTGTGATAGATGTTATGGTTGGTATGTTGGGTGGTATGTTTTGTAGTATATTTGTCTGGTGATTGTCGATGGATGTGTAAAAGTATGGACAGTATTTGCATGTCAGCGAGTCCTGTAATGCTAGCATATGCTTGAATTAAAGTGTTTGGTATGGACAGTTAGAATATTATGCTAGTTTTCTGGTCTCTGTTGATGGATTGTTGTGAAGAAGTTGATAGTGTCGTGGTGTTTGAAAAAACCTTGTATGGTATGTGTGTATGTTTGCTTGGTATTACTGTTGTATTTCTGAGTATTCTTGAGTTGAATTTTGACTAGTATATTTAACTGGCGTCAGCTGGTAGGACAGGAGATCTGAGCAGAATTTACGATAATGTTATGGGTTGGACTGACGTTAATGGTTGCTGGGTACACTTGAGTTATGGTGAATGGAACATGGAATTTTATGGTGCCAAGGTTCCGGTATATAAGCAACTTGGTTCCAGATAGGAAGGTTATTTTGACAGAGGCAGTCGCGAAAGACACTTCCCCTCAGCTCTTGAAAGCAATCAGAATACACTACAGAGACATTGGTTGTTTGTCCATCACTGTCTGAGGTTGGCCCAGTGTCATCTATTTATTCAGATAGTGCACCTACAGCAACACAACCATCGATTTCTTCAGGCATGATGCCGACCACACCATTGACTTCTTAGACAATGTCATCAACTTATTTAGATGGGACACCTACAGCATTTCTGACATCGATAACTTCGTAACGGCTACATTGCGGCTGCTGTGACAAGATATTTGCCTACAGCCATGTTGCAAGGAAGCATGAAAGACCTGCTTGTGTGAAGGTGGCTTCCTGTGCTATGCATCAAGTGGAAGCATCTTTCCAAAGGTGGCGATAAGCTGAAGACACGTAGCAAAAACTGTAAAGACAGAGTTTCACCAGCTAAAACCTGCCTGTAGTAGCAATTGGCGAAACCACATCGAATGGATTCTACTTGAAAATCCTCATTCAAATGTTCTTTGAAAGATTTTGAGATAGGAGTTAACTAAATTCGTTCTAAAAAAAAAACACGTACATACATTGACACACATTATCAGTCAACTCACGAAGGAATTGAAGAAGGTCCTATAAAATATAATGTTAGGCTGGAGTGTAATTAGAAAAAAGTTTCAACCCTTGGATAAAGCCATCAGTCGACAAGCATTTAAGACTATGAATGAAGAATTGTATAATGTTGATAACATTCCAGGTGTTGTAGAGGCTTTAAAGGGAAAACTTTGCTGTGAAGATTAAGAATATGAGGCAAAGGGTTCTGACTGGATGCTTGCTACCATAGACTGTCTTGAGCAGTGTATTAGCAGTATATTTTCACTATGTGGAAAGTGAGAATGTTGTTGGAAGAACACAATATGCATAGTATTGACAATGTAAGGATTTTTTTAAATTTATGTTTTTAGTATAAATTTTGTAATATGCATGTGTTCTTTTTTAATGAAGATATGTTTTCTTTATTGTTGTTGGTTTTTTACCCTGTCTTTTTTCTTGACACAGGGAATATGTTAGCCTTGGTTTTAAGATCTGCCACCTCATGTTCATATTTCAAATGAACATAATAAAGAAAGGTAATTTGAGCAAAATATATTATTTGAATGACAGTACTTTTCAATGATATGGGTAACAAAGGCATTTGTTAGATTGCACAACAAATGAGAGTGGATTAATATTTAAATACATTCTGAACTTCTTAATTGCTACAGACATGGAAGTATGCAGTTGTAGTGGTAGAAATTTGGCCCTGAGAATTGGAAGAAGTAATAAGTTTAAGATGGGCCTGACCAGACCGGTTTCAGTGCAGCACGAGGTAAAGATGTGTTCTACAAAATTTATACACAACTGTCACTGCTATAATATGCCCCAGATATTTTTTTTAGTAAACACAAATGGCAAAGTAAATTGAAGATTTTGATCATTGTACGAGATCATATGACATAATTTAAGTTGGTGGAAGTGATGTAATCCAAGTAGTTTGGTGGAGTGCAGACAACAGAAGGAGCACATGTTACAAAAACAAGGAAGAATTGAATAGCATTATATAGTGGGGATGGTAGTAGGTGAAACAATATGGTGAATGTCTAGGTGGAATGAAATAGCATAATAATTTTAAAATCCAAGATGGCAGGGTGAAGTAATTTTCGGATAAGGTGAAATAACAGAGCACAAAGAGATTTAATCCATGGTGGCAGACATCGAGGTGAAATGAGAGAACGTGACGAAATAAAATTCAAGATGGTATCTTTCAAGGGGGAAGGATAGAGCATGATAAAATAAAAATCACGATGCAGATTTTAAGGTGGAATGATAGAGCAGGAGAAAATGGAACCCAAGATGTCGGGGTGGAAAGGAGGCTAATAAATATAGAAGCAATAAGAGAGAATAAGTAATTAGGAAAATAATATGGCGGTCGGAGCCAGTACATGGCTCCTGGCCCAGTAAAATGAGGTGGTTTCGAGGGAATACGAGAATATGATGCTTTTTGAGAATAAAATGCAATTTCCCTGAAGTGGATAATAATTACACTGGGGAGAATGTTTTTGCACATGGGGAGTTGGTACTTTTTTGAAAGAAAACTGGGAACATTTAGGAAAACTAATTTTTGAGGGAAATAAGGTAGTTTTTGAAGGAAAACGGAGAATTCTGAGGGTGAAAAAAGGAAAAATAAATCAAAATGGCGGTTGGTCGGATCCTGATTCACCCCCAGATCCTGTTCCCGAAGCCCCTATTTCTATCTACTGGCAGTTTCTCTTCTTCCTAGACTTGCTGGAAGGTGTTTTAACAATACATTCATATTTAGTCATCTCAATAACTATCTGTCTCAATGCATTCGTTGAAAAAACTGTAACGAAACCAATATATTACTTCTATAATAATCACAAACCTCCTATAGTAACTATGTTGTTGGTAAGATACTGGTTGTTCTCCAGTATCATCAACACACTTCTTTCGGGGTCTTTCACATTCCAGAAAGACATACAACTTTATATCTCCATATCAAATTTATTTATATATACCAGTAAATATAATAACGTTTTAAAAAGAATTGTGAACAAAAATAAACTCAATGATATGATAAAAAGTTTATAGCTTATTTTGCTTCCATTAGGATTAAACGGTTTTGCGATGGTAAATATGGCAGATGGCTGTAAATGTTTTCGCAACTGGTAGGAGAGTAGATTTAACTTTTTTTGGTGTTGGACACTCTTTTATTTCTTTATTTAAAATGGTTCTTAACCACTTTTGAACATTTTTGAAATGTTTAGTTCGTAACCAAGTAGTTAAATAAAATTCAAGGATAGCAATATTTAATTTTATTAAAATTTACAAACACAATATCTATGGTTATAAAATCCCATGTGATGCTGGTCATTGTGTAATAATCATGTTTTTCTAGCATAATAGTCGAGTTTTTCTTAAAAATACGATTCCAATGTTGTAAAAGTGAACTAAAATATATTACAATAAATACGTGACTTTTATTTATAGAATTTTGCTTTACATATTCGATGGTTGTTATATCACTCTAATTCTTTTTCAAAATACGAATCTGCTGACATGTCACTCGATATACCTTTGTCTGTGAGTTTAAGAGTAAAATAAAAATGTCTAACATATAACTTCTATGTATATAATTATGCTTGTGAATAATCGATGGTTGTTACATCATGTTAGAAACAAAGATGGCCGATGGTTCTGACACCACGCCATGGTGGCTGGGTGAATTTCTGTAATAAAAAATTTCTTATATGCATTATTTATTTTCGGATATAGACATACCCGTGCGTATAATATTCTATAACAATTATGTTGGTATTTTAAATTATATATCATTTAAACCTGTGCTGACAATAATGTCCCGATCGATCAGTCAAGCATGGCGTCTGCCTACCAATCCAAAGTACAACGGTTCGCCGTTCCTCGCCTTTTCATAATTTATTCAATCATATCACTTAGATAAACGCGAGTGTTCACAAGTAGCATATGGAACATTGCCCTTATCATCCAGACGACACCAGCGTTCCTAGCAGCCTATGACATCAAACTACACAAGCACCACCTAGCATACGATAGAGGAACCATAATAGCATCCCCGGTGGGCAACAAGATGGTGGTCGACATTCAAACTGCCTAGTAGATAATATGAGAACCTTTATGGTATCCCTGGAAAGAGCAGACGACATCAAAAATTTGCGATCGACACTACAACTGCCTAGCAAAGAGTGGAAGAAACAATATGGCGGCCTACAGTAGACGACATCCAATATGGCGTCCTACAAACATTCAAAATGGTGGGCGGAGTGAGAGCAGGTGAGAGGGAGGAGAGAATGAGTGATAGCGCATGAAGTAAACAAAGAAAAACGTACTAGATAATTCTATAAATATGGTGGTGGGTGTCGAGGTGGAATGCCAGATCATGAGGTGAAAATAATAGCTGTAAAGTTCTATAAACAAAACAACAGATGTCTTTGTGGAATGAAAAAGCTTCAATAAAATTCAAGATGGCAGCCAGTTACCTGGCTACAAGGACTGACCTCAGGGAAACCAAGATGGCAGATGTTGTAGTGGTTGGTGGCTGTTAGCACAATGCGGCTGGGGTGTTGCACAATTCCAACTGCAGCTAACCACATTGTGCAAATGGCTTATTTCTAGCTAATTAACACTTTTAATGTATCACCTCAGCAACATAGGAATGTTTTTTTTTAGGAGCTGTTATTATGGGGGATGCGCGGCTGCAGGGACGGGAAAATAAAAAATTAATTTATGAGAATATACTACTGTAGATATAAAATACTATATATATATATATATATATAATTTATATATATTGAAGGTAAATGAGGAGATTGGAGGAAAAGCCGTATCTTTAAGTGTTAAAATAAGACACTTTGCGGGGGAAGTGGGAATTTTTGAAGGGGAAATGGGAAACTTTGAGGGCGAAGGGAGAAAAGATGACGGGCAGAAAAGTAAATGGTGGACAGAAAAGAGATAGCGACTGTAAACAAGATGGCCGACAGCTCAATGTCAAGGTCAATAACATCAAAAAATGGCGGAATCCAAGATGGCGGATCCAAGTTGCGAGACTACTTATTCTCACCCAATTCTTGTTGCTCCATAAACAACATTATCCTAATACTAATATGTGTTGATTTAATAATTTAATTACTTGCATAAATAAGACGTTATTGCTTCATAAAATGTTATGTTAAGCATCCTAAGTTAAGTATAAATTTTAAAATCAGAGCTGTAGATTTATAAAATTCTCTGCAAAATTCAGTATGGTTATCTGTTGAAATGTTTAATAAATTTCTTGAATAGTCGTGAATAGTGTGTTACACTAAACGACTCAGGAATCTAAATTACACACACACACAGATATATATATATATATATATATATATATATATAGACCACACACACCCTCTCCAATTGTTAGTCACATTCAGTATGTTAATCAGAATATTGAATTATTGAATTAAAATATGATAAAAATATTTTTGTGGTAGTTTTAATACTATTAATGTAGTACTTGCCTTTTTTAATTAATAAAAAGTAACTAAGAACTCTAGCATTATGTGATGGTGAAATTTTAAACGTTCCACTTCGGGAAATATTTTATTTTGAAATACTTTTTAAAACTTACGATCCTAAATTATAAACAATAAATTATATTTATAGCACTGACACATATTTATGACTTAGAAAGTAGTAAGGAGTAGCTGTAGCCGAATCTGCATTCACTCGAATACAATCCCCAGAAACAAAACCACTTCTATGCTAATTCATTTTCGTTTTGCGAATTACGGGACAGTTAACATATGTACGACGTCCACAAGGTTAGAATCTGCAAGACATTTCTAACGGCGGTGACTAAAACCTTAACAACTCCCTACTTTCGAGGAATATTTTTGAAACGTTCGTTGATACTTATACTGACTACGCCGCATCTGGCAGTGATCATTTGCAATTAATATTTTGAAAATCCTATTGGCGCATTTATGTGGCAAGATTAACAAAAAAAAATTAAAAATATCTGCAACAAAAACATATTTTACCAACATACGTCCGCAAACAATTGCGGTATGTTGTATGCTATCTCAAAACAACGATTAGTTTTTGTGTTTAACCATGTATTGAACTACTTCTTCAGTGTTTTCCCAGTGTAATGTGAACGGTGCGTTAATTTTGTTGCAGAAGAACTTCATACGGGATGGTAAAGCTGTTCTGGCTGATACACAGGTCCTTGCTGAGTGTATTGCGGGACCCGTCCATACAAGGGATGCGCCTCTTGCAGAAAATGGTAAGGCAGTGATAGCCTGTTCACGATCAAAATGAGCACTTTTGAAAGCCGTGCTTAAGATCTACTTGTATGCACGTTGTGTCTTTTTCCGCCTTATGTAAGATTAACGTTACCATGGGCCTCGTCACTTTATTCATGCGTCGGTCAATTGAAAATTCGAAATTATTACAAAAGTACATATTTAGCAAATTGTCTCATTTTATACTTCGCTTTATCAAAATAAAAATAAAAGTGAAAGTAATAATTTGAGTTATCACAAATGGTTACGTGACACTTTTTATTCGACGTTAACATGTGGAACTACTTTCTATTCATCGTTACCAACTTCACTGATAGCATGCCACTCAGTTCACCCGTTAAAATATATGCAGGTAAGAACAGTAACATTTTTCTAAGGTTGATTTCAAAAGTGCTCACTTTATCGTGAATAGCCTTTACACGGTTATTTCTAGGGCAAATGTGTGGGAGTAGAGTGTATATGCCGGTTCGGGCACATGCATCACGCATCGGATCTCGGATCCGTCCGCCATCTTGGTACGTGTGGCCGGCTGCCATATTGGTCAGGTGCCATCCGCCATATTGGTAGGCGTCACAGGCAGGCTTCAATGCCATGTTGGATGTTCGTCCCTCCGTTTTCCCCTCAAAATTGCACGTTCAGCCTTCGGAAAAGCCGGTTTTGTCCCCGAAATTTCTCTATCTTTCCCCCATATCTCTTAAATTTTCAAATATGTGAGAAGTTTATGAAGTATACAAAAGAGTTAAGGGTGTTCTGTCACCGCCAACATAAATTTGAGGAATTTTCTCCGCAGCCTGCAGTTACTATTTTATTTAATGTTTTACGGCTCGACAAGCAAATACAATACCAATTTTTACTTTTCCTTAAGCTGTTACTGCTTGACTGCTGTTGTTAGTAACAACTATATAATCACCGCAAGGATTATTCACATATTTCTTCTCGGTTGTCGCCAGTTGAAACTTGATAGAACAAAGAAGCTGAAACAATGTTGTAAAGTTAAAGAAGATGTTACTCAAGGTATGTCGTATGAAATATTCCGTTCAACCTTGTGTAATGGAACTTACGCCGAAGAACTGATAAATCAGAAACCGCAGGGACTGATCGTCCACAGAAAACCGAAGTGCATTTGGTAGTATAATACATGTCAATAACCTACTCCCGTATTACTATTGTGTCGGTGTCAAAGAATTGTGAAATCACCCGGGGCAATCTACATTAGTAATAAACACATGGCAATTAGAACAGCGAATTAAAAACCACCCCGAAGCAAGGTTTTATTATATTTTAAGTGGCTAATTAACAAATAACAGCAGCTTTACATTTTAAACAAAGACTTGTCCATGCGTTTTTTCATCCATGTTGGACATTTATTCATGTACTGAACCGACAGCGATCCAGTGTATATAACTTACACTATCACCAGAAACCAGTGGCGTGGGGTGAACTGTTGCAAGGTTAAGATGGCGTTAGCTGTGTGCTGTACCCTGTTGCTTGCAAGTTTACACTTCCGCCACTTGAACGTAGCTCGGCAGCTGACGCCACAGGACGAGTGTAATGGGTCCCTCGCTGCTCGCTTGTGAGTGGCGAGGAATGCACTGAGTTTCCATAGCCTGCAATGTGATCACTGGCTCCTGTTGCGTGCACCGAGAATGTACAGCGGTGAGCAAGCACTAGCTCACCTTGCAACAGTCCACCAAACGCCACTGCCAACTGCGTTTTCCAAAATTCATCCATGGTTCCACCAATGGTTGATACACCGGTGTACGACGGTTGATGTATTTTTCCTACATCAGGTTGGTTTTTAGCGGTGTTTTAGTCTGCTTCCAAACACATATTAATACAATATTAAAATTATAAAGTTTTCTTCGTCCATGAGTAAAACTCGACGTCCGAATTATCATTGTTTATTTTGGAATGCTTTAAAATTACAAGTTTTATTCGTGGTAACCTTTTTATTTTTCAGAGAAAGCGTTCGAAAATTCATCGGTTGATGTTTAGGTGCATATCCATCAGATGCACCGATGAATTTTCGAATACGCGGAAGAAACAGTTAGTAAATACAAAATTTTATTTGGTATTATTGCAGTACAATTGTAGTTCCTCTTTTAATATCTTTCATTCTCGCTACAATTATTCGCAGAGAAACTGAGTGATATAGGGACAATGGTCCCGAACCGAACAACGTGCTGCAGTGGTCCCACAATGAACTCCCGTTCCGGAATGATATGGCTGTGATGTCCGGTACAGGAATCCCGATTTCAGTTTCCTCTAGTTTTCCGAAATCAGTCAACGAGAATTCCAGAATGATTCAATAATACATATCACTGCCGATTTATGCCTCATTCCCCGTTCAACAAGCCACTGGTCAAATCTGCCATGACTCTGCTTTTCACGATACACTCAACCAAATGCACCATTCTGTTTGGTATCGGGGTACCTGCTAATGTTCTTCTCCAAAACACTGTTTTGTTCTTTGTTCTATAAAATGTGCGAAACGAGGTGTTGAAACTATATTTGTAAACTTGCTGCGAAGAACTTGCCATCCACGCATCTTGACTCCAAAAGACACATAATATACAGTGTAAAGACTTATTTCCGGTTGCACCAACATCTTCCCCGATCCGAGATCGAATGATCCTAGTTCCGAACCAGGATCCAATTAGATCTTGGTTCCAATGTAAAAGTGTTGCACCAACGAAATTTCATGATTCCATATCTCCGGTTTGTCGAGCTTGGTTCCGAAGTCACAGATCAAAATTAAGTATGAGACAAATTTTGCTATTGGTTCGTAATATATGACGTCATGGAAGTAAGAGTATTTTTCACTATAGATAGAACTAGATGTGCGATGTTTGATCTGTTTTAAGTGAATTATTGTTGCACGAGTTTTAGTGAATAATATCCAAGTGTGTATAATGTTGTTTAATTTCCCAAGAAAACAATCGAACGTAGTTTTATCTTTTGGCGTATTTTCAAACTAAAATTGTCGACGATGGCTGCTGATCTCGGATCGAGATTTCGAACCGCCAAATTCGGCGGTTCTAAATGAACATCATCTCGATCTCCAGTCCAGCTATGAACTCGAATGGTGCAACTATTTTCTGTGTCTATCTTCAATCCGATCTTGGATCGAGTTAAGAACCACAATGGTGCAACCAGACAGATGTGTTACCAGTGAGTAAAAGGTCTTAATGGCCAAACGTAGAGTGTATGTAGAGAGAAGTACAGGAGGGGATGTGTGTGGTTGTAGGGGATAGGGCTGATGGCCGGCCTGTGCTTTACCGGGTCAGCGGCGCCGTCGCAGATGGGGATTCAGTCGGTTCAGGGGGCGCTCTTCATCCTCGTGTCGGAGAATGTGTTCTCACCCATGTACTCAGTGCTGCACACGTTCCCCGCCGAGATGCCGCTCTTCAAACGCGAGTACTCAAGTGGACTCTACCCCACACACCTCTACTACCTGGCCAAGATCATCGTCATGGTGAGTACTGCTGCTCTTACACCGTGGTTACTACAGTAGCATTTGGCAGGTAACTCGAGTGATGTCTTTAATATTAGACTCTAGAGAACTGACACCATCTGACATGATCCAGTGAGTCAATGTGCAACATCCTGTAGCTCAACTAAGCATTCCAAGTGTGTTATAAAGGATCACCCACAACGAACATTAAAATATTTAAAACCAAGGCAATCGTTCGGCTTAAAAGTAAAGCAAGAAGAAGAGATGAGTTTTACTGTACTTTGCTTGAAGGATACGAGTCTTTTGCAAACGAAAAAACATTCACACACTTAGAAAAATACAGTTGTGTTTTTGAAAATTATTGACTATTTTTGAGATACAAAAAATCGTTTTCAAAGGTGATACAGCACCAGAAATTTAATAGCATGCAATTTCCAATATTGCGTAAAACGGCGTAATTTTCATGTTTTCTCGAATTATTTTATATTGACTCTCAAAAATAAGTCCAACAATTTACATTTTAATAATTATGATTGTGCCACCTGACAGGGGACTCCAACCGGGACCCTTGAACACCTGACAGGGAACTCCAACCGGGACCCTTGAACACCTGACAGGGAACTCCAACCGGGACCCTTGAACACCTGACAGGGGACTCCAACCGGGACCCTTGAACACCTGACAATGGACTCCAACCGGGACCCTTGAATACCTGACAGGGAACTCCAACCGGGACCCTTGAACACCTGACAGGGGACTCCAACCGGGACCCTTGAACACTTGACAGGGGACTCCAACCGGGACCCTTGAACACCTGACAGGGGACTCCAACCGGGACCCTTGAACACCTGACAGGGGACTCCAACCGGGACCCTTGAACACCTGACAGGGGACTCCAACCGGGACCCTTGGGCACCTGACAGGGGACTCCAACCGGGACCCTTGGGCACCTGACAGGGGACTCCAACCGGGACCCTTGAACACCTGACAGGGGACTCCAACCGGGACCCTTGAACACCTGACAGGGGACTCCAACCGGGACCCTTGAACACCTGACAGGGTACTCCAACCGGGACCCTTGGGCACCTGACAGGGGACTCCAACCGGGACCCTTGAACACCTGACAGGGGACTCCAACCGGGACCCTTGGGCACCTGACAGGGGACTCCAACTGGGACCCTTGGGCACCTGACAGGGGACTCCAACCGGGACCCTTGGACACCTGACAGGGGACTCATACTGGGACCCTTGGACACCTGACAGGGGACTCTTACCGGGACTCTTGAACACCTGACAGGAGACTAATACTGGGACTCTTGAACACCTGACAGGGTACTCCAACCGGGACCCTTGAACACCTGACAGAGGACTCATACCGGGACCCTTGAACACCTGACAATGGACTCCAACCGGGACCCTTGAATACCTTACCTGAAGTGTCTTATCACTCGGGCTAACTTATCTAGAAGTTAAAGTTCAGGAACTGCTTCTCTGTTAGCCTGCAGCTCACCTTGACTTCTAAAGAGTAATAATACAAGTGCTACCCTCGGTAAAATTTACATCACTAGTTAGATAAAATGTATTTTATTTGATGACTTTTTGACTGGTGTGTGTCCACACTGAGAAATTTTTTTTGTTGAATCAAACACGATTTGTTTGGTGCAACCAAATTATTTGTTTGTATAGAGGCAACGAAATATATTGTTGCTAAAGCCAAATTGTTTTGTTGTTCTCATTTGGTTGACGCAAACTGTTAGATTAGGTTAGTGCAACTAATGATTTGTTTTGCTACATGTACATTGAATAGTTTGGGCCGATATAAAAAAGTTTTACAAGTTCGCGCGAGTTTCGAACCTGAATCACCGGCGTCCGAGCGTTACGTTTATAAAACTCGGCTGATGTGACAACTAACGATATCGGAAAGCTCATAAATTTATATGCTGCTAATATTGGGCAACATGTGCAAACCAATATTTCAAGATTATTAAAATTTTTATACAATTGCTAAGCATCATTAGATGCACTAACAAACACGGTTACTATCCTAATTGTCACAAAAAATTCAAACAAATTCTCGATCTGTATTTCGAACGAAGGCAGTCCAGTCAAATGGGAGGCCAAACATATATATATATATAGTTGATTCAACTAAATTTTTAGTTGACAGTCGAATATTTTTTGGCCCATCACAAATATATTGTTTATTCAAACATATAAATTGTTAGACGAACAAAAATAATTTTTTTGCTTTTTAAATTTTGTTTGACCAGCAATATATTTTTGTTAGAGCAACTAAATACATATTTGGACTTATACAAACCACTATTTTGATCGATTTTCTCTCAGGGCACTGCGCCGGCGTGGCGTGGCGACGCTAGCGCTGCAGGCGGCGAACCCAGCAGGCATAGGCGCACCACTCGCTCTTCTAAGTGACGTGGGTGTAACTGAATCAGCTGCCCCCACTAGATATTCGGCGAGGTTGAAGGCCCGCCCTAGGTAGCACACGAAAACTGCTCGGTGCTTCCACAACAAACATAGGACTCTCATCACGTTGTCACGTACTATTTTCTGAACGATATTGCGGTGTTACGGGCATCGTCTATACGTTTTTCATTGACTTCATGAACACCTATCCGAATGGGACTCCCGGGCAGAATAATACACAATCTGTGTACATGAACATGAAACCCAATGGAGCATTTGTAGAACCTGTAGGACATATTCATTCGACAACAGTATCCTGCACCTACGGGTATCGCGCAATTTCAGGAAGACGCCCTGGGTATATATAAACACGTGCCAGATTTCTGCCATTTATTGATTGAATAGTTGATGCATTGATTCGCAGCTCTTCGCCATGCTAAAGAGTGTCCTACACATAGCTAGGCAGCTGACACCTGATTTTTGTTACTTTAAACTCCTATTTAAATTACCCTGATTTAAAAACGCAGCGTTATTTGTTAGAATAAATGCATTCACTTTCTCGCAAGCGCATTGTAATCGTATTATTATGTCGTTAAAGCTAATATTAATTAATATATAAAATGTCCAATGTTTACTTTGCTATGAAATTATAGTAAAAATATAAATCCATGAAAACAAAATTGTTGTTCTTCGTGAGTGAAGAGATTTGGGCGGCTCTTAACAGAAAGGTCTTGAGAGCCGGTAAGGGTGATTGAAATTAATATGGAGCAGCGCCGGAATGAAGGGGCGGGCGAAACGAGAGATCCCCGAGAAAACCCGCCGATCAACGGCATCGCCTTGGTGGGAGGCGAGCAGGCTAACCGTTCAGCCACCGTGACCCCTGCTGTTCTTCGTGAAAACAGTCTATGCTGTGGTTTAAAGGACGGCATGCAGACATTTTGCTTGACAAATGACGCAGGAATCATAGTACGGCGAGTTGCATCCCAGCCACATTGTTCAGTACAAAGTGTAGGGAATTGGGGCGTTACAAAAGTGGGCTCTGCTTCGTCCCTGACGGGAACAGCTTGTTTTAGTCTCTGTTAATATTTAGTATCATTAAACATCTATATTACCCTTTAGAAAGGCACATATTTACTGTCACTGGAAACAAGGTTGAAGTGAGCTGCTTATATTCTCCACAACACCAATACAAGTTGTGTTGGTCTCTGTACTTCTACTTACCTTCTTCCCATTGGTCCTGGCCACACAAGACACGCCTACTGTACTCTGCTAGGTTTATTATTGACTCTCCATCGGCCAATGGAGTTGCTTCTTGACTATGTGTCAATCAATGTATCGTGACTGGTGTAACATGTTACACAATCCATCGTTGTCATTTGAGAAACTATTAAAATGAACAATTTTACTCTCACTAATTGAAATGGTGACTAGTTATAATGATATACTTAGATTCGCTTGAAGTCCAGCGAAACAGTAAAACTATAGAAGTGTGAGATTTGTCTCCAAGAGCTAAGAAATTTTCAAATAAATATCGCCGGGTATATACGTGCATACTCCTCAAAGGGTTAATAAATAACATTTGTTTTTGGGAGGATATTTAAGTTGCCGTACGGGAGCACGTACTCTGTACTTGAGTATTCTACACACTTCGATTTTTTCCTCATTATATCAACTGGTCTCCCAAATGCATGTGTGTTGACACATAACTTCTGTGCAGTGGCGTTTATTCTCTTAGATGCAAGGTAAGCAATGCTTACTCTATATATATTTGAAATTTTTGACACTTTGTAGTTTTCACCTTAACTTTAAACACATTTAATTCTGAGTTTCCCGTTCATGATTCAAGAAACTGAGTTTTCGTAACTCCCGTACTGTACACTCATAGTGCTTCTATCTAGTATTTATTTCCACAAACGGTAGCGATAAATCGATAAATCAAACTCGCAATCAACAACACGCCACCCTGTTACTTCGACAGAGTAAGCAGTCGTTCTGTTTGCGTTCTCCAGTCCGACATTTTTTATTGGAAAGTGGATGAGAGTGTTCGGGAAAACGGGAGATTTCTTATAATTTATAATATGCTTTTAAATAATATTCAGTTTATACATTATTACATTCATTTCGTTTCCGTTTTTACAACTAATGTCAGGTATTATAACATTGTAGATACATGTAGAGGGTAATCAAAGCTGGAAGTTGCGTTTATTAGTAGAAATTGCTTACCCTGTGAGAAAAAACTCACTACACGCCACTGTTTCTGTGTTAGCAAAGAAGCTGTGGTTACATAAGTATTTAGAATTGACGTTGAAATTACTTCTGACTGTGATGCAATTTGCTATGGAGAAACGTGATAGTTGTTGAAGAAAGATTATTCTATGTTTACAGCATACTCTCTATCCTCCGTGCATTTCAGACGAATCACGATAAACACCAAGCACACATTCGACATGTGTTGGGACATCGTCTCCGCACTAACACCTGTTAGCTGCCAGCTAGGAATACCACAAATAAGTGTGATAAAAAACAGCGTCGCCTGCAAACATTATCTACCCGCCGCTGAGGATTCTCGACGTTTTCATTCTCGCGTAGAGAAAGTGAAATATTTCCCCACGAAATATTTTTACACTTGCCTGTCCGTGAAGAGAAGTGCACATGTAAGTTAAAAAAAAATACTCAAGCCAATAACACGTAAAATACAGAAGTAAATAAGCTGGCGAAGTGGTTGTGGGTAATTTGATGGCGGGAGGGAGGGGAGAAACTTCCTTTCTGTGAGGTGGGCAGTCTGGTGTCGAGAGAGCTAAAGGCTGTTCATGATGAAGTGGTTGTGGGTAAAGTGAAGGCGGGAGGGAGGGGAGAAACTTCCTTTCTGTGAGGTGGACAGTCTGGTGTCGAGAGAGCTAATGGCTGTTCATGATGAAGTGAGCACTTTTGAAATCAACCATAGAAAAAAGTCACTGCCCCGGTCTGTACATATTTTAATGGGCGCGCTGAGTAACATGCGCCCAGTAAAGTTGGTAATGATGGATGGAAAGTAGTTCCATATCTAAACGTCGAATTAAAAGTGTTAGGTAACAATTTCTGATAGTTGGAATTATTTATTTCTCTTCATGTTCTATTAATGCATCGAAGTGTAAAAAATTAGCAGATTTGTAAAATGTTTACTTTTTCTAATAATTTCGGTTTCACTTGACCGACGCATGAATAAAGTGATGAGGCACATGGCAATGTTAACTTTACGTAAGACGGAACAATACACAACGTGCATACAAGTAGATCTTAAGCATGGCTTTCAAAAGTGCTCATTCTAACGTGAACAGGCTATCAGTACCCGAAATTTCGCGAAAAGATAATCGCGACCAGTTGTATTAGATAACACATTTGCTCAGACCCTCTCTTGTGATTGGGTGATCTAGATGTCGCGCGTCTTAAGTGCCCATCCCACGAATCAGAGACGTGCAATATCGGAGTAACTTAATTTTGGTTGGCCAGTTAACTAAGGAAATGTCTTCTCACATACACACGCCACCAATAATCAAAATGGACCTGCTATAACGCTCATAGAGTATTGAAATCGACCATGTTCCGAAATCTCTTCGCGAAATTCGGGTGTCCCTACCTACAGGATATGTCATGCAAGAAGTGATTCCTTGAAGTCAGCGTTTTATACGTGCATGACAGCCCATGATGATATAAAATAACTTTCATTGCGGCGTGACATATCATATAGGTAGGGCCAATGAGGAGTCTGATACTCTATAGAAGAACGTTTTGGAGTTGTTTTCAAACAACGTATCCCAGTTAAATATATGATCATTTAATTATTAAATCTAGCTGTAATTTTATTCAAGATTTGCTGGGCCAATAATTTTAAGGAGTTTTCCGTTGTGACTAAGGATTGCTGAACAAGAGTTTCTTAGATAGAACCTCATTTAATCCACGGATTTGTGCCTGTGTTGCTTATTGCTCTAAAGATACATGTATTGATATTTATATGCTGTTCACAAAAATTGAGCACTCTTAAAAGCCCTGCTTAGGGTCTACTTGTATACACATTGTGTCTTCTTCCGCCTTATGTAAAATTAGTATTGCCATGGGCCTCAGCACCTAATTCAAGCGTCGGTAGAGTGAAACCATGAAATTATTAGGAAAATAAATATATTTATAAATTCTGCTCATTCTTAAACTTTGATGAATTAAAAAAAAAAAAAAAGCAGAAGAAATAATTTAAGTTGGCACAAATGGTTACCTAACACCTTTTTTTTTTAAGTTAATTTATGAAACTACTTACCATCCATCATTCCGAGCTTTACTGGGCCAATGTCACTCAGTACGCCTGTTAAAATATATGCCGGCAGGAGCAGTGACTTTTTTCTAAGGTTAATTTCAATACTGCTCGCTTTATGGTGAATAGCCTTTATACAAATTTACAGACTGTTAGAAAGGCTGGCACAGGACAACTAATTTACTTTGCTTTGCAATTTACGGCGTAAAATTCATTTGAAATTACGTCATAATGTTAGAACATTGTGAATACAACACATGTTTTCTTATATATGTAAATACAGTGCAAGAGGAAACAAAAATTTATTAAAGGCTGTTCACGATAAAGTGAGTACTTTCGAAATCAACCTAAGAAAAAAATCACTGCTACCAACAACATATATTTTAACGTTAACGGACGCACTGAGCGACATGCGCCCAGTAAAGTTGGTAACGATTGATGTAAATTAGTTCCATATCTAAACGTCGAATAAAAAATGTCGGGTAAAAAATTTGTGAAAACTTATATAATTTCTTTCGATTTCTGCTTTTTTTTAATGCATCGAAGTATAAAAATAGCCAGATTTGTAAATTATTTTACTTTTCTAATAGTTTCACAGTTTCACCTAACTGACGCATGAATAAAGTGTCAATTTTAATTTTACGTTAAGTGGCAAATGCACAACGGGCATACAAGTAGATTTAAAGCAGGGCTTTCGAAAATGCTCATTTTACCGTGAACAGCCTATACGCATCATTCATACTTGAAAATACGTTTTATTAAATTGTAGTAGTTAACCTGGCTCGCACTAATTTTTAATCATTACGTGTAATAAGAGAACGGTTGTGTACACGAAACAATTTAATGTTGTTTTGATCTTAATTCCTCTCTTAACTGTTATATTTATCAACTTATCGTTGCAATAAGTTTTTCAATATGCTTGTCGAAATTTTTCGCATGTCAGAATCTAAACAATATTATTTTAAGCCAGTAAACAATATTATATATTCACTGTTTTTATTATTCTTTAGCAACTGACCGACATTATATTATTTATATTTGAAGTAAATCAGCTGCCTACAGAGCACTGCACCCGACTATACAACGTGAAGAACTCATTAAACAAGTAGAACTGACAACATAAAAATTGTCAGAAAAGTGCTATTTATGCTGTACATGAAAGAAAAATGTGTATATATATATATATATATATATATATATATATATTTATTGCAACATTATAAAATATTTTACTAAAACATACTTTTTAAATGTAAAAAAATTAATCGATTGAAATAGTCCGAATTTTTAAGAAAATTTAAGCATATTACCATTCTGGATGCTTCAGAAAGCAAATTTGTAAGAGAATATTTGCATTGGAATATCGGCTTAATGTTTACTACGATTGTATGTAAGAAACTGTAGTAATAATGTAGGAAATAATTTTTATAATTTATTTTATTTGCTTCCATTTGTCACAAACATTTATGGCTGAAACCGAAGTATATAAAGTTAATTATAAAATTCATATGATGCATTATTACTATGATTTGATTACATATGATCACAGGAAATATTGTGACGATCTTTCTTGCAGAAGATTTTCTTGTAAATTCTGCTTTCCGAACAATCGAAGTCGGAAGTGCGCTTAAATTTGATTAAAAATGCGGACTCGATCAATATATTATTATTTTTATTTAAAAAGTAAAAAGTAATAAAATATTTTATAATCTTGCAAAATTTATACATTCTCCTTTCATATACAGCATAAATCTCACTATTCTGACCATTTGTCATGGCCTCTGTAATGCTTTTTTTATGAGTTCTTCACGTTGTATAGTAGGGCGCAGTGCTCCATAGGCAGTTGCTTTACATGAAACCTATGTGTGTTTCGTCACTTGTTGAGTAATAATAATAGGTGAAGTGAAGAGATTTGGGCGGCTCTGAACATGGAGTTCTCTAGAGCCGAGAGAATAATAAAAACACTGAATATCTAACTACGTAAAGGAGTGTGGGAGAGTCACTAACGTGCGAATAACTTCGATCTGACAAGACAAACTAGTTACAACAAGTGGATAACCTAAGACTACAGAGTATCCGGGCATGCAGAACAGAACACAACATAGTAACATGGTACCAGTGCCAAGCCGAAGGCCATAACTAGTCTCAGTTACTTGAATTTAAAATAAATTTATAAAATAGTCGAAACATGAAATGTGTCGCGTTAAACATTTAAAAAAAAAAAACAGTTAAATTTTAAAACAGAGGTTTAAAATTATATTATGTTTCAATCTTTAAAAAAAGGCTACGTTATAGTTTTAAAAATGTCGAAAGTTAAAATTCCTCAGCCTCCACCCTTGAACCCTCACCCCGCCATCCTCTCCGGAGACAGAGGGCCCGACGGTTTTTGTCGTTATGTGAGGTGTCCGTCGTATGCTTGATGTTTGTGTCTGTGTTGTGTCGGTGTAATGTTGTTTGTGTAGGGTCTTGTACAGTGTAGGTGTTGTTTCTTAATGCGTATATCTATATTATTTGTGTCTGTGTGGGTAGATCGACTTCGATATACTGAATATTATTGTTTGTATTGATATGTGGTGTATTATTTGTGAGGGCTCAAGAGGAACATTTAGTAATTATGTTTCGAAAATTATACTAATAGTACACTGTTAAAAAAATTACTTCGTTTTACAGAAAAGTGCTGGTAAAAATTTATCCAGAAGTGTTCGTAAGCACTCCGTAAAAATTACGGACAATTTGATTTTCCGAAACGGACTTTCCGTAAATTTCACGGAACCTATCCGTTAATTTCCAAGTTTATGTTCTGTACTTTCTTTTTAAAATAAAAAGTGATAGTCAAAATGTCTTTAATTTTCGTTATTTGGGTGTTCTGCCGTGTATAGAAGTGATATTTAGAAAGTTAACATAATTTGTACTTAAGCGAGGTTTGAATCCGAGTCAAAAAATTACAAAAGAAATCTTCGTGTAGAATAGGCATTCTTCGTCCTCGTAACGCGAAGCCAAAGGTAATACGTAGACTTTCCGTATTTTGTATTTACGGACTTAACTCCGTTTTTCGTCATTACGGATTGCCTTTCCGTATATACACTGTACATTTCCGTATAACATTCCGTAAATATATGGAATTTTTTAACAGTGAAACTATAGTTCACTCTCTATGTACTATCCAGATTTGTAAGTTTCTTTGATTAGTGATGGCATTTAAATAAGGAAAATGTTTCTAGAAACCTCTGCCAGGTGAACATTACTAGAGGAATAGATAAGTTAACAAGCGTTTGAAGGGTTAAAGCCGAGCACAGAGCGGTGCAACAACTCCCCTGCCACACGTGCCAGATAAACGGCGACGCCGCTCGCCAATCAGCGCCTGGTAACGTACCTCATCAGCCGGCCGCCCGGCCAATAGCGAGAGTTCTTGCAGCGTGCAGTGACCAGCAGGCGGACACAGGACCCGTTCCTCGCGAAGCCAATCGGAGAATAGGTAGGCGTACGTCGAAGGAAAAAAAGCTACGTCACTTTATTCTCTGTGGACTGACTTACTCAGTGACAAGACGTTGTCTCTGATCCACAATTTTACGCGCCCTCCTAAAGGCCGTTCACAATAAAGTGAGCACTTTTGAAATCAACCTTAGAAAAAATGCACTGCTCCTACCTGCATATATATGAACGGGCTCACTGAATTACTTTCCACCCGTAAAGTTGGTAAGGATAAAGGGAAATGTAGTTTCGTTTCTTAACGTCGAATAAAAAAATGTTAGGTTACCATTTGTGATAACTTAAGTTTTTATTTCACTCTCTGTTTTTTTTTAAATGCATTTAAGCAAAAAATTAGCAGATTTGTAAACTATTTACTTTCTTAATAACTTCACAATTTCACTTGACCGACGCATAAATAAATTGATAATGTCCTCGACAATGTTAATTTGACATAAGGCGGAATAATACACAACGTGCATACAAGTATATCTTAAGCAGAGCTTTCAAAAGTGCTCAGTTTACCGTGAACAGACTATACTAGTACTACATGAAACGGTCGCCACTCTCCTGTTTATTGTATTGTGTAAACACATGGGAAAATTTGATGAAGTTGAAATGGCAGAACAACAGTTGCGAGGTTTTTCGACACATCAGGGAGTAACATCAACATGTAATACTGCCATGCAGAACTCAGTTGTTGGGTAATTTGTTTGCTTTCATAATTAATAAATAGTCACAAATGTCCTTCTATATTGAATAAAGCGGCAAAACCTTATTATGTTTGTGCAATCGAACCTAAGCTAATGGAACATAGGCTGAGTTCGATTTCGGTGCAATGTGCTCTTAATCACTTATCCCCGTTCCCTTCCTGTTTCACAAGCCCTTGTTCCCTTCCATAGAAATATTCGTTGGTGAATTCAGACTCTTCGTTTCCACCTCTAGTTTTATCCTATCGAATTTCGCTCTATGCGAGTTTCATTTGTCTTCGTGGCGGTTGCAAGTGTTTTCTGCGACCGTGCAGAGTTGTAAACACAAACAAATGAAATATTTAAAACAATTTCGAATCGAAAACTATCGAGCGCTCCGATAAGGGGCGAGTTGCTCGTGCCCTTGGCTGAAAGGGACATTCTAGGGTGCATAATGTGCCCTTGCTGCGACCTCGGGCAGCGGCAATGTGACGTCACATCCGTGATGCACTTTTCAAGGGCACGCAGCCTTAATCTAAGCTAACCCAGCCTAACATAAGCTAACCTAACAGAACCTCAGCCGCCCTAACTTAACGTGAAAGGCGTATATAGGTAGGTATGACAGCGCAGCGATGGCAGTGTGTGTGTGCAGTAGATGTGTGAGGGTGCATGTAGGTTCCAGGGCTGCTGCTGGAGCCTCTTCTATTCACCATACTCATCTACTGGTTGGCAGGTCTGAGGGCGACCATGCACTCTTTCCTCGCCACAGCCTTCATCACCATGCTCACCATCAACGTGTCCACAGCCTGCGGTGAGTAAACTACAGAGAGCGCTCTCTCTCTCTCTCTCTCTCTCTCTCTCTCTCTCTCTCTCTCTCTCTATCTCTATCTCTATCTCTATCTCTATCTCTCTATCTCTCTATCTCTCTCTCTCTCTATATATATATATATATATATATATATATATATATATATATATATATATATATATATATATATATATATATATATATATATATATATATATATCTTTATCTATGTATCTCTCTATCTATCTATCTCTCTCTATCTATATCTATCTATCTCTATCTATCTATCTATCTCTATCTCTCTCTATCTCTCTATCTCTATCTCTCTATCTCTCTCTATCTCTCTATCTATCTATCTCTATCTATCTATCTCTCTATCTCTCTCTATATATCTATCTCTCTCTATATATCTCTCTCTATCTATCTCTCTCTATCTATCTATCTATCTCTATCTATCTCTCTCTATCTATCTCTCTCTATCTCTCTCTATCTATCTCTCTATCTATCTCTCTATCTCTCTCTATCTATCTCTCTCTCTCTCTCTCTGTTCACACTATCTTCTCACGTTTTGTATCAAACCTTTTTTACAACGGTAAAATGAGCACTTTTGAGTGCCCTGCTTAACATCTACTTGTATACACGTAGCGTATTCCTCCGCATTATGTAAAATTAACATTGCCATGGACTTCATCACTTTTTTCATTCGGTTAAATGAAAATGTGAAATTATTAGGAAAGTAAATACTTTTCAAATTTACTCATTTTTACACTTCTGTGGATTAAAAAAAAAAAAAAAAAAAAAAGAGAAAGCGGAAGGGAAAATTTTTAGTTACACAAATGGTTACGTAACAGTTTTTATTCGACGTTTATATATGGAACTATTTTACATCCATCATTACCAACTTTAATGGGCGAATCAGTGAGCCTATTGAAATATATGCATGCATGGACAGTGACTTTTTTTCTACGGTTCATTTCTAAGTGCTGACTTTATCGTGAATAGCCTTTAAAATAAATTATCTTATTTTTAATTTTGCCAAACTTATACTTGTATTTTATCTATTAATTGTTACACTACATTTATAACTAAAATTAAAGATTCGGAGATGAAATAGAAGTGTTTGTAACACTTATATTAAGATATAAGTCTCATGCAAAACATATTTAAACTAAGTGCCCACAAATGCGGTGTGTGGTCCCTTTGGTGTAATTTCCTATATTAAGTAATGGTGAGGAATAAACCGAATGTAGAACTTTAGCAGTACGTGCAAATATATGTTTGCAAAATTTATATATATATATATATATATATATAATATATATATAGTTGAGCATACCATACATGAAAAATATGGTACAGTCAGCGAAACATTAGTTTGATTTGAAAAAGTACACCAACAAAATTATTTGTTCAAAACAAAAAAAAAAATCACTTCAACTATCCAGTGTTTGTTTTAACAATAGTTGGTTTAAACAGCGAAATAAATGCCAATATTATTTATTTAGCTGTTCAGACAATTCCTTTTTCTCAATTTGTATTCTCCGACGAATGGTAACCGAAACCTAAACATTAAAACCTCGACACTTGCTGGTAGATGGGCGCAAACTCTGGTCTTCTATCACGACAGGCCCATGCGCTATCCATTACACCACGAATATTACCTTACACTTGTCAGATAATTTTCCCATTACTTTTTACAGTGTACCATTGTGATAAAAATTTAAATATTAGTCTGATAATCGCATGACAATGGAGTGCAGTGACTTTTCAATAACGAGTCAAACAAAGCTGTAGTAATATTAAATTTATATTGTTTTGCATACAAACCTTGAAACTGGGTTCCATGCTTTTAATTTTTTCCGCAAGGGATTCTTCTTCAACGTTGTTCTCACTAACACTGAAAACTGGAGGCTTTGTTCCTTACCACCACGATACAGGGTGTCCTGTAACTCCAGCCCACGTTGTAAATACTCCAGCACTCGCTGCAGATGGACCTGCGTAAGAGACAATATACAGTCCTTCAACCCCTTACCTGCGTACTCTGACAACACTCTATGACGGAGTGGCGTCTGGCGTGGCAGCATAACTATGACGTTGGAGGAAAGGGGGGTAAATCACTACACGTTCATGAATTCAGTATAGGACACTTGATAAAAGTAAATGGGCACACAACCTTATTTTTGCTCACCGAGATGCGTTTCTGACGTGTATATAATCTCTAATTAATTGTTATCATGTACAGTATTTGCATTAGCTTATATACATCTGCGCTCTCTGTGTTATATAATTTTTTCTTCATTTAATGCAGAATGTAATTTAGCTTTCAATTGCACTTAATTCGAACTTATAAGAGATGCGAAAATGTGTTAAGAAAGGCACATATTAAGGACACTCTCCCCTCCACCTAAGTTGGTGACGTTATTTATTTAAACGAATTTGTTGGAGAAAGAAATGTAACAAACATCAAATGAATCGAATAACACGTGAACAGAGAACTTTATTTGGCCGAAAACAGGTGTTCTTACACGTTCTTGCCAAATTCGTGTTAGGAAAAATGTCATAAGGTGGAATTTTGCTGCTGGGATCTTTATTTGCTTTCTGATCAATAACTTCCGTTGGTGCAAATTTCATGACACTGTGAGTTCTTATTCCGACTGGACTTTCATTGACTACGGTAAAGGAACCTGCGATGAGCACATTTTATGGACGAGGAATAAAATTGTAATAAAATCATGGAACAAGGGACAATGGCGAAATTAGATAACGAGTGAAATATGCATATATTCTCCCGTATCCGTTGCGCTGTGACATACTGTTGTTTGTGTTTTACTAGAAGTTGAGGCTGATTTTGTCTTATATTGTGATATCCATATCGTTTATGTGTCGTATGTTGTCTAACTGAATCACTGTCTCTCTTGTTCTATATATAATATGTTTATTTATTTTATCACTTTTTACTATATTTCTGTTCCTCATGCATACGTTGTGATCTTTTATCTTTTTTTACTTCGATCTCGTAGTTAATTTATTCAGTGGAGGTTTAGTGAAATTTTGAATTTAGGTCCACCACACCATTGCCATTTAACTTAAAAAATGGACGTGACTTGATGTTTTCAGACTTGTCGACTGCCTCGGGCCTCGGGCTACTGTCCTGACTGTATTCTTGTTGTGATTCTGCAGGTTGTTTCTTCTCCAGTGCGTTCGAGTCGGTGGGGTTGGCAATGGCCTGTCTCGTGCCCTTCGACTACGTACTCATGATTACTTCTGGACTCTTCGTCAGGCTCGGGTACGTACGTCCACTTGACTCTGTACACTGTTTTAAAAAATTCAGGTAATTAGCTTCCCTTACATGTAAGGGAAGCTAATTACCTCTACATGTAAGGTACAATTACCTCTTAAATGTAGAGTAAATTTACACAACTAGTCAAGTGTGGAGTCTGTGGGTGCTCAGAACTGCCCATTAATAGCCACATACAGACTGTTCACGGTAAAATGAGCACTTTTGAATGCCCTGCTTAGGATCTGTTTGTATGCACGTTGTGTATTCTTCTGTCTTATGTAAGATTAATATTGTCATGGGCCTCGTCACTTTGTTCATGCGACGGTGAAGTGAAACTGTGAAGTTATTAGAAAAGTCAAAATTCTCAAATCTTCTTATTTTTACACAACGATCCATAAAGAAAAACAGAATGTGGAAGAAATTATTTAAATGATCGGAAATGGTTACCTAAGACTTTTTATTCGACTTTAAGATATGGAACTACTTCCCATCCATTGTTATCAACTTTAGTGGGCGCGTGTCACTCAGTGTGGTCGTTAAAATATATGTAGGCAACGGCAGGGACTTTTTTCAAAAGTTCTCACTTTATTGTGAACAGCCTTTACTTATGTTACTAATATGGCTACTATTACTCGTAAGTACACGAAAAATGAAACAAACGCAAAGAAATGTTAAGTTATGATTTAACCAAGATGTTGAGACTATTTTCTTCTTCATTGTTGCCAGTTTTGTAAGTAGTATGCCTGTTGGTGTGTCAGTTAAAATCTGCAGCTACGGAAGGGATGTTTAATACTCAACGGAGTGTTTGCAGAAGTGATCAGTCAAACAGTGTTACTATTTATACTCACCGTGGCAGGTCTACGGTGATCGCGTGGCTAGCGCGACGAACTCCCACATCGGCGTACTGGGTGCCATTCACGGAAGGACCATGCTAGAATTTACACATGTGCTAGACGTGCAGGCATTACCATCGGCCGGTGGATCTTCTTGCATTCTCCTGTTCCCTCAACATTGCCGTTCATCGTAGCTGCTTCGGTGGCTGAGCAGTTTGACTGCTCGCCTCCCACTAAGGCGAAATGGGTTCAAGCCCGGGGCCTGGTCACTCCCGGGTTTTCGCAAGTGGGAATTGTGCCGTGCGATACCGCCGGTAGGCGGGTTTTCTCGGGAATCTCCCGTTTCACCCGCCCTTGCATTTCGGCTCTGCTCCATTCACACCTCATTTCACCCCCACCGGTTTTCAAAACCTCGCTAAGAGCCGCACGAACCTCTGAAATCAACTCCATCCTAGGAACTCCATCCTAGGAACTCCTTCCGTCCCAACACTCAGGTACGGTGACCACACAAGGATGCCTCTTGGGAGTGTCGTAACTTGACTGATGTTACGCTGATGTAAGAAGATCTTGTAAACATGACGTGACGTGACAAGGTCTGCCTTGCGACGTTTGGCGCTCACAGCCAGGTTTCGTTCTCTTGGCGTATGCCCCAAACTTAGCACAAGGCAACCGAGGGCAATACATGAGGCTAAAGGCTATTCAAAATAAAGTGAGCACTTTTGAAATCAACTTTGGGCGCACTGGGTGACATGCGCCCGGTAAAGTTGGTAACGTTAGATGGAGAGTAGATCCACAACTTAACGTTAAATAAAAAGTGTCAGGTGACCATTTGCGACATTTTAAATTATCTATTTCGGTTTCTGTTATTTTAATGTATCGGATGTGTAAAAATTAGCAATTTTATAAAATGTTTACTTTTCTAACAATTTCACAGTTTCACTTGACCGACGCGTGAATAAAGTGATAAGACCCACGGCAATGTTAATTGTATATAAGGCAGAAGCATGTGCATACAAGTAGATCCTACGCAGGGCTTTCAAGAGTGCTCATTTAACCATGAACAGCCTATAGCAGTCCTTTGTAAGTGCCTGCTGGGGCCGACGAGGGATATAAGTTGTTCGTGTCGTTGTATTTGCAGGTCGTTGCCGTGGTACATTAGCTGGATGAAGTTCCTGTCATGGCTGATGTACTCCAACGAGGCCATGTCCATCGTCCAGTGGGAAGGCATCGCCAACATCAGTAAGTACAAAGAGGACGGCATCACTTGCTGAGCGAACGAGAGAGACACAAACCTACAGATGTGGCTGTTTCTACTAGCATTCCAATGTAGTCCGCTAATGGCTACTGCCAAGTTTTCTGAAACCTTGCTGAGATCCTACCATCAGGCTCTCCCTTCGCCTCGTGCAATCAAACCTTAACTGAGTCTAGAAAGTCACGCCAAAGGGACAGCATACTGTTTTTTTTCCTACTCAATTTAATTATATTTTGCATGAGTATTTTCCCTATAGGCTGTTCACGGTTAAGTGAGCACTTTCGAGGTCGTAGTTACATTCCTTTCCAGTCAGTTTTTATCCTTTAACTACCTTTTTAAATAAATACTACCAAGTAAGTAATAAACACAGTGTGTATATTTCACAGCGCTCGGAAGTTAACGTCCAAGGCTAAAATAAAATATATTTGTGTACTATTATACCAAATGAGAGTTCTTTCAAAAGTGCTCACTTTACAGGGAATAGCTTATAGTAGGTACTGCCAACTCACATATTTTCTCTCTGATTTTATTCATATTGTTTATTGCCGAAATATATATTATAGTTGAAATATAGATAAAAGTTCAATTTAACCGAGATAAAATTCTTATACGATAAAAGAAGTGTAAACCAGTTGTGATATATTGTTATATGTTTGCTAGGCTTCCCTTACGCCATCCCTACTTGAGAGAGTGAAGCTGTGTGCCGAGAGCAGAGCGATAATCCAAGGAGTGCGCCGCGATTTACAAAGGCTAGCCATCGCGTGTACCAAATGAGCATTTCGGAACTCGTGCGCTCCCATCCTCCTGTGGATTTAATTTCTATGGTTATCGTTTGCATATTGTGCTGATCATTGTCCTAACCTCTCTTAGTGAATCCTGTGGTGCTGGAAATTTTATAGATCGATCCAGCGAGGCTTCTTAAGCCGCGACGGTCCTCCAAGCCGACAGTCTACTTTTTGGATGGTTGCACTGAGAAAAAGGTTTTGTTGACTCAAACAAGATTTGTTTGTTGTAGCCAAATGATTTGTTTGTAAAGGGGCAATGAAAATTTTTGTTGCTGAAACCAAATTATTTTGTTGTTCTCATTTGGTTGCCCCAAACTGTAATATTTGGTTGGTGCAAGTAAAGATTTTCTTCGCTACACGCACATTAAACAGATTGGGACGAGGTAAAAAAAACTCTTAAGTTCACGCAAGTTTCGAATCTAGATCACCTGAGTCCGAGCGCTACACCTCAGTTGGTAAGCTAAGCTAACGTGACAACTGATGTCATCGCAGAGTTTTAAGTATATATAATGCAAATATCGGGAAACGTTTGCAAGCAAATGTTTCTAGTTTTACAGCTTTACTTGTCAATTTTTTGTTACATTGTTTTATTAATTTGTTTATACGATTGTTAAGCATCAATAGATGCACTATCAAACACGGTTACTATCCTGATTGTAACAAAAAATACAAACAAACTCTCGGGCTGTATTTTCGAACGAAGGCAGTCAAATGAGTGGCCAAACGAATATATATTTAGTTGACAGAGAAATATTTTTTGGCTCAACACAGAGATTTTGTTTATTCAATGATATATTTTGCAAGACGAACAAAAGTAATTTGTTTGCTTTTCAAATTTTGTTTGCTCAATAATATATTTTGCTAGGGCAACTAAATATGTGTTTGGCCCTATACAAACAAATATTTTGTTTGATTTTCTCTCAGTGTGTGCGACGGTAAGCGGCGGGTGTGTGTAGACAGCGAAGCGAAAATCCAGCAAAGTTACAAAGGGCTGCTATATGTTGTTCACGGTAAAATGGGCACTTTTGAAAGCCCTGCTTAAGATCTACTTGTATGCACGTTGTGTATTCTTCAGCCTTATGTAAAATTAACATTGACAAGGGCCTCATCACTTTATCCATGCGTCGGTCAAGTGAAAGTCTGAAATTATTAGAAAAGTAAACATTTTAAAAATATGCTAATTTTTATACGCTGATGCATAAAAAAACAGAAAGTGAAATAAATAATTTAAATGATCACAAACGGTAAGCTGACATTTTTTATTCGACGTTAAGAAACTATTTTCCATGTATCGTTACCAACTTTACCGGGGGTATGTCGCTCAGTGCGCCCGTTCAATTATATGCAGGCAGGGGCAGCGACTTTTTTTCCAAGGTTGATTTCAAAAGTGCTCACTTGATCGTGAACAGCCTTTAGATACCAGTGGGAGAGAAGTCTGGTACTGCGAGCATCAGCATATTGTAGAGTGATACTATTGGGCGTGACTACCTGAACTGAATGCGTGAAGAACACACATTTGCAATAACGACAATTGTGTATAAATAATGGGTGTGAAATACGTGACTGTAATATATTTACAGACGTTGATAAGGAGTTTAATTTGAATTGAGATAGTCATTAAATATTGCGCTCACCGAGAAAAACGAGAAAATTAGTGAGGGTAGCTTAATGTTGTAAATATTGACTTTGGGGGAACAAAATACTTGGGGCCCGGGCAGCAGGGAGGCTGACTTGCTCTCGAGACTTTATATTCTAATTCTTGACGAGAATATAATAAAAGTTGTAGCAAAACGGAAGAGAAATGATCTACTAGTTTTGCTATATACATCACATTATACTCTCCTAAGCGTGTACAGTGCTTGAGATTCCTTTTTTGAGAAGTGTGAGGGTATTAAAATTTTCTCCCATTAAAGTAATGGAAAGTGGGGCCGACAAAATGTCTTGCCCCTGGGACCTCAGCAGCTGGCGACGGCCCTGTACATGGGGTGATTTTTTAAATGTTTATATCGAAGAAATGCGGAGAAAGAGCAAATTAATAATAGTTGCAAATTGGCGTCTCAAATTATACAGCTGCTTGATCGTGATCCATTGTCCATTTCTGAAAACAGTCTATGAAAAATAGCCCTTGCAATTAACTCTAGATATTTTAACATTAACATCAACATTGACGTGGCATTCCCCGTTAATTACGTCAAGTATTTATATTACTTAAATTATTTTCGTAAGTGTAACATTAAAAATGCTAGCTACTTTGTTTCATTGTATGTTCCATCGCGAAACTTACACGCTCCGGAATGTGCTCGAATGGACAGAACTAGTATACTTTGCCATTCGACAGTAACACGAATTGCAAACACTGAACACAATTCAGTTCTTAGCAAAACAATAATATATAAAGCTTCCAGAGAGAAACAAGGAAGTGAACTATATTTTCTGGATTTGAAACTCTTAAATATGGCTTACCCACAATTTTCGAAACACATTCCGCTGTAGTTTCACCATATACTGAAGGCGCAGAAGTGTTTGAGAGTTTGGCCAACTTATGTGCCACTTTCCCCAACAGCTCCAGTGTAGCATTTTTTTAAAATCTATATGCGGGATGTGCAAATCCTTCAGTAACTGAAACAGGGTACTTTTAGGGGGTGAGTTGAGAGATTTGGACTGCTCTTAACATCGAGGTCTTGAGAGCCGATGAGGGTCAGATGAGATGTGAATGGAGCAACGCCGGAATGACATGGCAGGGGTAACAAGAGATCCCCGAGCAAACCCGCCGACCAGCTGCATCATCTGGCACGATTCGCAATTTTGAATATCCGGGAGTGGCCCGACCGGGGATTGAAACTGGTTCGCCTTGGTGGGAGGCGAGCAGTCTAACCGCTCAGCAACCGCGGCCACATTTCTAGGGGTTTTGGACCCCAAAAAATAAATAATTTTCAGTTGTATCGAAAATTGTTTAATTCGTTCGCATTGTATGTGATGACGTTTTATTCCAATAAAACATTTTTTTCATTTTATATTTTTAAATACTAAATTCTTTTGTCTCGTTGTAGCCGTAGTTGTCGAAATGAAAATCAAATGAAATTTAAACTAATGCCTCGGGCTACTGCTTGACATATTTTTAATCATCAAATAACATTGCATGCAATTTTTTGATGTTAAAAATATGCACTCTCTAAGGTGTATTTTTTTTTTTTTAATTTGTTAGTTGTTTTTTGCTGATTAAATATATGTCATGTGGTAGCCCATGGGATTAGTTTACTTGGTAAATTTTTTCATTTGTAAATCTTAGTTACTTTTTGTTATTGTGGTTGCAACAAAACAGAAAAAAAATTGTTTTTGACATCAAATTATTCGGAAACTAGAAAGTCTAAATTATTTTATTCTAGCAAAATGTCATCACAATCAGTGCGTAAGAGTTGAACACTATTTGGGACAAATATTAAATTATTAATTTAGTTGGGGTTCGACCTTCGTAAGGGTCTTATGTACTGAAACGTTTTCTGTGAAATCGTTGTTTGCGCCTAAACGCGTGTCTCGGCAAATAAATGTTCTGGAAATACGAAGTTTTGTCAGAAAGGACTAAAAAACTATTGTCTTTCTCGCTATGATTTTACTTTTATCACATTAAGTGTATTAATGGAGAAAAATCGTGAAAGTGTTCAAATATCACATTTGTACAGCTTCCTTATGAAGTTTCTTTTATTCGGTAAGAGAAAAGTACAATCATACGTAGATAGTTTGATCTGTGTACTTTCATCGCGTTACAGTTACAGATCTAGTTTACACAGTAAAGCGTTAGGACGGAAACACTGCACGCCTCGCACGTAGGAGCGATGAGGCGCTAGGCGTGCGTGTTAGTGTCGCCCGTATCGCTCCCTCGCTTCTTGACCTTGGACGCGCAGCTACATATTCCTCTTAAGGAGCTCCATTCTCCACGATGAAATGTTCATGTATACCACACGCTGGTTTCGCTTCGTTCCTAATGTACGAAATAGTTTCGTACACCTCGTCGCTTTGGTTTACATAATTTATAATAGCCTTGCCATGCCTAGGTACGACATGTTCAGTGGACAGCTGTCAGTCTCTCTGATACACGGGTACACATTCCTGAATGTCGAGGAAGGTCCCTGCAATGTGGATTTCGACTTCGTTGTTCCTGGGCATCATCACGCCCAATCCAATTGCACAAACAGCATGCAGATTACTCCTTTTATCGACAGTTTTCCATATAGCCTTTTCATTCATCCTGTATAGACGAAAAGTGTTAACGTTATTCACACTTGCCTTGTATCGCGGTGTCACAACAACGTAATCAGCTACATTGTTCCTACGAGGTGACGTAAAGCTCTATAGTCGCGATCGGAAATGTGAAAGGAGATGGTGGGTGCACGTTTATCTTTACCCACCTCTCCACTTCTTTCCTTTGTCCGCTTTCCTCAACTTCTGATAATGTGAGAAGATCTGTAACTTACACATAATAGAAACAAATAACTGAAGCTTTCGCGTGTCAAACTTGGCGTCTGAAGTGTTTGTACGAAAACTCCGGTACGCTAGCTCTTTACTCTGACGCCAAAAAGAGACAAACCGCGCCTCTTACTTACACTTAACATCTCATCGTGCTGGTAAAGTCACGGTGATGGTAAAGTCACGGTGATGGAAAAGTGTAATGCGACCATCCCGTTGCTGACAGGTGGGCATTACGAGCTCCAGATTATAGGAAGCAGATACATTTAATTATATAACATAGGTTTACTGACTAAGATTCGTTATTCTACTGGGTTCTCTATCTTCCCCTAGTCTGCTACATAGTTCGTTTCACATAGAGTACACTACATTATATTTATAGTGGGATATGACTACAGCCATGTATATTGTATTCATGGTGGTGTATGACTACAGCCATGTATATTGTATTCATGATGGGACATGGCTACAGACATGCATATTGTATTCGCTCTAGGTAAGGCATTTCTTTAAAAATAATTATTTCATAAAAAGGGTTACACATTTCTTGATAAAGATGTGCATTGGAATATTAAAAAGTAATTGTGATATCTGTACTTGAGGCAGTTTGACTAAATTTCCTCATCGGTTTAGTCTGCACCTTTAACAGTGCGATTAATTAGTTGATGTTTTCCTATACAACGTATTCTAAAATAATATGGTCTGTATCATGTCGCTAACAGAACTTTCTTTCTTTACAATATTTATAAAATTTTGAAAGCGTGGCTGAAATAGGGTACGTGTCATAGTGTAAACTTTCATATACAATGGTCGTTTCTTGACTTAGTCAAGTAATCCTTACATACAAATTTCACATAAGTAAATAACATATGCGGTCCATGATTGCATTCTTCAGATAATGTGCCGGGGTAATGTGCTCCAGTTAGAATTGTCTTAATTCTCCGCACAGTTGCTAACTTGCAACTCAAAGAGTCGCTCTACACTAATGAGCACGTTGACTGCTCTCCATCGCGGTGGTTATCATCTATTTGATTTGTTGGACACAGCTATTATTGCGTTTCTCTGCAGATCTCGTACTAGCTCATGCGCAGCTCAATATTTCCACATTTTAATCAATATCTTTATTTTTACGACGTCCAGAATTAAATTTTTAGTATTTTGGTCGTTTCTACACCCAATCTTGTAGGAAAATCGCAGTTGTGTATAACGGCGATCATAGTTTTGACACATAATACAGGGATTGAATATCTATTGTCATTCAAGAGCTTGATCGTCACGTGGTTCATTCAATGGTTAGTCTCAGATCTCCTAACTCTGGGGTCTGCGTCTCGATGGAACACATCTATAGGTAGGAATGTTTTAGATTGGGACATCATTTAGGGAGAGTGGTAGCCTCTGCCGTGTTGTAAGGGTTTTATTTAGGTACTTTGGTCCCCTCTCTATTAATTCAACAATTATTCCGTTCTGCTCCATCCAATCTTCGGGTTGGTCGAGACGACAAACGTATGCATCCTTCCTTACATTTTAACATTGAGACGATTCGCATCCATATGGCTGACCTTGCTTGAATGTAGAAAAAATATGCATATTTATTATTCTAAGTACCGAATCGTCATATGTGTGACTACCTGGTGCATACCTGTGAGCTAGAAATGTACTAACAACCTACTCAGTGGTTTACAACCCCAAACACCAAAGATTACATGGAGATACGGGGCAATTTGCAGTTGTATTTGTCAGTTTTATTACTGCTGCTAGAGGAACGTGGTCTCCAACGTCCTTGAAGGAACTATTATAGGTGCATGTATGCTAGCCTTCACCGTACTTCATGTTGAATTTAGTTTCTGTCTCCTGCGTTCTTAGAGAAAGGCCACTTTTTACCAGGAAACTGGGAGCCACGGTAGTGTAGCGGTTAGATTACTCGCTTCCCACATAGAGGAACCGGGTTCGTTTCCCGGCGGGGTCGCCCCCGGATTTTCGCATGTTGGAATCGTGCCGGACGATGCCGCTGGCCGGCGGGTTTTCTCTGGGATATCCTGTATCTTCCCCCGTCCATTCCGGCGCTTCAACCTCATCGGAAATCAAGACCTCGATGTTAAGAGCCACACAAATCTCTTCACTCACTGACATACCAGGACACTGTAGAACTCTGGCAGGCCTATGCGAACCGTCCACGTCATTTCGCAATGACCAAGTTAACTGACTTAATACTACAGTCTATTGACAGTATCTTCACTTTTTTTTTTTGCAATCACGCGTTTATAAACATCTCAAATGTGACGCGTTTCGTTGTATCATAAATAGGCCATGTATTAGAAGTGTTTTACACACAGCAGCTATACGAGCTGGCAGTGACTCTATCAGGTGCTGATAGCTCTCCATGGAGACATGCTGAGTCATGTTGTCCGTAGTGCGTCCCACAACTGTTGAAGGGTGCGTGGTGGAGGAGACAGGCGGTGATCACGACGATCGAGGTGGTCCCACAGATGTTCAATCGAAGCGAGATTGTGGCTGTTTGGGGGCCGGAGAAGAATTTTGAAGTCCTGCATGACCGTGCTCTTCCAGCCACGTGCGGACACTTCTAGCTATGTGGCAAGACGCATTATCGGGCTGGTAGATTTCATCCTCCCGAGGAAAGACAATCATCACGTAAGGTTGGACGTGATCGTCGAGAATGGGTTCATAACCAAATCGATCAATAGTGCCTTCCACACAGATGATGGGACCTAGAGAATACCACGAGAACATTCCCCAAATCATAACAATGCCCCTGCTGCATGTGTTGGTCCAGCAGTGGATGCAGGGTATCGGTTCTCCGACGTTTCTCACCGGACACGCTGACTTCCATTCCTTCTATGAAGCTGAAAATGTGACTCGTTGGAGAAGGCTACCCGTAGCCAATCAGCAGCGGTCCAGTCGCCATACTGTCGAACATATTTCAGTCGTTATTGTCGATGCACCTGTGTTAGCATGTGTGCAGTCACACTCCTTCTACTGCGGAGCCCCATTCTCAGAAGGATGCACTGAACTGTCGTAGTAGACACGTGTCTGGATGCCCCCTGGTTCATTTGGACGGTGGACTATTCCACTGTAGCCTGTCGGTTGGCCTTCACGCACAGTCGTAGCCGACGTTCACCTGGGACATCAATGGCGAGTGGAGCTCCACTGTCGCCACGACAGTTACTCCCAGTGGTGCCACTCGTCCACTCACGATACACCTTTACCACAGAGGCACGTAAACAGTTCACAAACGTCACTGTTTACGAAAAGCTGCCCCCCTTGGCCGATATCATTCCTTTTTGCCACTCGGTTAAATCGCTTCCCTTACCCATGACAGCAGGAAGTACAGTGTGTACAGCCCGCCTGGCCTGTTGGTCGCATTATATACCTTCTTCATCAGCCCATGTCACGGGCCATACGTCATGGGCTATGCGCTGCAGATTGCACTTCTAGCAGGTGGTTATAATAATGTGATTCGACTGTGTGTACTTGTGTTACCATGAAGATATTTTAGTTATTGTTATGTTAAACTTTTACTTATATTTTAATCTACGTATTGTAAAACTTATTTTAAAATTTAATACGAATA
Source organism: Dryococelus australis (assembly GCA_029891345.1). Taxonomy (NCBI): domain Eukaryota; kingdom Metazoa; phylum Arthropoda; class Insecta; order Phasmatodea; family Phasmatidae; genus Dryococelus; species Dryococelus australis. The sequence goes on along the minus strand of CM057006.1, from coordinate 83,944,714 downwards.
AAATAGACAGTAAATAGGTGTGTTGGCAATTCCTAGAAAAAAAATTTCATTCAAAGTGTTATGCAACAGAGAGCACACAAATAAATTTAGAATATAATTGTCTCAAAGATAAAATATCCAATTATTATTAATTAATTAATTTCTTTGTAAAATATAAATTTTAATGTTAAATTTAAAAAAATACTATATAAGATAATTTGTATGTTTTCTTAATGCGACAGTATTCCTTAAAAAATGTTACATAGAATACATTTAGTTTGAAACTGTTATCGTTGAGAAGGAATTCCTTTTACACGAATTACGTAATTAAACTGTGCGGCTGCAGGCTTGAAAGGCAGAGCACTTAAGCTTTCTTTGCATGAGGCGGAAGAATAACATAAAACAAATAGAACATTAGCAGGGCGTCAGAAAAGTTGGAAGTAACCATGAATGTTGTATAGTAAGAAGTATGTACAACACTTTAGTAATATAGTATGTGTAACATGTAGGGGAACGTCAACTGCCTTTTGCACACCATGAATGTTGTACAGTAAGTAGTATGTACAACACTTTAGTAATATAGTATGTGTAAAACAAATAGAACATTAGCAGGACGTCAGAAAAGTTGGAAGTAACCATGAATGTTGTATAGTAAGTAGTATGTACAACACTTTAGTAATATAGTATGTGTAACATGTAGGGGAACGTCAACTGCCTTTTGCACACCTGTGAATGTGTGTATGTGTGTGTGTCGACAGCATGCTACAGTGATCACCCGGAGCTCCAGTGCTTGTCAACAGGTGAAGAGGTGCTGAGGCAGTACAGCTTCGCGCCCTCCCACTTCTGGATGGACCTCATGGCCATGATCATCCTCACCGTGCTCTTCCACGTGATGGCGTACATGTGCCTGCTGCTGCGCGCCAAGAGGGCGTGATCAAATGTCGTCCGCCCCTGAGGTCCGGCGACAGGTTCCTGGCTCCCGGGGCTGTGATTCTCACTCACTTGACCCTCTTGTCGTGGTGGTAGTTGCCATGACATCATGTGGAGCGGTCATCTGCCTGTCAGTATCATGAACTCCGCTACACCCACTTAGCAATACTCAAGTTGTTAGGCTCCCGACAAGCCGACTAGGAGATGAGAATCCGGGCCAGGACTCGGCGGAGAGAAAAGTTCCTCAGCAGTGAGCACTAAAGTAACCTCTGGATTCGTCGAGCAGACGGCTGTCAACGAGTGTCAACGATAGTGTAGAATAGCTACGAAGCCATCCACTGAAGAAAAATGAGCAGAAAAGTTACAAATGAACATTTCCGTGCTTCAGTATAGCAGCAACCGCAGGATGTTATGATGTTTGTTTACACCGCTGTTTATTGCGGGTGGAATCCAAATGTCGTTAAGGTTTTCGTTTTCAAGTAACTATCTGTTCTGTATCAATAACATAGTTATTGATTGTAGGAGCTATATTCAATTAGATACGATCACAGACAAGAACACAATGTTCAGATTTGTTGCAGTTACTATGTATATTAACAATATTTACACAGTGCCAACTTGGGTGTCTCCTACGTGACAAATTTTATAGTTCCGGAGATTGTCAGTGTCTCCTATATTTTTATTAGCCTTTCCTTGTCACTATGTCAGGTGGGTGGGGACTTGCTACTACGGAATGCGGCATACGGTTCTATAGAAAAATATTAAGGGGAAAATACGTTGAGTTGAAATTGCATTAGAGGCACAGTAGAATCGTGCCTCACGTCCAGTTTGCCTGCCTGCTGCACCCATGGCCATTGCTATCCCAATACTCCTCGTGTGTGAATTCCATGACCTGTTTGCCATTACTGAGCCCTACTGCTTTCTTCCACCAGAACATTGCCTCGCCACCTACATCAAAGCATCCCGAGCCTCCACACTCCTCCCATTACTTGCTTCTCTTCATTCCAGACATGTAATGTCGGTTTCCTCAAGAACTAAGTGTCCAATGCAATTTCACCTGAAGATATTTTCGCCTTACATTTTGTCATAGAATCGTATGTCGCATTCCGCATTCGTGAGTTGCCACCCACCCGGTATATCGGTCATGCTGTATGAACTTGGCCAAGCAAAGGGTCGATATTTTCTTTGGGTAATTGTATATGGCATCGATTTGTTTGCTTGCATCACGAATCCATTTCACGTATGTGTTTAGTTTTAATAGCCTCATGTCATTCAATTTTCAATTAAATTAAGTATCACAAGTATTAGGAAATATCCTCCTATTAATTGAAGAAAACTAAAGAAAGTTTATTCGTGATGATAGTTATTTTTTGGATACTAAATGATTCTTAGTTCCAGACAGAGAAATGCCAAAATTGGTGATCCTAATTTCTCATTTAGTTTAATAGAATCTCTTCTAGTCATGAAAATAATTTCATAAGGGAACAAATATTTCCTCAAATCTGCCTAATCTATTATTAGTCAGATGGTTTCAATTGCTGAGTCACAGTAACTCGTTAGCAGACGGCCATATTAAGAATTTAATTAAGACAACAGCTTGGATGCATAGATTTTAGATAAACACGAGTCATCATTAAATCGAGTGTGTGTCCTAATATGTCAAAATTGGCCAGAAGTGACATAATAATAAAATTGTAAGGTAAGTGATAAGGGAGTTAGTTATTTTTGTATTATTCCTGTGATAATATTTAATCATAATAGTTGTTTAATTTTATTTAATTAGTAATAAACAAAGTTCTTTGTAATTTATGTTATAAATACTATTTATGACTGAGTGATGAGAAAAATATTAGTTTTATGTTATTAACATTCCCAATTCGTGAAAAATTTTCACAGCACCCAAATTTTCGTCAAAGCTTATGCAAGTTTCCACAACAGAACCGAACAAAGCAGTTCGTGGCTAACAGCGCTGACTTAAAAAACTACGTCTGGTCGTCATATTACACTTTGTTTCTGTGCAAAAAATTTCGTATTGGATAAACCTGCTGGGATTATTGTTGCTGCATCTGTCCTGGTCCATTCATTTCAAAATTATAAACTACAGACTGCTGCTCGATAATTGCCATCTCATATTAATACAGGATAATTAATTAATTAATAGACATGGGGGATTTAATTTCAAGCGCTAGAAAATCCATTAATGATCGTAACCCAGTAGTGTAGACATGTGTATCAATATTAAAATGTGTATATTTTTTTACGTTCTGCTTTGCAAATTGCGTGTAATAACCTATTCATAAATGCATGAAAATGCTATTGCCTAGTAATTGTCAGACTTTTTCCATGATGTGAACGTGTCAAGGAATAATTTTGTATACAAGCGTATTTGATGACATTGCTTATTAAAAAGTAAGAGAAATGTATGTTCTTTGGTAATTTTTTAGGTGTGATGAAATGTATTTTGTATGTACAAATTCACTATTTATTATGATTGTTTAATATAATTGTTACTTTTTGCTGCAGACACAACTGATAAAATAAAGTTTGGTTTTATAAAATATAAAAAATTTTGTTTTATTTAATTACTTTATTGTAAAGAATAATTTTGGTGTTATATAAACTGTAGCAAAAAATATCAATGTCTGGCCTCATATTTCTTCCTCGTTTATCACTAGAAGTTATTATCCCAGCAAGTGCATATTAATCTATGAGATCCAAATATTTCACTTGAAAACAATCAATGCTTTAATTGAAACGTCAGCTATAAAATCTTCTTCCTATACTAACCGTTATTAATGATTAACAAACCTTCAATTAATTGACGAGGAAAGCATGCATTGTTTTTGAATAAATATGTAAAAACAAAAAAAAAATCAGTAAAATGTTACTGATCCTTGAAGTGACTTCACCAGCTTAGAAGCTGCTCTTATTAATTTAGGCTTCTTCGTCAATGCTTGAAACTCTCACTTGTCATGCAGTGCCACTACACTAATTACAGTCAGAGAAATAACATTACATTTTCAAACTGAGGCTCTAAGTTTGGACAGGTTGTGAAATCATTACTAGAAGAAAGTAATTTCTTCCTTTACTTGTTTGAAGACATATATCTCTTTGTCTGCAAGATAGCCGTAAAATAAATTCTCATTACTCTGCCCTTATAAATATTATATTGGCATAAAATGGAGCAAATAGATCATTTGTAGCACACAATACGCATTATTATCAAACTATTGTATCTTATCTCCGATTGGGAAAATAACTTCACGAATGTGTACATGACAGTGTAGCTTAGACTATCTAAATGTGAATCAAAGAGATTGTTTGGATTACATTGGAAAAAGGGCTTATTAAGGTCCCCCCGTGTTACGCTAGATGAAAGATTATCAGGGGACTACTTAAAAGCTACCGTATGAAACAACTTCAACTAATATCCATGCCTTACATAAGATTCAAACACAGAACCTCCCAAACCCCAGGCTAGCTCTCACTAACCGACGGCGCTACGGGGTTCGGCCTAAGATGTTGTTCTTATACGAGATCAAAATACAGAGATTCATAACAATGTAAAATATACCTGTACACTAAAGTTTACACCTCCTTCACAATACATTTCAAATTTATGAGAATTTTATTATAAACATTATTTTGTACCTCTAAAAATTTAAATTGTTTTCAAATGAAACCGTAATTTCTCACAGTGAGAAGACTTCCCCCTGTCTTCTCAGCAAACATCGGACTGTCTGGCAGGCCGTGTCCGTGGCTTGAGAAAGCAACAAGACTAATATTAGTTGCTATGTGTACACACTGACTACCAGCCCCTGTCTACCACCTGAGAGCGTTTCTAACCTCATAGTAGCTGCTGTGTGTACACACTGACTACCAGGCCCTGCCCGCCCCCTGAGAGTGCTTCTTACCTCATAGTAGATGCTACATATAAACACTGACTTCAAGACCATGTCCGCCGCCTAAAAACGCTTCTAAACTCATAGTAGCTGCAACATATAAACACTGACTTCAAGGCCATGTCCGCCGCCTGCGAGCGCTTATAGCCTCATAGTAGTTGCTACGTGTACACACTGACTGCCAGGTCGTGTCATCCGCCTGAGAGCGCATCAAGCCTCATAGTAACTGCTGTTTGTACACACCGACTACTAGGCCTTGTCCACCTTCAGAGAGGGCATCCGGCCTTACAGTACTTGCTACATGTACACGCTGACTACAAGGCCGTGTCCGCCGACTGATGAGCGCTTCAAGCCTCATAGTAGCTGCTGTGTGTACACACTGGCTACTAAGCCTTTTCCAACACCTGAGAGTGCTCCAGGCCTAACAGTAGTTGCTACATGTACACGCTGACTACAAGGCCGTGTCCGCCGACTGATGAGCTCTTCATGCCTCATAGTAGCTGCTGTGTGTAAACACTGGCTACTAGGCTTTTTTCACCACCTGAGTGTGCTTTAGACCTCGCAGTAGTTGCTACATGAACACACTGGCTATAAGGTCATGTCCGCCGCCTGAGAGCACTTCAAGTCTCCTAGTACCTGCTGTGTGTACACACTGACTACTAGGCCATGTCCATCATCTGACAGTTCTTCAGGCCTCACATAAGTTTCTACATGTACACACTGACTTCAAGGCCATGTTCGTAGCCTGAGAGCAATTCTAGCTTCATAGTAACGGCTACATATAATCAATGACTTCTAGGCCATGTCAACGCATGCAAGAGCTTATAGCCTCATAGTAGTTGCTACGTGTACACACAGACTACCAGGCCGTGTCCACCGCCTTAGAGCGCATCAAGCCTCACAGTACTTGCTACATGTACACGATTAATGTCATGCCGTGTCTGCCGACTGATGAGAGCTTCACGCCTCATAGCAGCTGCTGTGTGTAAACACACTGATTTCAAGGCCATATCCACCGCCTGAGAGCGCTTCACGCCTCATAGAAACTGCTTCGCATAAAAGCTGATTTCAAGGCCAACTCCTCGCATGCGAGCGCTTATAGCCTCATAGTAGTTGCTCAGTGTACACACTGACTACCATGCCGTGTCCGCCACCTGAGAGCTCTTCAAGCCTCATAGTAGCTGCTATGTGTACACACTGACTACGAGGACCTGTCTGCCACCTGAGAGCACTTCAAGCCTCATAGTAGCTGCTACGTGTACACATTGTTGGCCAGAACGTGTCCGCCACCTGAGGGCGCTTCAAGCCTCATAGTAGTTGCTACGTGTATACACTGACTACCAGGCCCTGTACGCCACCTGAGAGCGCTTTAAGCATCATAGTAGCTGCTGTGTGTATACACTGACAACCATGCCGAGTCCCTCACCTGAAAGCGCTTCTAGCCTCATAGTAGCTGCATCATGTACACATTGTCTTCCAAAACGTGTTTGCCGTCTGAGGGCGCTTCTAGCCTCATAGTAGTTGCTACGTGTACACACTGACTACCGGGCCCTGCCCCCCTAAGAACGCTTCTAGCCTCATAATAGCTGCTATGTGTACTCACTGACTACCAAGACCTGTCCGCCACCTAAGAGAGCTTCTAGCCTCATATTAGTTGCTATGAGTACTCACTAAATACCAGGCCCTGTCCGCCATCTGTGAGCGATTCAAGCCTCATAGTAGCTGCTACATATAAACACTGACTTCAAGGCCCTGTCCGCCGCCTGAGAGCGCTTCAAGCCTCATGGTAAGTACTACATATAAACACTGACTTCAAGGCCATGTCCACCGCCTGAGAGCACTTCATGTCTCATAGTAGCTGCAACGTGTACACACTGGCCTACTTGTCCGTGTGCACTGCTTGAGAGCGCTTCAAACCTCATATTAGCTGTTACGTGTACACACTGACTACCAGGCCGAGTCCACCGCCTGCGAGTGCTTCAAGCCTCTTAGTAGCTGCTTCGTGTATAGTCTGTATGTCGTGCAATCTGTCCACGAGATATTTAAGGATCAGTTAGGGCAGATCTTAACCAGCAATAGAGAGCCGATGAGGACGAAGCGCGGTGAGTATGAAGCAGCACCAAAATGCAAGTGTTTGGAAAACGGGACATCCGCGAGGTGACCTACTGATGTGCAGCATCTCCCGGCATGTTAGTAGTTAGTAAAGTGTCATAATACTGAACACGTTCATAATATTGATATCAGGTTAGAATATCAGTATGTAGAAGGTTAGAATATCAGTTGGTAGTGGTGGGAACTCTTGGTAGCGATTCCTCATAGTGTATGTTGAAAGTAGGAGTCATCCAGACAGAGATTAAAAGTATTTTGTGCCTTATTATGTATTTGTCACGTAAAAAAAATTTTCTTGAGTGCAAGCGCATGGTTGTATTGTTGACAAGGTAGGTGATACGTGCAATTAATTAGTGCAAATGATAGTTCAAACCATGTTCTTACTCTACGAAAAATTTCAACATCTCAAATGCAATGGAAGTTTGTTTAGCAGCAAGAAAAAAAATGGATTCAATATGCTTAATATGGAATACTAGTAATTACCAAATGTTGAATATTCCATATTGGGAACACAGAATATGTAATTGATATAAAGTTGGGTTGGGGATATTTGCTGAGCAAAGGAACGTAATGCCGGTTTTTGAGACTATATTTAATTAAATAAACAATATTCTTTAAGACTTCCTTTTTAATTTTTATTTAATAAATTCATAACAAGTCATTTAAACAGTATTGCATTTTTATCTCGTGCATTTGAGTAGCCAACGCATTTAATAAAGATATGTTTTCGAGTAAGAATACTAACTTATCTGTGTTTAAGCCCGCGTAGACAGATTTCTCTAATCAAGTGCATTATTTTGTTGTTTCCTACTTTATTATTGTCCATTGTATGCTGGCAATCCCACCTCCTCATTTATGACACAACAGCCAATGAAAGTACAGCACAGAAGATTTCCACAACCTGTTTACTTTAACCGAGAATCTACTGCGATCGGAACATGTTCGGAGCAACTGCTTACATAGTTAAACTTGTTCAAAGTGAAGTATTTCTGTGTGCAGTGTGGCCGCGGCCTCAAACAACGAACTACGTCGGGGGTTTACCCAGAAAGAAGTTGAGTACTACAAAGTTTCAGTCGAAAGAAAATTTTCATTTAAAAAAATAAATAACTATTAAATACAAAGAAAATAGTCGTAATAACGCCTAAATTTCAGCTTGTTTGAAAACTCAAGAAATGTCATCTTTCCAACATACTCTTCTTTTTTTATTCCCTTACGTCGATAGTAGTCTACCATAAAATTAAATCTGTTTACACCGCTGAACAATGGTTTGTGGTGTATAAAATACGAATGTAGTGGCTGCTTTTTGAAATGTGCTCCTGTAGTTGTGTAGCACTACATTAATATTTTGGTTTACAGATGTCTCAGATACCTCGTCGTCGTTGGGATGGTGCCAACATGAAAGCTGCTATATTGGCCGTTCAGTCTAATGAGATGGGATTTCTTAAGGCACAGGCTACTTACCAAGTTCCCAGAGGATCATTCTTTAGTTTAGTTAAGATTCTGAAGGACGACCCTAGACTTGCTGTTGACGACGTTGTCTCCATTCCACTAGGTCGTAAGCCAGTATTTCACCCTACTTTATAATCACAGCTGGCCAACCATTGCTTGGAAATGGAAAAAAAAACGGTATTTCGGTCTCTCAGCAGGCGATGTCAGGAGATTAGCTTACCAACTAACCACTGCTAACAACATCCCCAGTCCTTTAAATAAGGATGACAAAAGTGCTGGCAGAAAATTGTGCAAACAATTAACAGCTGTCTCTTCGAATGCTTCAAGGCACATCACTGAACCGTGTTAAAGGTGTTAAAGGACGAGAAGTTGTTCAAAATTCTCGAAAGTGAGTATGACCAGCACAGTTACCCGGCACAGTGTTTTCAACTGCGACGAGACAGGTTTGACTGTTGTACAGTCAAAGCAGATAAAAGTAGTGTCGAGAAAAGGGAAGAATCACATTGGTGCACTCATGTCTGCTGAAAGGGGAAGTCTTGTTACGCGCATGAGTGCTGGTGGAACATTCAATCCCACATTAGTTATATTTCCACGCAATAATCTGAAAAATGAACTGATGGATGGTGCCCCTATAGGGTCGACTTTCGACTGCCATCAATCAGGCGAAGTGGTTTAGGCATTTCGTTTCCATAACGAAACCAAGTGCTGACCACCCTGTTCTTTTAGTGCTTGATGGTCACTATTCTCATTCTCGGAATCTAGATGTCACAGAAAATGCTCGTGAGAAACATGTTGTTATTGTTTGTTTGCCCCCGCACAGTTCTCATAAATTGCAGCCTCTTTATTTGTCATTCATGCATCCCTTGAAAACATTATATAATTCAGAAATTCGAAAGTTGCTAGCTAATCGCAATAACCCAATAAGACTAGTTACACAGTACCAAGTTTCAGAACTATTTGGCAAAGCCTATGCAAGGGCTGCTATAATTGAGACAGCAATGAATGGCTTCCTGTTATCCGGTGTCTACCCATTAGACAAAGACAAATTTCGTGATTACTAATTCCCAAATGAAGACATTGACATTGTTACACAAGAAACGAACAGAGCAGATTATGTAAATTCCAAATATTGTGATGTGGGTGTGGAAGACTTATATTCCATGCCACCATTAAATGTCGCTGCTACAAGTAATCGTGGACCAAAAAGAGGATCAGCCGTGGTTCTAACAAGCACTCCAAACAAAAATTAGTTAGAAGCCAAGAGGAAATCTGTGAAATGCGTATTGTCACCAGCTTTGAATTCACTTCATTTTAGTAACAAACGTAAGAAACAAAGGAAAATTAATCCATCTCTATTGTAGAATGAAGATTCTTCTTCAGAACTCGATGATAATCTGGAAGAAAATACCGGAAGTGATCAGGACACTGAGAATGAAGACACATCAGAAGATGATGGTGCACAGTGTATCTACTGCAGCCAGTTGTGGTCTCCGAGCAGCACGGAATGGATCCAATGCCAGAGGTGGACTCACATCAACTGCGCAGGACACCCTAGAAAACTATTATTGCGCTGCAATTGCAAATGTAGATAATCTTTACACTCATATTGTAATAGCGACAACTGTCTTAGTTTCTGCGATATAAACTATGGGAAGAATCTGCATTTTAAACGTAACACTTCAGTTTCGTTGTTTGTTACAGGAACGATAATGATGAAAATTATTGGTCTTGTAGTAATTGTTGTATTATTTTGTAAGTTGTGGTAAATGTTTTACAAGCATAACTGGTAGCACTAAGATTCAGTAACGTAAAATAAAAAGTAAAGTGTTATTCCATAATAGGCACTCTATTTCATATAGGGCATCCTGTATATTCCATATTAGGAACACCATGTATCTAATTTGGAATACTGGTAAACCTCTAGGAAAGCCATAATTACTTTTAATTCCACTTCATATAAAGTGTTGAAAATTTTATACACTAATTGCGAAATACTAATTAATATTGTCTGTTAACCAGAAATTGATAACATTATTAATTACAGAGCTATTTGGGATATTATAAAAAGGATTCCATATTCGGGCCCTTTACTCTACATTCCATAGGAATATGACGCTGTTATTTTGTGGTGTTGTGTTATAAAGATAAAAGTGTGATACATGTAATTTAATTACTTCAAATATTCTCTACCAAATATTTGATTTATGCTGTTGACGGTTCGCACTTTTGAAAGCTACCTTTGAAAAATGGCACTGCTCCTACTTGCAATAATGGACACGCTGGCAGTCTTTCTTTCATTGAAGTTGGCAAGGATGGAAGGATAGTAGTTCCATGTTTTAACGGTGAATCAAAAGTTATAGGTAAACATTAATGAATACTTAAATAATTTATGTGGCCTTCGCTTTTTTAATGCATACAAATGGTTAAATAAGAAAATTGGTAAAATAATTATTTTCCTGATAATTACATGGCTTCACGTGGGCGACGAATTAATAAAGTAATCAGGTTCGTGTCAATGTTACATTTGGTGGAAGAAGACGAAATTTGCATACAAGAAGATCTCAAACAGGGCTTTCAAAAGTGTTGAGATTACCATGAACCGCCTGTATTTAACAACATTGAACGACAAAACGCCTCTTTGAGCTATTTTCACTTTTAAGACATTAGAAACGCTACTAGAAAATGGGAAAATTTCTCTTGTGGGCGAAATTTTTCCTTAAATGATTTTAGTAGCTTATATATATATATATATATATATATATATATATATATATTTGTTCAACAACAAATATATATATATATATATATATATATATATATATATATATATATATATTTGTTGTTGAAGCTTTACTCAGCGTTTCTCGGGCCAGGTAGGAGCAAGCAATATTAACTTTTTCATAGTTACAGGTGGTTAATGGTAAACTGGGCATTTTAAAAGCCCTGCTTAAGATCTATTTGCGTTCACATTGTCCATTCTTCTGCCATATGTAAAATAAACGTGTTGATGGGCTTAATTATTTTATTCATGCATCGGTCAAGTTAAACTGTGCAATAATTAGATGATTAAATATTTTTCCAATGTGTCCTAATACTTACACTTAAAAACTGTAAAAAATCAAAATCTTTTCAGTATTTACATATGTTCGTCTAAAATTTATAATTTAGCATTATGTCTTCAAAATACATATTTCCGTCGTTACCAAGGTAACCAAAATAATCATCAAATTATTGAAATTCAAATACTCTTCAAACTAAAAGAATTAAAATTCTGTGTGTGCCTAGCTCAGTGGGCGCGAAACCATATCTCGAATTTGCCGCAGGCATAACTTAAATTGAAATGCTGGTTAATACTGCATTCAATATGGAGTCACACATAAAGTCTTCATGTTCTAGACTAAAGAAGTTGGACATCTCACTTGGTCTGTATATAGCATACATTAATAATGCTTATCTGATACAAGGAGGTGCAAAAATCCAGATGTTCTTGCAAATGTAGACCTCTGAAAAACGAAAAACACACAATTCCAGTAATTTCTGCAATAAGTAGTTAAAATCAAAACAGTTTGTTGTTATTTATTTTTAACCACAGACAACATGCATACATTCATGATGCATACGTTGGATTCTATCTCCTAGAAATATAAACTATACTTACAATGATCGGTGACTAATCAGAGGGTGCTCTCCTGGCTGAAAACTATAAATATTGAAGAAATAGAATTACTCACATAATGAGACCAAAAGAAATAAAACAAAGTTATAATTACAAAAATAAAAGAAAACATTCTAACTAATTAAAATCCTAACCTTAAACAATTTTAAATTGCCACGATACATTCTATGTAAAACGTCCTAGTATCAGAAAGAAAACATTATAATAAATGGAAAAGAAAAATAAGAGAAATCCTTGACATAGATACAGCTGTCTAAATTACTTAAGAAAAATATGTTACACATATGTGTCATATGTAGTAACCAGCATCTATGTGTTGAAACAAACATACATTATAGTGTGAAATAATAAACATTAAATATATTATTAAAATATGCACACAACTGTCATGAAAATCAGGGTATTCCAATACTCAGGTAAGGAGAGTGACCTTTCGCACATTTGTATTTCAAAACCGTCCAGTCAATCATGGAGAAGCTAGGATACATGGTGTTCCCAAGATTATCACAGATGATGCGCTGAAAGATATGTATTCTCGAGACAGTGATGTCTCCTCAGTACATGCGGAGTAAGAAAAGCGACTTAGTTTAGAGGCTGTTTATCGTAAATTGAACACCTTTCAAATCAACGTCTGAAAAGAAACTCACTGTCCGTTATATACGCAGCTAGTACCGCACACACTGCTATACGAGATCACAATTCAGTTCGCGGAGAATAAAATAAATTGTGCCGAGTATTGACGCTGCATTACGAGTGAAATGTTTACATTTACTATAAATTAAATTTAAGAATAGGAAATATCATATTAAAGGCTGTTCACGGTAAAGCGAGCACTTATGAATCAACCGTTGAAAAAATGTCACTGCCCCTACCTGCATATAATTATTTTAACGGGCGCAATGAATTACATGTGTACAGTAAAGTTGTTAACGATGGAAGAGAAAGCAGTTCCATACATTAAAGTCAAAAAAAACGTTTTACGTAATCATTTGTAATAACTTAAATTATTTCTCTCACTTTCTGTATTTTTTATGCACCGAAGTGTTAAAATCAGCAGATTTCTACATTTTCTTTTCTAATAATTTCACAGTAACAGTTGACCGACGAATGAATAGAGTAATGAGGCTCATAGCAATGTTAAGTTTACATAAGGCGGAATAATACGTAACATTTATACAAGTGGATCTTAAGCATGGCTTTCAAAAGTGCTCATTTTACCCTGAACAGACTATAGTGACAAACTTAGGATCCCAGCAATTTTACTTCTTTACTTCACTGATGCGTGAATTAAGTCGTTAGGCCCACAGCAACGTAAATTTGACCAATGGTTGAAGCTTTTAAAATGTGGCGGAAAATGGTTACTGGCAAGGGATCCAATAGTGCTCGGTTTTCCGTAAGCAGCCTTTCTCTAGGAATGAAAACTTAGATAGGCTATTCACGGTCAAGTGAGCACTTTTTAAAGCCCTGCAAAATTTTTCCTTTCGATTAATTTCTACATTTCCGCTACTTTTAAATGTAAACATTGCAACATGACTAATGAACACAGTGTATACATTTCACCACTCTCAAAAGTTAACGTCCGATGCCGGAATCACATAGCCCCGACGCGCACGACACGACGGCCAACAGCCAGTGAAATATAAGATAGATCGTCATAAACCCGACCGATTTTGTCGTCCGAGCAGCAATGTTGGATTAGAAATTATTTTATATTCTTCGTCGTGTCGTGCGATACCACGCACAGAATGTACAACCTTACAAAATAAAATTTCATTGCAAGATTTACATGCAACGGTAAGTACGCAGCTGAAAAGGAAAATAAATTGAGAATTACTGTATCTAACTCTTCAAAATAATAATGTTACCTTTGTATACATTAGTGATACCAATTGGCACCATTATGTGTTACATATTTCCCACTTGTTCGCCGCCTTTGAAACTAACGTAGCCTATCAGCGCCTTCTAAATAGTTAAGTTAAATACCGAGAGCGTGGTGTCGGTGGTGCTGTAAATTCAAGTAGTCACATTGAAATGTGTCGTGGTTGCGTTTTTGGTCGTGTCGTGCTGTGTCGGTCGGGGCTATGTGACTCCGGCATGAAACTGCAATAAAATATATTTATTAGGGGTTAGCGCCTTTAGGGAGGGCCTTGAAAAGTGCTCACTTTACCGTGAACAGCCTATACTTAGCGTTGCGAAGTCTTATTGTCAGCCCTGAAGCCTCACAGGCCAGTTGAGGCGAGGACAGACAGACTGATGAGAGGGCGCGGAATTGTTCCGTCTCGGAAATGTATCATCTGCGGATTTTGTACGCGCTTAAGGGCGCCGCATACTTGGATGTTTTTAGCGCGTTTGAGGCAGGGAAGTGTGGGACCGATAAGGACGACATTGACACGCGCGCCTGATGCCCCTTCGCTCCTATGCGCTAGGCGCTCAACTGGCGTGCAGTGTTTCCTCTGTTCTGAGTGTACCTATGGGACTTTAAGCGGCGACCCTATCATTTTACTGGTGGGAAGTCTGTAGCAAGGTTCAATGCAGGTCCCTGTAATAGTTTCCCATGTTTCCAACTAGTATATTAATATCTACAGCAGTGTGAAAAAGCCGTTTGTAGCTATGTTGGAGAGCTCGGGAATAGCATTTATAATGTACATGATGTACCTCGCCCGAAACGTGTTTTCTTTTCGTACATTGGTTTCATGGGCACGCGTTTAATGGTTTCGTAAAAAAACGCGGATTTCAAACACACTGCAACCCGTATCTACCTCCAGGTAGGCGGCGCACTTAACTAACCCGAAAAACCAACACCACTGGTAAAGAAAAAAGTATTAATTCTCATATACAGCCGAACTCATGCCATCATCGGAAATTTACCATTTCCGCTCTTGGTTTGAGGTGACACTGAAAACGTAACATCTACGGATTTTATGTTCTCAAAGCTTAAACAGAGATATATAATAACCTTCAGTTAGGGCCTTAATTCTGACTGCTCCTCACTAGGCCGCCAGAATTTTATCACCACAGGAAATTCGTGATCTCGAGTCTCGGTTTAAGAAAATGGTATAAATATTTCATCTCCGGATTTCATGAATATGAAGATAAACCAGAGATTCAACATCTCCTAAGGACCTGTTTCACCAACGAAGATTAACTTTTCGGACTATCGAGATAATTTTATCCAGATGAGAGTTTTAACTTCGATTTTAATATCGATAATGTTGAGCATGTTTCGCCAGATTTAATAAGAGTATCTCGTTAAAATTATCTCGATATTCTGACTTAATCACGATTTTCTCTTGTTAAACATTCGAGATTTTGCTTTGAGCTTGTAAAGAGAAATCATTGTGAGAAAGTATGGCAAGTCGGAAAGGTACTGTGGTCGTAAGGAAACAGCGAAGAAGATATTTTTCATCCTATGAAAAAAACACATTTTGCTAGAATAAGTTACAGAACATTTAAATTTAATTGAAAATAAACGAACTGACGTTGTGACACAACAGAATGAAGTGAAACAGTGGCAAACGATTGTGAATAGTTTCAATTGTAGGTACACCTCGTGATCACTGCAGGACAGCAGACAACGTGAAGGTACACCCCGTGATCACTGCAGGACAGCAGACAACTTGTAGATACACCCCGTGATCACTGCAGGACAGCAGACAACTTGTAGGTACACCCCGTGATCACTGCAGGACAGCAGACAACTTGAAGGTACACCCCGTGATCACTGCAGGACAGCAGACAACTTGAAGGCGGCGTGGGATAACCACTGCAGGACAGGAGACAACTTGAAGGCGGCGTGAGATAACCCAAAAAAAAAAAAAACATACACGAAGAACATATGCAGACGAAGGTGTTAAAATAGTTACTACAACAAGCATGTTCCTGCAGATAAGAAATAAAGAAATTTCATACATGAAAACAAACAAATTTATTATAATATGCTGGTATCAAATCGTCACACCTTTGAGCATCACTTGAAACGAGCGTGATCTCATAGAATATTTATTTCATTATTCATATTTAATTACGTATCAACCCACTTGTCGGCGGGACACTCCAATTGAATTTCGATGCATTCCAAAACATATCTAGCTAACTGTTTTGAAAGGCGGAAATGTACTTTAAAATCTTCTTCATCATAAAACTCAAAGTAATTAATTTTTTCACCCAACTATTGCGGACGAGGAATAATAAAATCCTCATCACTATCCTCTTCAAATATTCAATTGTACATTGCCTGAGCCATTTTCTCTTTATTCTCGATGAAATAACTTTGCCCTCTCTTCATCTTCCCAAAGGATTTGTTTATGTTTTACAGTTTAATCCTGATAATGTGACTTAAACCACCCAAATCGGTGGGTTAATATTTTATCTAGATGTTCAGAGAAAATTTAGATTAATGTGCGCAGTGAAACATAACAGACAGAAAATCGAGGTTATTCGTTAGTTAATCTCGGTAAACTCTCATTATCTCTCGTTGTGAAACCGGCCCTTAGATGATACAGTTCAGATAGCACTCAACTAAAGGACCGGATATGCGTCATATCCGGTATGCTTTATTACATAGTCGGTGTTACTTTTACAGAGTTGACAGTTTTCCAGCGAACTTAATACAGAAGCCAAATACTAACGTTTCTGGGCGAAATATATTACTTTCTTGCCTTTTAAAAAGCCTTACTATATATTCTTGAAGTATCTCTCAAAAACTTTTTCACTGTAAGCTGTAAAGATAACAGTCATTTGAATACAGACTTTTTATACACTGAGAGAAAGGTTTATTTAAGTCTACCAAAAGTGTGTTTGCATATGACCAAACAAAGACATAGTTTCTCTGGCAAAATATTTTGTTTAGTAAACCAAGTTTGAAATAATAAAAATAAAAAAAAAACTAATTTTGTTCAGATAACAAAATATGCACTTGAACTAAGCAAACAATGCTTTTCAGCAAAAATGAAATATTTGGTTGAAACAACGGTATAAATTTGTTTACCCATATACAAACAAATACTAGGTTGACACAATCAAATCTTTCTCTCTGCGTGTACACAACAACCTGTTTAATTTAACGTTATATCCGAAATTACGAAATACATCACTAAAACTTTGTATACTATTCTGCTTACGAACTTGTCTTTTTTACACGCTGTTGGCAAAATTATAAGCAGCAGTGATTGGGTGCAAATGTAGTAGAATGGGAAGTTTAGGATGTATGAGTTGAATGAGGGGAAGATGAATCACTGATTATGAAGCAATCTGGAAATGTGTTAGTCTCACAATTTTGTGTATGGGCAGTTTAAAACAGGTTAATACAGAAACTGTCCCAATAAAATGTAGCACCTGTGTAATGGCAATAAATGATATGTTTATTACAAAGGTACATCTGTAATTATACAATTAAACAATAATAACGTAGAGTAAAATAACATTGACCAAATGAACGTACAAGAGTAATGACAGGACATTGAAAGCAATTAACAGCACTGAATTATAGCCATTCTATGGACGAGTGCAGTTTATTGGGACATATCTCAATGTTATTATACAATCTAAGTACGATTCCAAGTGTGAATATTGTGATTTACTTTATAAGTTTCACTGAGGGAAGAAGGAATAGCAATAAGGCATGCTGGATTGGTAATGTTATTATACAATCTAAGTACGATTCCAAGTGTGAATATTGTGGTATACTTTATAAGTTTCACTGAGGGATGAAGGAATAGCAATAAGGCATGCTGGATTGGTAATGTTATTATACAATCTAAGTACGATTCCAAGTGTGAATATTGTGGTTTACTTTATAAGTTTCACTGAGGGATGAAGGAATAGCAATAAGGCATGCTGGATTGGTAATGTTATTATACAATCTAAGTACGATTCCAAGTGTGAATATTGTGGTTTACTTTATAAGTTTCACTGAGGGAAGAAGTAATAGCAATAAGGCATGCTGGATTGGTATTGTTATTATACAATCTAAGTAAGATTCCAAGTGTGAATATTGTGGTTTACTTTATAAGTTTCACTGAGGGAAGAAGGAATAGCAATAAGGCATGCTGGATTGGTAATGTTATTATACAATCTAAGTAATATTCCAAGTGTGAATATTGTGGTTTACTTTATAAGTTTTTACTGAGGGATGAAGGAATAGCAATAAGGAATGCTGGATTGGTAATGTTATTATACAATCTAAGTACGATTCCAAGTGTGAATATTGTGGTTTACTTTATAAGTTTCACTGAGGGAAGAAGTAATAGCAATAAGGCATGCTGGATTGGTATTGTTATTATACAATCTAAGTAAGATTCCAAGTGTGAATATTGTGGTTTACTTTATAAGTTTTTACTGAGGGATGAAGGAATAGCAATAAGACATGCTGGATTGGTAATGTTATTATACAATCTAAGTACGATTCTAAGTGTGAATATTGTGGTTTACTTTATAAGTTTCACTGAGGGAAGAAGTAATAGCAATAAGACATGCTGGATTGGTAATGTTATTATACAATCTAAGTACGATTCCAAGTGTGAATATTGTGGTTTACTTTATAAGTTTTTACTGAGGGATGAAGGAATAGCAATAAGACATGATGGATTGGTAATGTTATTATACAATCTGAGTACGATTCTAAGTGTGAATATTGTGGTTTACTTTATAAGTTTCACTGAGGGAAGAAGTAATAGCACTAAGGCATGATGGATTGGTAATGTTATTATATAATCTAAGTACGATTCCAAGTGTGAATATTGTGGTTTACTTTATAAGTTTCACTGAGGGATGAAGGAATAGCAATAAGACATGATGGATTGGTAATGTTATTATACAATCTAAGTACGATTCCAAGTGTGAATATTGTGGTTTACTTTATAAGTTTCACTGAGGGATGAAGGAATAGCAATAAGACATGCTGGATTGGTAATCGTTTTTAAATTCGTTAAATCCTCGAAAGTCTCACTAGTAGAGATGTGATTTAACATTTCCCTTAAACCAGCAACACTCGAATTGACTCGTCGCTTTGCACTTTAAATGTTGCATTGCTAGGGACAGGTGTTTTCATGACCAGGTGTACTCCAGAACACTTTCGTTCATTTGCACTTTTATAGTTGGACTATTTAAATGCCATGTGCCTCAAGTGTCTGTCCGCGAATCATGGACGTTCAGAATCAGAGTACTTTATTACGATTGGCTCCGTAAAATAAGAACATTTCTTCTCACGTAGGCACCTGGCCGTTGGGGACGTAGGATATTGAATTCTAGCATTACCATACATATGTTCGCGAAAAACACCTGTCCCTACATATTACCGATGGATTTGATCTGCCAAATTTTAAGAGCTGGTAAGTCTTGTACATTTGTCAGTACGAAAGTGTGTGAGTAACATTTCTGAAAGGTTTATCAATTTTTCTGTGTAAAAATCTGTTAGGTTTGTAGGCTATGTTTAACGAAAAGAAAAAAAGTCGCCACGGCATTCAGAATCGCTTTAATTTATCATGTAATATACTCATTGAACTTCAGGGTCGACGAGATGAAAATAACTGACCTTGAAGCCAGTGACGTGTGTGAACAATAATCACAGCCCCACATTATATGGAGCACGAGGGAACGGCTTGCAGTTAATTTCGTGAGTCACGATTCCCAAGTCACCTTGAAGTATGTCTGTCCGCGCGTGAAATCGAAATTGCTCTGTAGTTATTAGTCTTTATGAAGTCGTCCAGGGCATTGGACAGCAGTTTAGTCATGAGAGTGTAGATGAATACGGCATTCAATAGACAGCGCCAGCCTACAGGAGACTCACAGTGAAGTCCGGCTTAAGATCTACTTGTATGCACATTGTGTATGCTTACGCCCTACGTAAAGTTCACATTGTTGCGGGCCTGACCACTTTATCCATGCATCAATCAAAGGAAATTATTTGAAAAAGTAGATATTTTATTACTTTGCTGTTTTTACACACACATGCGTTAAAAGAAACACAAAACAAAATCATCCGTTGCATGATTCACGAATGTTTACCTAATGCTTTAAATTCAGTTTTAAGACATTGAAATAATTTCTCTGTAACGTGCGTTCCGTTAAAATACAGGATGTTGCAATATTGCAGGTAAATACTTCGGGGAAACATCCCTCACATCTGGAGGATGAAACAAATGTTTCTCTACAGCCCGTAATACGGAAAGGGTCATACACTGTACGTTATGCATTACGGGCTGTAGTAAAGAAACGAAGCGTTTGCGGACCTATGTTCACATGACATTTTTCCTGCCTCCCGATGCGAGGAATGTTTCCCCCGAAGTATTGACATGCAATGTTGCAACATCCTGTATAGGCTGAGGTAGAGGCGGTGGCACTTTTCAAAGTTTGATTTGAGAAGCGCCTAGTAGAGAGTGAAGAGGGTATACCAAGTGGTGAGAGAAGATAAGGAAGTCGCGTGTGCAGGGCCGCCAGTACAGCATGCTGTGACTGCGTGGCGGATATTGCCACTGGCTCGGCGAGTGGGTTGTCTCGGAGTGCTCCCGCCTCTCCCGGCCTCCACTCGTGTCGCCGCCCCACCTCAGAGTCCCTCTCAGTTCGCGCCGCGACAAGAGACTATCTCGGATTGCCGGCCTCAGAGTTACGTCACTGTATGGGTCTCACTCCAGCTGGTTCACAAAAAATATCCTCATTTTATGAGGGTATGAAATTCATCCAACATGCAGACTTTACGGGGGCAGCGACATTTGGCCGAAAAGTCTCTCCCAAATCACATAATGGCATTTGACAGAACAGGCGTTTGGCAGAACATGCGTTTGACAGAGTGTTTGGAGTAATTTCCTTCGCCTTTCTATAATAATCTTAACCCGATGATTTGGCAGAACAGGCGGTTAGTAGAACAGGCATTTGACAGAACAGGCATTTGGCAGAACAGGCGTTTGGCAGAACATGCATTTGGCAGAACAGACATTTGGCGGAACAGGCATTTTGCAGAACAGCCGTTTGGCAGGACAGGCATATGGCAAAACAGACGTTTGGCAGAAAATTCTGCCAAACGACGTGTACCCGACATTACTTGTAATTGCTCTTTCCTCAAACAAAAATGTTTTTATCTCATAGTTTGTCATCGTGTCATGCCCGAATACGAACTTTAGTGATTTGGGATCCAGAAATTGAATCAACGAATACATAAGCAGAAAAATTAACAAGACTTACTATAAGGCAATGTCATAATTCATTTTTAGTTATGCTTAGCTAGATATATTATTCATCATTTAGACAACTAAAAATGTATTACTTAAAAAGAAATTCTTAAATTTGAAGCAATTTTTAAAAACTGCACATATATTTTTAGGGTGATTTTAATTATTGTTTTAAATTACATAACAGTATCTTATTTAATGTGAATTATTTCATTTCGGTAAGTGAAACAGTTCTTGTTATTTTTTCATTCGAAAAATCAGAAATTGTACTTATGGTATGTCGTTTTGCTAAATATATGAAGTCCCAAACTTTTCTATGCGAGTAAATAGTATTTATAATTAACACGTACTAGGTGAACATTATCTCAATAAATATTAAATAATATATATTTGTATGGCCAGCAATCAGCATGTTCTTAGTGTTGGCTGAAAAGTTGCCAGAGCAACTGACAAAAACACGTGAGCGAACAATGATATGATCTACCATTTGTTTACATTTGGTTTTCGGACAACCACGCGATTTTTATTAAAAATATCGATTACGTAGTATGTGCTTTACAACTATCTTTAAGATGAATGTATTAATAAATGAAATATTTTAATTATGTAAACGACTTGGTAGTGTTAGTTGGTAGCACGTGGCAGTTGGTCGTGTAGGGAGAAAGGCAGTTCTACGTAGCAGCACGGAGACTTGTAAAGGCTGTTCACGATAAAGTGAGCACTTTTGAAATCAACTTTAGAAAAAAGTCACTGTCCCTGCCTGCATGTACTTTTCCGGGCGCACTGAGTGGCATGCGCTTGGTAAAGTTGGTAACGATGGATGGGAAGTAGTTCCATATCTTAACGTTGAATAAAAAGTCTTAGGTGACTATTTGTGATGATTCGAATTTTTTTTTTTTTTTTACTTTCTGCTTTTTTTTATGCATCTAAGTGTAAAAATAAGCAGATTTGTAAAATATTTACTTTTCTAATAATTTCACAGTTTCGCATGACCGATGCATGAATGTGATGAGGCACATGGCAATGTTAATGTTCCATACGGCGGAATAATACACAACGTGCATACAAGTAGCTCTTAAGCAGTGATTTTAAAAGTGGCCATGTTGTCGTGAACAGCCTATATGTATGTATGTAGGTATTGCTTAGCGTCTCATCAACAGCCAGATCATCAGAGGGTTGGAGCAAGTTGCTGACAGGGAAGAGGAACAGGGCGGGGATCGGCCATGGCCGGAAACCATCGCGTCATCAGCATGTGGTGAACATTTTGGGGAAACTGTGCGGAGCCGAGATCAGGATGGCAGCGTGGACCCGGGTTCGAACCCACGTCCTGCCGAATACGAGACCAGAGCACTACCTCGCTTGGGTTCGGAGATTGGATACTGTGCAGTCACATCTGGCTTGTGCTTTCTACCTCGCAGTCACCCTGTTGTCATGCCGGAATCACGTAGCCCCGACCGACACAGCACGACACGACCAAAAACCCAACCACGACACATTTCAATGTGACGACATTAATTTTCAGCATGACCGACACCACGCTCTCGGCATTTAACCTATAGGCTATTCACGGTAAAGTGAGCACTTTTGAAAGCCCTCTCATTTGTAATAATAGTCAATAAATATATTTTATTTTAGCCTTTCACGTTAACTTTATAGTGTGGCGGAACATACACACTGTGTTTATTACTTACATTGCAGTATTTATTTAAAAAGTGAGGTAGAGTACAAAAATTGGTTGAAATAAAAAAGTAACCAGGGCCTTAAAAGTGCTCACTTTACCGTGAACAGCCCATAACTATTTAGAAGGCGCTGATAGGCTACGTTAGATTGAGAGGCGGTGGACAAGAGGGAAATTTGTAATACATAATGGTGACAAATTGGTATCGCTAATGCATACAAAGGTAATATTATTATTTTTAAGAGTTAGATACAGTATTTTTCAATTCTTTTTTCCTAAAGCTGCGTATTTAAACAATGTAGGGAAAGCGCGGAATACAATTTTATTTTGCAAAGTTGTACATTCTGTGCTTCGTGCCGCACGACACGACGAATAATATAAATAATTTCTAATCCAAAACTGCTGGTCGGACGACAGAATCGGTCAGGCTTACGACGACCTGTCTTGTATTTCATTGGCTGTTGACCGTCGTGTCGTGCGCGTCGGGACTGTGAGATTCCGGCATTGCCGCGCTCTGGTGTCACCAGCGTCATACAACAGCCGGTAATGTTTCTCAAAGAGTCCATGTACTGAAACGTTTTATGTGAAATCGTTGTTTGCGCGTGAACGTGTATCTCGGCAAATAAAAGTTCTGGAAATATGACTTTTGTGAGAAAATATTATAAAAATTATCATTTATCTATGGCCCTATTTTTTAACTGTTGTCATATTGAGTGTATTCTCAGAGAGAAAAAAATCGTGAAAATGGTCAACCATTGCATTTTTAAGACTTGCCTATGTAGTTTCCCTAAGCGGCAAGACAAAAGTACAGAGATACGTACGTAGTATAATGTGTGCTCTTTCATCGCGTGTAATTAAACCCCAGTATTACGGATCTAATTTGCACAATACAGCGTCACGACGGAAACACTGCACGCCTTGGGCGTAGAAGCGATGAGGCGCCAGGCGTGCGTGTAACTGTCGCCCGTATCGCTTCCTTGCTACTTGACCTTGGACGCGCAGCTACATAGTCCTCTTAAGCAGGTCCGTGAACAACTTCTTCGCACTTTTCGAATCAAACCTGTGAAAATTCACCCAATGTAAGTCGTGATTAGTTGTTTCCTAAATGTCATATATCGCAAAAGTTTTATACTTGAATTAAAATGAAAGTAGCTGTTTTTAGTTAAATTGAACTTCTACTTATATTTTATGTCTAAATTATAAAATTTCGTTTTAAATAAATATGAATAGAAACAGCGAGAAAATAGATACGTCGGCAATACCTAGTGAGAAATTGTTCCTATGCAAAATCTTATAACACTAAGTGCACACGAATGCAGTGCTTCGTCACTTCGGTGTAATTTTTTTACGCTCGGTTAAGTTTTGTTTGCATAAATTTGAGGAATGTCGTGAAAGTAGTACTTTAGCAGGGCTTCAGAACAGTTAGGAATAACCGTGAATGGACAATAGTGTAGTCTATTCACGGAGACATCTCACTTTTTCATCTCGCAAGTGGGGATTATGACGGGTGATGTCATTGGTCGGCGGGTTTTCTCGGGGATCTCCCGTTTCCCCCACCCCCTCATTCCGGCTTCGCTCCATATTCACTACTTCATTCGCCATCATCGGCACTCAAGACCTCACTGTTAAGAGCCCCCTCAAATCTTTTCACTTCTCACTTTTTCAAACAAATATTTAAAAATTTTCCTATTTACGACATGTTCAGTTAATTCTTAAATATAGCATACATCAAAAACGTTATGGAGTTGCCTAACAATAAATCACCCTTTATTTTTATGAAAGGTTACTTTCCTTGCATTTATTTAAAATTATGCATTTTATATCACAAAAATGTATTTGAATTGAAAATAGAAAGAAATAGGTATTTTGCAAAATAAAGATATCTTACAGACATATTTACATTTCACATGAGTTTTTTTAAAGGAAACACATGTACGTAATTTTCACGTATTAGAAATTTCATACTTGCTTGTTTTTCGAGTGCACAAGTACGGATCTTCACCGCCTTGCTGCCTATTTCTATAGTTATGGTGACATATGGTTAACGTATACGTAAAGAGTAATCTGAACGTATAACATTATCAGCGCTTCAGAAGAGTTTTAAACAACCGCGCTCAGCTTAATAAAATGTTTATTTAAATTATTTTCATTTTGATCAATCCTAACAAACAGAAACCTGATGAAGAGAGATTTTTGCTCATTGCATATAAACGTACCATTCGAAATTTTAAAGCTCGCGTCATTCACTATTGTTTGTGAAAATTGCAACACCCAAAAAGAATGGCTCGAAAGAATGCAAACTCGGAGAATGTGTAGAACAGTGTACCAGCAATAAATTATTACGATTGCAGAGAGATAGCGTACACGTAGGCCCAGCAGTCTTGTGTGACCTGAAACGTTCGTGTCAACGTTTTACGCCAAGTTCAGATAGTAAAGAGCCGTCAAACGAAGGGAAATGACGTGCCAGTATGCCTTGTCGAAATCAAAGGGCGCCATATCAGCATGTTAGTGAATTTGGACGGGGAAAGAATAATCGGTCATCGGGAAACGTATTTGTCACACCTTGACATTTCGGCTCGTAGAGAGCATGCTGCCAAGACAGCGATGCATGCGTGGAACCAGAGGGGGGAAGAATATTATACGCAGCGACGAGAGGGTACTGGACCACGCAGTGTGACCACAGGATGGGATGAACGCCATCTTATATCCGCATGGCCGTGATGGACCATACAGCCTCGGCACTGGAGCACTGCAACAGGCGTGGACCTGTCTGCGTCGACGGTTCTACGCCGTCTGCTGCGGCACGCATATCATTGCGTCGGCTTCCATTGTCCAGAAACCGCATACGCCTCAGACTGCAATGGCCGTTGCTGGGGTGCTGAGTGGCAACATGTAGTGTTTTCGTACGAGTCCCGATTCCTACAGCGATGGCCGCATACATGTTAGACGCCATCGCGGTGGCCGCAATATGCCAGCCTGCATTGTGGAGCGGCATAGCGGACAAACGCCAAGTGTGATGGTTTGGGGCGCCATTGGAAACAACATGCGATCTCGACTACTACGTACTAAGTTTGATCTGAACAGCAAACAGTACACCAGGGAGGTGTTAGAGCCCGAGGTACTACCCCTCCTTCAGGCGACTCCACATGCCATCTTTCAGGAGGACAATGCCCGGCCACATGTGACGAGGAGTGTGCAACCCTTCTTCAATAAACGACGGGTACTAATGTTTCCCTGGCCTGCACGTTCGCCTGACATGTCACCCATCGAACATGTTTGGGGCGCCATTGGAAACAACATGCGATATCGACTCCTACGTACTAAGTTTGATCTGAACAGCAAACAGTACACCAGGGAGGTGTTAGAGCCCGAGGTACTGCCCCTCCTTCAGGCGACTCCACATGCCATCTTTCAGGAGGACAATGCCCGGCCACATGGGACGAGGAGTGTGCAACCCTTCTTCAATAAACGACGGGTACTAATGCTTCCCTGGCCTGCACGTTCGCCTGACATGTCACCCATCGAACATGTCTGGGGTATGGTTGGTCGGCGACTAGTTTGTCACAGACCTCCAACAAAGACTGTTCGTGTTTTGTGGACTCGCATACAAACCGCGTGGAGGGAGATTCCCCAGGAATATACCCAGGTCCGCTTTGATTCCATGTCAGGACGCTTAAGGGGCTCTGATTGCAGTACGTGGGGGCTTCACACCATACTGAATTCTCAAGGACACAGATCACGTACAGTTATGTAATCCTAATCGTGTATTGTCATGTACCTAATATATAGTATAAAGTCAATTTCAATCAGATGTATCCTTCTTTATGTTGCATTTTTCACAAACGTTAGTGTATGTTCGTACAGGTGGCTGCAACTGAAATATACTCCAGCTTAATGTTTAACACCCTTATACAGGAGTGCGGTGTGTACGGAAGATTACAGTTACTCGCAAAAGGGTACGTGGTGATTAATGGCTTAGTGTACTGTACAGAAAACTGTATGTTTCAAACAAGAAACAGTGAAATGTCTACATTTGTCACTTAACCAGCAACCACTTCAAAGATTTTTGCTATTATGAAATTCTTGGTGTAAATAATTAAACTTGCCACAATTATTATTTCACAAGAGTCTAGAAAATAATTTTTAATGAGGAGGAAAAACACTCTTTACGCTCAAGTTTATAGTATGTGAAATGCGAAAATAGCGGCACGCAAAATTCGCGTTATTGTTTGGCATCAGACTGAACTTCACAGTACTATATGCACTCGAGCCGGCGTCGTTTCTCCATTGGCTGCTGCATATATGTGAAGACACTTCCTCTCCGACTGAACTCTACGTGATTGGGGCACACAATTGTGAAGTTTACCTTTATTGGTGCAGAGTCACCCAGGGTGTGTCACATGAAGTATGGTCCAATGACAAACGTATTACAAAGGTACGTGTCTTTCAATTTTAACATGTACAAAATAATAACGCGAATTTTGCAGGTCTCTAGTAATAAATATTTAAAGAGATACATGAATTTGAATTGTCATATGAAGTACGACGATGGGCAGGTATTTTTCGATGTTTAATAAGTGACGCTATTTATGGGTGTGCAATAAAGTTGTGCAGCGTATGGTTAGAACCTACACTCTACTTGCCTGCCTCTGCCACTTTAATTAATTTTCAGTTCATGTACATACACGAGTATTTGGAGGAATTCGTGTAGTCAACTTCTTGTATGTCTACGCCTCACACAATTTGAACGTAATGAGTGTTGCACAATTATTATTCAGTGCCTTCCCATCAAACGGCATATACACCATGAAGATGATCAAGTAAGGGGCAGTAAAATGGGTATATTTTTTGTTAACTTCTGGTTGCCTATAACGAATAAATATCATAAATGATATTGGCTTCTTCGTGACGAAATTAAATGTTAAATATAAATAATGTATTTATAATTACATTTTTTATCAACATTTATTATTATGTAATTTTAAATTAGTATAAAAAATTAAATATTTTTATTCAATATGGAACTTATTTTTATTTTTTATTTTTACGAAGTAACCTTAATCCCATGGGCTAATGCATGACACATATGTGATCACCAAAAACAAGTCATATACGTATGTGAAAAGATGTTAGATATAAAAACTATTTTGCCTATATAACATTTTTTTTTTTTTTCTGAAATTTATGAACTGTTATTCGATGATTTCATGTAAGTCAATCAGTAGCCTACGGCGTTAGTTTATGTTGATATTTTTTTCATCTCTACAACTTGGTATTTGTTGTTACGGCTCCAACGAAACAGAAGAATTTTGTGTTTGACATTAAATTATTCAAAAATATATATAACGTAAATTTTTTTGTTGTTTGAGGGAAATGTCATCATATACCTTGCGTACAAGTTGAACAATGTTTGTTACAAATATAAAATACATTTTGTGTTCAGGGGGCATGTTTCGTACAAGCTGCCATATTTCAGTTAAATATAGCTAAAGGCTGTTAACGGTAAAATTTGCATTTTTGAAAGCCCTGCTTAAGATCTACTTCTATGCACGTTGTGTCTTTTCCCGCCTTATGTAAAATAGACATTGCCACGGCCCTTGGCACTTTATTCATGCGTCAGTCAAGTGAAACTTGTTAAATTATTATGAAAGTAGAATACATATTTTTTAATCTGTTCAATTTTACACTTTTATGCATAATAGACTATAAAGGGGAAAAAATAATTTAAGTTATCACAATGTTTACCTAGCCCTTTTTATTCGACGTTAAGATATGGAACTACTTCACATCCATCGTTACCAAATTTACTGGGCGCATGTCACTGAGTACGCCCGTTGAAATATATGCAGGCAAAGCCAGTGACTTTTTTCTAAGGTTTATTTGAAAGGTGTTCACTTTATCGTGAACAGCCTTTATTAGAAAAATTTGCATCTATATTTGTCAAACAGGCTATAGAACATATATACGCTTAAACAGGTCTTTGTTCCCGGTATAATATTCAGGGTAGAATTGATAACAAATATTCAGACTCACAGCACAAAATAACTATATCGACAGAAATGCAAAAATCTGGCAAAACATTAGCTTACTATTGTAAGCAAAAACCTTTGTCTGGAGTTCTCCTTGCTTGGTATTAATATACTGGATTGAAAAACCTACACAGTTTAATAAGTTGTTTCAACTGTTCGGGAAGCTGATCAACAAACAATTCTTTCTAGAATTTTGCAATATTTTGTTACTTCGTGACGTGTTGAGAATGAAATCTTTGTAAAAATTCTTCACGTTACTTAACGGTGCTATAACTTATTACTACTATAAGTGTTGATTCTAATAATTCAAAAATATGTGAATTTCTGTTTCAACTAAAGTGTTTATTGAATTTAAATATTTTTTATCTTGCAAGAGTTTTTACTCAAGCTAGTTATAATTTGAACTTTATCTCAAAAGTTGAAACTGAAATTAACGAATCGCATGACAGGTTTAGGAAAAACAGTGTTTATGAGATTCTTATAACATGAACTATTTTTTTTTTACTGTAGCGCAACGTATTCATTTTCTTATGTGTTACGATTTATACGAAAAAATAATGATTTAAATCTAAATTTTCTCTCTCTCGTTTTACTTTTTTCTGAAATAAATTCCTTTCGTTGTCATACATTTTCCAACAAGAGTGTAATGAGCTGAAAGTTTACGAATTGTAATATACAAACTAAATGTTGTGACTGGGAGAGCCTGATAACCCCATGGTTGCCCACAGAGTGATTGTCTCTGGTGGTGTAAGACAGATACAACCTGTGAGGAGTTTGTAACCCTGGCGTCGGCGAATTATATTCTGCAACACGCCTGGTCTTACATATGGCTAATCAAAATAATTATGTAGCGGGGGTAACGCTCAGACAGATATATACTACTTTTAAATAATTATGTAGCGGGGGTAACGCTCAGACAGATATATATTACTTTTAAATTTGCCACGCGTATTGAGAGGCAAATTTAAATTTCTGCAACATGTAATAGGATATATAAATATGTAGTGTAATGATAAAATGTATTTATATATGTATGGACTTTTGATATGTTAGGTTAAAGATATGCCTCGGCTAACTTCTGTGCTGCCACGATAATCAGTACATTTATCTAGACTTGTATTATCTCTGAAGTTTATAGCATACAAAACTATATTAAAATTAATAACTAGACAACTAATTCTATTAATAATCATAGCGTTCTTAAATATAGCAAATCAAAATAAGCAAATAAATTATATTTGCTTTAATGCAATTAAGTGCAGTTAACAGGATCCATGTTCACGTTAGTATTTTAAAAGGAGTGTAAAAAATCGGAATTATATTGTACGGTTGAACAAACGGTAATTGTGGAATTTTATGCTATTTTAGCTCTCAACCAGCAGCATGCACGTTGATTTCCATATGACTGGCAATAATTGAATTTATAGGGACTGGTGTCTGAAATTGATTTAATTGCCTGGGAAAGAGCGCAACTTAGCTGTAGAGATAGCGGAAAATCACTGCAAATCCGCCGAAGTCGTGAAGACATCCTTCTCGGGTGCAGAATACAGGAACAGCTCTCCCACTCTTCATTGGCGGCACATCCCCTGGGGAACCTCGAGAAGCTCGTCCTCTGAGGACCCGAACAACCGAAGTGGACATCGAACGGGAACTCGCCTGGATTCGCTGCTAGTAGACCTCTCCTCGCTGATAGGGCTCTCCAAGTGCTGGATACTGTGTTGTCCCAGGTTCGAAGTCGGTCCTCCGAAGTGGACATCGAACGGGAACTCGCCTGGATTCGCTGCTAGTAGACCTCTCCTCGCTGATAGGGCTCTCCAAGTGCTGGATACTGTGTTGTCCCAGGTTCGAAGTCGGTCCTCCGAAGTCCTCCTCCATCAGTAGAGCTAGTGACTTTTCGCGAAAAAAAAATAATAATAATATGACAATAGATTTCAATACTACAAGCACCCAACAGCAGTTTGTATGTTTTCATTGGTTGCCGTCTCCTTGAGGAGGTGTTTTCATTGGTTGCCGTCTCCTTGAGAAGGTGTTTTCATATTTGATCGGGCCACTCAGAATTCGGCAACATCGGCATGAATCCTATGTGTTTCGTGTGCAGACAGTTCACACGTGCCAAAAAGTAATTCAGCCAACCAAGATAGGTAAAATCTTGCAGTGGTTTCAAGTATAACTTGTCTTGAAATCTTTTCGCGAAATTTCACTACCCCTAGCTAGCAGATCATCCTTTCGTAGCGGTTCATCATGTATGTTGAAATAATTCTTTTTTTCAACTGCTAAGGCTTAGCATTTCATTAAGTGCATTCGGCAATCTTGATTTCCATCCTAAATATAAATATTTTGTCAATCATAACCAGACATTAACTTCAATACTCGGGACTGTCATTCTTTCCGTGCTGGTCCCTAACCGATTCCTTTTTAGAATGAATATGTTTCGTTCTAAAACGATATTGTTTGAAAATCAATAAAGTATGATAGACCGGCTGATGTGGCCTGATTCTTTTGAGGAATAACAGTGGTGCTAGTTACATAGACAAACTTGCACGGAAAGAAACCACAGATAATGATTACAATTACATAGCACAAACAACACAACTGTTAGACTAGATAATTATACACATCCCGCATCGAACATACGTAAACCATCTTATACATAACATTAGAGATTGTAATTTGATTAAAATTAGAGACATAGGATAATCATTATAAAGTTGTAAATATTGAAGTGTTAGAGTGGTAATGAGGCGAGTTAATAAGGACGTAGTGGTAGTTTAGAGCCAGGAGAGAGCACACGTCTCTTGTAAGTAAGACAAGTAAGCCACACACTGCGGCCAGGACATGAATACCACCGCCACACAACCGCATTCACCAAGCCTGCACACACGTGTGCGTAGCAGCAGCTCGTGCTTCTGTCCGTGACACACTCTACACACTACACACTCTGCGTAGTACTCAAACTACACTCAGTCGTTCTCTGCTAGCAAACTCGAGCCATTTTACATTTTTCGAACCTCGTTCTGCCTAGAACCTATCTTGAAAATATTCCTCAATATGATCATTTGAAAGGGCCGAATCATTTGCGAAAAGTAATACAGGAAAAGTAAAAGTAAAGGGAACATCACATACAAGCAATGAAAACATGAAACATGACGACACTGAGACTGCAAGCAGGGGACATTCTTGCATTTATTATAAAACATGACGACACTGAGACTGCAAGCAGGGGACATTTTTGCATTTATTATAAAATTGGTAAACTCTATTTACACTCTAAGTAATTATTCGGAAATTCACCATACCGGTGTATACTCTTAGTGAGAATGCAGGAATGGTAATGTTATCCCGCTGTACATTCATGGTAGTGTTCCTACATTTGCTCAGGTAACAGTCAAATGCATAGGGAAGTTCCCAACTTTGTATAGTTACGCTGCTAAATATTCCTATATCTGCAGCTTGGTATGTGGTATTGTTACCATACAGTGTATAAGTTAAAAACTCCCATTAGGAAGTTAACCACAACATTTTTTACAGTGTAACAAACGAAGAAACTGGCCATACTGAAAGTCAATCCGGAAATTATTACATCATTAACACATAAATAACAAATATTTCGGGATCTAAAAATTTTTATGTAACAACCAAGAACTGGTTGACACAAGCTAAAAAAATCGTATCTGTCTCCACTTCAATCTGCTATTGCGTAATGTACCGAGAATTTCGCCTGAGAAATTGACAGATTACAGTCCCCGTAACGCCATGAAGTCACGTGTATCAGTACTAAATGGTTCGGTTCTCGAATGTACTTTGTTTTATGACTGTAACATTGGTTTCTTGCCAAAGTACTATTTATTCTTGTCTTTCGTGATCCGATTTTTTACAAAATTAGAAACAAATTCGGTAGTCATTTTTACATATTTTGGCTAGAAAACTCTCTTATTTTACTGGCGAGAATATTACATTTCCGATATTGTTATTCGCTGCACTATTTATATTTTGTAATTGTTTTACGCTTGGATTTATCGTATGTTTTTAAATATTCTTCCTGTCGATGTTTCAAAGACTTTTAGAGTTTCCGCTGCGTTCAATTTCTGAGTCGACCTGTTCTGGGTTTGTGACACGCCTGTGTGGTATTTGTTTCTCGTTTATATCTTCAGCTTTCATATTTTCGTTCACACTTTCATATTTAGTTTGTATTTTTGGTCAAAACTGTCGTATTAATAAAATTATACGTAACCCATTACACTTTCAAGACAAAAATATTCCTCTAGCTATAAAGATTTCTTGATGAGAAAATCGGCCCATGTTGTCATCAGAAGATTCTATTCTCTGCTCCCATGTAGACTGTAAAAAATTAGAGGTAAAATTCCCTTACATGTAAAGTAAGCTACATAACAAGTAAAGTGCTATTCCATAACAGTATGGGAAAATTACCTGACAAACGTGGGGGAAATCCCATACAAGTATAGGTAAATTAACTATATTGTATAATAAAATAATATTTAAAAATATCCCGTAGTATAAGTACTGTTAATTTTTTATTAACTTTATCCTCTGACAAATAGTAACCGAAACCTCAACATTAAAATCATTCATATTTGCTGGTAGGTGGGCGCAATCCATGGTACTCTGTCACGACAGGCCGATACGCTATCCAATACACCGCGACGACAGCGTGATAGCATCAGTAAATAGTAGCGTGCGAAATTATTTTTTCTTCCTCCCGTCCCACCATTTAGCTGATGAGAAAGATGAAGAGATGCACGCGTCGCAAGATAATTTTCCCACCCTTTTATGGGATTTCCCACCGCTATATACGTGAATTTTACTCCAGAGTGTGTTAATTATACCTTTCATATAAATAGCAATGTTAAGACAGCTTTTATGACTAAAAAATAAAAATTAATTTTATGGTTTTATATATATAACATTCAATTATCAAATAGTTACAAACGGATGAGGGAGATCCACAAGTCGTAAGGTATTTTTCCATTCATGTATGGGATTTTCCACTACCATGTAGGTGAATTTTACTCCATAAACCGGTAATTTTACACAAGTTGGCGAATATTACCTTACACTTGTCAGGTGATTTTCTCATTATGTTTACAGTGTATTTATGTAACATCAGTTCAAACAGAGATCTAGCACTATGGTAACTATAACTTATACTCCCTAGGCTAATTTACTCCGCTCGCCAAATCTGGTTTAAATGACCTTGGTGGGTCCATATACTAATGCTTGATTTATAACAATTGTTATAATGCAGTCTTACATGTCACTACTTGTATGCCAAACGTAGCGGGTCCTTGGTGAGCGCAAATTACGATATTATTTTTAAGCTTTACAATGGTATATTTAGACGATAGTATGCAAGCCATTGTAATAGAATAAGAATTTTATTGCAGAAAGAAATAAAAAAGAGAAAAAAACTTTTTATCATAATAATTAACAAGAATATTTTGCGTGACTAACAAAACAGTTTCTGAGCATATGTGTGTGTGACTTGACATATGTTAAATTGCAACCATCATCTGAACCACTGATGAGTCGTAGAAACATAGATAGAACATATTTTATACGTTAAAGCTCCAAAGCAATAAACGTAGTGAATTCAAAGAAATATTACAGTGAGAAGGCGAAGTGCATTAACTCACAATGGCTCACAAGAAGCGCGTGTTTCATTTGACTAGATCGTAGGTAAATTCTAGTACACTTCGTTTAGCATTGTGAAAACACTAGAAATAATAGACAGGTGACAACTCCACGCATAATCATGCGAAACGTCTGGAAACATTTCTTATCAAGACATGCAATTCCAAAAATCTACAAGGACAACAACTAAAAAATAATAATAACTTTAAATTCTGATTTAATGGCATCCTTCCTCGACACTTATCAACTTAAATAAAATAATGAAAGAACGTAAATGATACAGGACTCTGCTATCAGATTACTAATCATAATCTAACTTCCTCTTGAGATTGTTCAAGTAACCATATTTAATCTTGTACCCCAGTTAACAAGAGACGTGAGGGTAGAGAAATCATAGGTTAGGTCGATTCTTGAAGTAGAATTCTTTTTTTTTATTATTATATTCAATGTTTTATATCCACAGCCAACTGTTGAGTCAGAGCTTTGAGACATATTTTAGTCCACAAACATGGTTACAGGCCTCTGGGCAGAAAACATATTAACGTAGTGCGTTACTCAAAATTGGTAAGGGTGCGAAATTAAGGTTGTTCATAGTTTAGAAAATTCTGCTAACATTTTCGCTTCAAAAGTCTCAAACGATTTCATTTCAACCTTGGTAGATTTCAAGTTTTATACGATCGATGCTGATAGTATACAGACGAGACAATTCAAAAGTCATAAAGATGATGCGAAGTGATGAGACAGAACGAAGTCTCCATCCTCGGTTTGGGAACTCCGTCTGGACGGCGGCACATCAAGGGTTGCAGCCACTGATAAGCCCCTTCAGGCGATGGTTCTCAGCTCTCCGCCATCAGCGTCCGTCAGCCACCATTATAACACGTATCTGTCCAGAAGTTCTTCAAATTTAAGCCCTTCGTGCATACATAACAATCGACATAACGACAACGAGTATGCTGTTTATTTTCTCGTGGATAAACTGGCGTGTTGATAATTCTACCCAGTAATAATCCCTTGCTGCTCACGCCTCAAAACACTATTAACTCAAATATACTATTTCCGTATCAAAATATGTCAGCCTAATAGCATAAATAAAATCACGCAATATTTACTGACAAAATATTTAAAGCAAAAGAAAAGGCCTATCTAATAACATTAAATTACAAAAGATAATAAATATATAAATACTCTGCTTTTTCCATATAAACATTAAAACGGCAACGTAAGCTCAAACATGAAGTATAGGGCATTCTGTCACACCATACCAAGTTAGATTAAATAACTTTAAAGTTTCGAATTATATGGCGTATGCAACAACGTAAAATAAGGCGATTATACTGAAAATAAACCATTTCTATATTTTTATCTCTTCGTTCGTGTGTCTGGCGTAATGATGTTTGTATGCTCGCATATGTTTGGGTTATTTTAGGTGCTATAATTAGGTATAATGTAATATATCGCCTTTGTTTATAAGTGGTAAACAATTTAGAATACACAGTTCAGAATTTTGTTCGGTCAATATATACATCTACATTCTGATTCAAATCAGTTTAACGTTAAATTAGAAAGGCCCATAAACAATTAGAAAGCTTCCATTTTAATAATAATTTCTTTCCTTGGTGGAAAACTGTAAATATCGTGTAGGCTTATGAATTATTATCACTGCTTAACGTTTGACGAAATTCCGTTAACAGCTCTCACTAGTTTCTATGAACGTGCATACACAGAGACACGTAAAAAAGGAAGGCAATCCTACGTGTCCATATTTCCCTTTGAATGTAGGATAGCGAATATGCGTTACTGGTAAAGATAATTTGCATAAATGTTGTCTGAACGTGGCTCTACTACGTATATGAGTTTCCATTGCTTAATCCAACATAAATGGCTTCAAAACTGCTGCTACGAAACGACTAGACTGGTTTAAAAGGCATTTTTTTCTAAAGGCTGTTCACGATAAAGTAAGCACTTTCGAAATCAGCCTTAGAAAAAAATTACTGCTCCTACCTTCATATATTTTAACGGGCGCACTGAGTGACATGCGCCCAGTAAAGTTGGTAACGATGGATGGAAAGAAGTTCCATATCTTAACGTCGAATAAAAAGTGCTAGGTAACCGTTTGTGGTAACTTAAATTATTTATTTCACTTTCTGTTTTTTTTTAATGCATCGAAGTATAAAAATTACCAGATTTGTATAGTATTTTCTTTTCCAATAATTTCAAAGGTTTCCCTGACCGACGCATGAATAAAGTGATGAGGCCCATTGCAATGTTCATTTTACATAAAGAGGAAATGCACTAGGTTCATACAAGTATATACTGAGCAGGGGTTTCAAAAATGCGGTCTACAACAATTCACATCGTATGCTTCAGCGCTAGCCTCCATTATTGTCGAACTCTTTTCAAAGTACTATTTCTTGACTTATTTTTAAATTGCACTTACAGTAGTTATTATTCCAGGTTGTCAAACCAGATTTTTGAGTAAATAGTAGATCTATTACTTCTATATTGAAAAGCCCAGCATGTTACAGTAGTTTGAAGTGACTACCATGACTATCCAACTTGTTCGTGAATTACCTTTATGTTTTCTGCTGTAGCTACACGTAGGCTATGTTCAGTCTATGATTGGTTTGTTGAGACATAGTTGTGTATTGCTGGTTCCCTTTCGTCTAGTTCCTTGAAAAACCAGTGCAGTTTATCCAAAAAATGAAACAATTATACTGCAGAGCCAGCTTGCTTCACTATAAAGTGTTTTGATATAGCACATTTAGTGTCCTTTTGTGCCGTCATAGCTACAGAGCTTGTCAATCTCTGACAATATATCATTTAAGTAATTCATATCACCACGTCCTTCTAACTCACAGACTATGCTACTAACGTAAACACATAGCATTCATTTATAAATGACTTATCAATGCATTCTTAATAAGATACTTCAGAAAAGAAAAATATATTGCGAACATTGTGCTGCCATACTTAGAAAAATTTGTTTCTTATAAATATTCAGACCGAAGATAAAATTGTAATTTGAAAATCTGGCGTGACAGAGGTCTAATATTGAGGAAAAGAGAAAATAAATGTAATACGCTAATGCATATGTTACGAAAAAATGATCACTAAATCACTCTTCAATTTGGCTACAATCTGAATTTTTTTTGTACTTTTAAAAGAAAAATCCTGGGAAATCCAGTTGCCAAGAAAATCCTTTTGTAGCTCTACAAACAGTTTTCTTGTAAAATCTGCAAGACATTTATTTGAAATATTACAACTGATAGCCTTGTATTACAACTGACATTATTGAGAAGTGTAAATAAAATTACTATATTTCTTCTGGAAAACAAATGTGATAAGTTAGTAACAAAGAAAAACAACAAAAAGAAATTTCTAAGTATATTTTATGATATAATAATATTAACTTTTTACCTGCATCAGGTCTGGAGCCCACACCCCTTGTATCATTAACCCGTACCTTTAACCACAAGACCACCCTGACTTACAAGATAACGATTCATTTTTGCAATTAACATAACTGCAAGTGCCTACAAAATATTAATGAATTTATTTGGTTAATAAGAATGGATACATTTATTTCATTTTAAGAGTTCTGTTGTTGAGTTAAGACATTTCGACGGCTCTTAACAATGCGGTACTGAGAGCTGATTTAAGAGTTCTATGTAGCTAGAAAACACTAATAAATAATGAATAATGCGGTCACGCTTTATTAAAATTGTCGGTTTATTATGATCATTTTAGTTGTTTTAAGTGTTTTACGTAATTCAAACTTGCAATATATTTCTTCTTGCACGCAGCTACGCTTTATATCACCCATAGTTCTTTGCACAAACGTTGTTGAGTGTCCGTCATTTTGCTGAAGCTCGTGTAAACGGCTCAGTATAGTACAAACATTTCTTGAAGTATATTACAAACACGGCCCTTGTAGTTTTACAAACGAGTATGCCTAGTTTTACCAAAGAAATCTTTGTATTGTTACATGCATTTGTAAGATTGCAAAGAATTTCTCAATAAAAATTACAATTTTTTTACAGTGTAAATTTTGACATTTGACTAAACCCATCCTGCTATAATGTATACGCTGCCACGCTTGGCAACACTAGGCAGGGAATTGTGGAAAGATATAATGGATCTGTCAGGCTCAGATTTGGTACTGAAGGTGTTCCACTCAAAGGCCAAGCAGAAGATGGCTTGCTGTGACGTAATAACGACCACCATGTTGACATTATGGTTACTTGTTTATGTATCAAATATTTGTTACTTGCGGTATCAAAAATAATAGTAAATATTTGCAATATATGGACTTTCAAGCTTGTTCTAAAGATAATACACTGAGAGAAAATAGAACAAATTATTTGTTTGTGTAGGGCCAAATATATATTTAGTTTCCCTAACAAAATATTTTGTTGAGCAAACAAAATTTGAAAACCAACAAAATTACTTTTGTTCGTTTAACAAAATATATGTTTGAATAAATAAAACCTCTGTGTTGGGCCAAAAAAATTAGACCGTCAAATAAATATTTTGTCGGATCAACTGTATATATTTGTTTGACCACTCATTTGACTGCCTTCGTTCGAAAATACAGCTCAAGAGCTTATTTGTATTTTTAATGACAATTAAGATAGTAACCGTGTTTGTTAATCCTTCTATTGATGCTTAACAATAGTATCAACACTTTAATAAAACAATACAACAAGAAACTGACAAGTAAAGCTGTAAAACTTGAAATATTTGTTGGCACGCGTTGTCCAATATTTGCAGTATTATCTGTTAAAAAACTTTCAGGTGAGAACAGTAACGACTGTCATGTTAGTTGAGATTACTAAGGCGTAGCACCAGGGCGCAGATAATTTAGTTTCGAAATTCGGTTAGCCTTTTTTAAATTTTCTTATATCGGCCCAAATTGTTTAATTTACGTATAGACAAACAAATCTTTAGCTGCACCAATCAAATCTTACAGTTTGCGGTTACCAAATGTGTACTACAAAATAATTTGGTTTCAGCAACTAAATATTTAATTGCCCTTGTACAAACAAATAATTTGGTTGAACCAAGCAAATCTTGTTTTGATTCAACGAAATCTTTTTCTCGGTGTAGCTATAGCGAAATCTTGGCACTTAACTTCTCAGTGATTTGGGCGTCGCGACGTGGCGATGGCGAAGAACGAGTCTCCAGAACTTCTCTGTATGACATCATTATGACTTGCGCCACACATACTCTCTGTCCCACGTAACTTGGCAATATTTTGACAGTTCCGCGAAAGTACCGCCAGTGTTTACTATTCGTTTATGTATCCTTTCGCCATCAACGGATGCGTCAAGTGGTGGTTGTGCATTTTATCAGCACACTTGTCAGCTAACATACTTGTCAGCTAAAACACTTGTCACTGTGATGCCAAACAAATTCTAAGGAATTTACAGTCTGACATCTGTCTCAAAAAATTCGTAGTTTATAAAAGTAAAATATAAAACCTTGCAAAAATTTACATATTTGTTAAATCATTTGAAATTTATTACACGCAGCGGATTTGAGTTAACATTTGCGAGATGGTATTTGTAGTACCTACCTAAGTACACTTTGGACGTTGCAGTTAATGTGTTAAGACTGGAGATAAAGGTAATTCGGAAAACATTCTTGACAACGCACTTAAATCCACCAACAACTCACCAACGACTTTTATACAGCAGTGATTCCGCTATTACTGAGACAAAACAGCTCGATTTGGAAATATGTCTCGTGGAATAACGTATAGGAAATGCTTTAAACTACCCACGCGAGTCACACTTTATTTGTTTTGTTAATACAGTATAGAAACAACAGGAAAACGACAAAGAGATGTGTTTACGGGAAGAGAAGACTATGGCGTGTAATGGGCGTAGGCGTACGATTACCGCCCAACAGAAATCACTAGTGATCAAAATCGTTGTACACGGAAATACATGTGTTACTTACAAAATGATAGAGAGCTCGCGGAAAAATAAAACTATCCGTTTGTAAATTTGTTATTTTACACAAGAAAGCTAATTTTTCCTGACTGGTAGTGTTTCGGGAGCTGGCTAACAGATGGCGTGACTGGGAGTATTGTGAGCCGAACGTGTTCATCAACAGATAGCAGCACGTTCGGCCTGTCTCTTCATCCTGTATTTCTAAAAGTTCAGTTGTCTCCTATTACTGGCTCGAAACGACACGAGTTAGAAATTAATTTCGTCAAATTATTTGTAAATAATTGAACAATACCCTGCGATAATTCTGTCGACTATTGGAATTAATATCAATCATTTATGGATGACTGGATGACTGGGGATACGAGGTAAACAGAACTTCCAATATTTGAAGTCGCGTTTCATTTGAATACGGACCTTTTTATTTGTATTTCATTTTGAACGCATCTAAGTTACTACTTTAGGACGAAGTTTAGTTTGTAATACTAACAACATCTGTTTTGTAACCACGTAAAAGGAAATGTATTAATTAATCTGGGAACTATTTCTTCTCCGCGTATTTTCTGCTTGTCTGATGAGCGTAGGCAGTGCAGTCAGAATAGCCAAAAAATTGTCATTTTCTTTGTTCCTGCATCAACTGATACAGGGTTTAGGGCCCTTGCACGTTTGACTTAACCATTTTACTTTACGTTTGCTTTCAGACATGTTTCTTATAGAGCTTGACACAATGGAACTGACTTTACGATTTCTAAAAGTTGAAATTTAAAGTCTAAGTCAAGCAGCCATTTAGCCGAGAATCTAACAGAGGTTTAGGTGGCAAGTGCGGTATTTTATTGTAGGGTGATTTTAATCTCGGTATACACAACAAAGCTCGTCTTAAATAATAAAAATGGCAAACGAATATAATGTGAAAAGGGAATGCAGGACGAGTCCTTTTGTAAGAGGCCCTGCGGTCTGTATTTCCTAGTTCCCTCGCTCCGTTACACACATGTCCCACGGGGCTTCTTTTAAAGGACTCACGCTGTATATGAATTGACATATTTTTATAAAGTAAACGAATAAGTTCTTTGTTTTGAAATAAACTTTATGTATAAATATTATGCATTTATTATTTTGAAAGGTAGGTAAAATGCATTCCTGCATAATATCATCATTATTTTCATAACAAGATACACATTTTTACGAAACTCGCAGAACCTATGTGCAATTGTCTGAACCCTGAGTTTACAATTGTATTGTGTAATGGTGGTTTCGTCAGAGGAAAGGAAATGTAAAGCAGGTTTTTTTTTTCGTGTATGTCAAGTTGCCACCCACTGACTGCCATGATCCTGCCTAGTTACATGAGACCTCCCACTGACTGTCATGATCCTGCCTAGTTACATGAGACCACCCACTGACTGCCATGATCCTGCCTAGTTACATGAGACCACCCACTGACTGCCATGATCCTGCCTAGTTACATGAGACCGCCCACTGACTGCCATGATCCTGCCTAGTTACATGAGACCGCCCACTGACTGCCATGATCCTGCCTAGTTACATGAGACCGAGAGTAGAGGCTGAGGCTTGGTACAGCAGCGGAGCGGCGGCGAACAAGTAACAGTATCTGGACGACGGCCACGCGATACCTGCGGCTCGTGTGCGAGACCGGCCACATAGTACTGGGCGGTACTGCCTCCTGCGGGTACTGTTACACCGCAGCCTGCTCGCTGATGGACTCGCTCTTATGAAAGCCGCAGCGAGAACGTGCCTCCCGACAGCCGGGTAAATGGCACAACCTACGGGCTATATAGTAAACATAGAGAGGCGGGAGCGTTTCCAGACTGAGGCCACTTGAACTTCTGCCCGCCATCTTCATTTCAGTCAAAACAAAGGTCAGCGGTAGGGTGTAGCAGTATGGAATATCACTTATACGCACCCAAAATAATCAACAAATGAAATACAATTGGACATTTCCACGCACTCGCTGGCTGGAAATGATGTGTGATTCGCAGATTTTGCTTTGCAAGGTTAAATATGGCATAGAACAAACAGCTTGCAAGTTGTATAGTGCAGTGTTGTGAATTTTATTTTTGGGAAGAATTGTGTTAGTACCAAACCAGCCTGCATGTTTGAGATTGCAGTGTTAAGCTTATGGATGGGAGCATGTAAGCGATCTATGCATCCATTTAATTGAGTGCTCGGGAATATTGAAGGTCGCAACGGGCTGTGGTGTTACGGCTCGAAACTGCAATGCAAATCATTTATACACTACAGCAGTCTGTCATCACAAAGTTGGTGGATTGACCTCGTAATCCAAATCATTATTTTCGTGTATTGAGACAGACGTGGAAATTATATTTTGTGGGTGCTCACGGAAAGCAGGTTCCGGTAAATGTAATCATATCGTCGAGGTAATGTAAAGCAAAGGAGATTTTTAAAAAAAATTCCGGAAAATGCTATAAATCAACTCTATTATTAACACAGAAAACTGACTTTATGAGGCGGGTCAACATTTCACCTGACGGCGAGGGCGATGAACTGTAGGAAAATTTATACTGAAAATGTACGAATTTTGAATTTTTTTACCCCACAATTTCCCTGATCTTCATTGCCCTCCCCACGATCAATTTAGGTGTTTGTATGGTTTGGTTTGTGTTGTTTGGTCGTGTCTTTTGACAATTCATGTATTTCCATGTGTAAATATTATTAAGTACATATCTTCCACTCGTTTTACCCCACAGTTTGGTAGTTAGTATTGATGAAATACTGATGCCCTAGTAAATTCGTGGTCTTTATTACTAATAAAAAATATTTTTCTTAACAATAAACCCCTCTGCTTAACAATTACCCCAAAGTATCACCTTCCGTGAATAGTGGAAAAACTTTAGTAATTTTAAGATCATCAGGAAAAATGCCACTTTTAAAGTCTTCATTGATTATGTGAACAAGAGAACAGTCTTTAATTACTTTTGTAGGAATCTTATCAATTCCAATGGACTTTTTCTGTGAATTGCCAAGTACAGACTGCTCCAGGTAGAGTAACATTAATAACAAAGATTAAACTGATTACAAAAGAACACAATTTCTCTCATGTTTGTAGTAAGTATGGTTATATGAGATGACTTCCGTACGTACTTATAATATGATATATCTGTTGTTTTATTGCTGCAATTAGTGAAGCCATGCGCTGAGCATACAGCAGGCATCGGAACGATATTGCATATATATACATCCGAAGCTATAAAATGTACATTTCATGACGACATTCTCTAACGATACGTCATTCAGATGTTGGTGTAACGAACTCGACGTAACACGACAAAAAGCCACCACGGCCTTCGATATTTCAAAAACTTATCACGTCTCATTCACTGTAACAACATGACAAGAAGAATTAGCTGAAAATGTTTTGACTTCCGCTAAGAGAGCTGTAATCGCCCTGTCTATGTATAGTGTATAGCTCGTTGGGCACAACACAGCAGTGGCAGCTATTACAGTATAGCCACACCCCCCACCCCACCCCACCCCTAATTCGGCCACCCGCCCACGAGGATCTGTTTCACGCGTTTGAGGTCGACAGTCGCCGGAGCCATAAGGTCGACACTGCCACTCTAATCAAGAGCCCCATCGCCACTAAGCGCAAGGCTCTCAACTGCAGTGCAGTGTTCACGTCGCACTGTGTGTACCTACGAGAACTTTCAGCGGTGACCCTGTAATGTTATTGGTAAAAGCTGTTCACGATCAAGTGAGCACTTTTGAAACCAACCATAGAAAAAAGTCCCTGCCCCTACTTGCATATATCTTAACGGGAGCAATGAGTGACATGTGTCCAGTAAGGTTGGCAATGGTGTA
Source organism: Dryococelus australis (assembly GCA_029891345.1). NCBI lineage: Eukaryota > Metazoa > Arthropoda > Insecta > Phasmatodea > Phasmatidae > Dryococelus > Dryococelus australis. The sequence continues at coordinate 83,900,364 of CM057006.1, read as the reverse complement.
GGGGAATGTAGTTTCATACATTAATATCGGACGAAAAGTGTTAGGTGAACATTTGTAATCACTTAAATTATTTCACTCGATTTCTGTATTATTTAATACATCGAAGGGTAAAAATGAGTACATTTGTAAAATATTTCCTCCTCTAAAAATTTCACAGTTTCACTTGGCCGACGCATGAATAAAGTGATGAGGCCCATGGCAATATCTTAAAGCAGGGCTTTCAAAAGTGCTCATTGTACCCTGAATAGCCTATAGAAAGTCTGCAGGAAGGTCGAGTGCAGGATCCTTGAGTAATTTTGTATGGATCTGAAGCGTATATTTAGAGATGTAGGGTTTAGAAGAAGCCGATTTTAGCCATTTTTGAATGCACTGAAATGAACGCACTGAGCAGCCTTCATCTGAAGTATGTGTTGTTCTAGTAGATGAGCACATTGGACACACGTTTAATAGTTTCATTGTAAAACTACTGTAGTGTGTCAAAGACACGGCAACGCGGATTAAGCTTGCGCCAAGCGGGATTATCGATGTCTCGATGACCGCGACAGACCATAAGGCAAGTAAAATAATGAGACGAAAATCAATACTATTTTGATAGTCATTATCTTCCTCCATATTTGAGCTATTGGGTATAAGTCACTGCCAACCGTATAGCTCTTAAAAAATCATTATTTCAATTTTCACAAAGACGTTTTAATTAAAGTGTAAAAACTATTTGGATAAAATCTTATAATTAAATGTATTTACAAACGGTAACATGGAACTAAATGTGTGTTTAACAATTAATGGTAGATAATGTATAGGTTGGCTACTCTGGTAACTGCATAATGGTTTATTAAGATGCTAATTGTGCATATTTATTTCTTTTAAAAAGGCATTGTTGTTAATATCAATAACTCTTGTACCTTTTATTCTTAGGCAATCAGAATTTGAGAATTCAATAAAGCTCAACTAGTGCAGTTCCTGCAATTGTTTGCAAACATCAACTCCACCTTCTCCAGCAACGAACATCAAAACTGAAACAAAACAAGTGAACAACTCAACGCTCAGGCGCTGACAGTGCATGCCTACATAAAAATAATATATTTTATGAATGATGATGAGAATAATTAAACTTAATTTACTTGTGAGTTAAGTATATATAAACATAAAATCACATTGTTTATAAAATATAAAGCTTTCTTTATTAAAGAGCGGTATTTTCATTTTTTCATCATTGGCGACGTCATTCCACCTAATAATTTAGTGGCCCACGAAATCCCTATAGGGCTTCGACCCCCTGCGACAGACTACACAGGCGGCCCAGGGTAGCGGCCGTTGCTTGCTGTAAGTATTCTCCTGGAGTGATTGCGGGAAACCACGGAGAACTTACACCGTAAAAATTTTCCGTACATGTTCGGAAATTTTTACGAAAATGCGCAATAAATATACGGAAACGCAATACATAGTGACGAAAAACGGAGTTAGGTGCGTAAATACAAAATACCGAAAATCTTCGTATTTCCTGTAACTTAGGGTTTCGGATACGAACAATGCCGAGTCTACACGAAGCTTTCTTTGCCTGCACTGTAACCAGAAAATTGTCGTTTCTGTGACAGTTAAGGTTATCCATGTCACTAATACCTGTTCTTTCAAACATTAAAAAGTTAGCAACACTTAAAACACACTAACTGTAACAGGAACTAAATAAGTTGCTTATGTAAATAATATACAAATCCAAAAGTTATGCCTCGTATTCTACGGGAGCATTGTAGGTAAGTGGTTAGGCTCGTCAACTTGCTACTTTTTGACTCGGGTACAAATCTTTCTAGAGTATTAAAAAAATTTAACTTATTTAAATATATTTTTAATGGACAGCAGAACGCCCTCAAAATGAAAATTTAAAAAAAGTTACTAAAATGGTTTTAACTAGGAGTCCAGAAAACTAACTAATTAAGGGAGAGGTTCCGTGAATTTTACGGAAAGTCCGTTTTTTGGAAATCAATGTTCCCGCAATATTACGGAGAGTTTGCGGACACGTCTGGATACATTTTTACCACCACTTTTCCGTAAAATGGATTTTTTTTTAAAACAGTATATATCTGTATGGCCGTACCAGGAGTCGAACAGTGGCGGTCTTGGAAATGAGACAGTAAGCGTCCGTCATATTTTTTTAAGTTGCCATTCGATGTGGAGTCGTTGCAAACTCGCATTTACGACCGAAGAATGAGAGTGGTTTGCAACTCCTCGACATCTGAAATATGACCGAGACTCACTGTCTCATTTCGAAGATTGCCATTGTACTGATGTTGCCTGCCGCTACAGCGCACACTCGGTCGGTCTTGACTCGTCTAGGCAACTACGGCGCACACTCGGTCGGTCTTGACTCGTCTAGGCAACTACGGCGCACACTCGGTCGGTCCTGACTCGTCTAGGAAACTACAGCGCACACTCGGTCGGTCTTGACTCGTCTAGGCAACTACAGCGCGCACTCGGTCGGTCCTGACTCGTCTAGGCAACTACAGCGCACACTCGGTCGCTCCTGACTCGTCTAGGAAACTACAGCGCACACTCGGTCGGTCCTGACTCGTCTAGGAAACTACGGCGCACACTCGGTCGGTCTTGACTCGTCTAGGCAACTACGGTACACACTCGGTCGGTCTTGACTCGTCTAGGCAACTACGGCGCACGCGTTCCACAGCAGTATTTACTGAGGCCGTGTCCGAATTGACAGCTTCTGCTGACTAAATGATCACGTTACCCGATTTTGTATACAAAAATTGTGACGTGTTTGGTATTTTGGTATTTCGTATTTTATATCTTGAGGTTGTGAGTAAAAATACAAAATAACAAAATCAGCGCCATGTTTGTTTGAACTTTATAAACACATGCGCGAATACGTAAATAAAATTACTTTCAAAACACTTAACTGTACATAAAATACATTAGGTATGTTTAAAAAAGCAAGTAAGTGTTGTGCTTTGTGTGTGTATATATATACATATAGTAAAAAAGTTTTTAAAGGCGCTATTCCAAAAATTATTATTTTCTTATTTATTAACTTATACGTACAATTGCAGTGATGATTACATAAATATTACATCGGTTTTAAGCATTAAACTTAAATAAAAATATTTTCCGCTGTAAATGTAATAATGTGTTGCCGCGAGTGCTAAACAAGTGACTGTCGACTACGTCCGAATTCATACCTACCAAATCACGAATTTACCAAATAACGAAATAACGAAATTAGTCAAATCGGACATGGCCTTAAAAAAATTTTATGGTAAAAATGTATTAGTTGTAACGCGAAGGTTTTATTGTTTGGTAAAATAATACCATAGAAGTTACAACAGGAAAGTTAGTACAGAAATTTTGTTGGTTGAACTAATTCACTGAACAACTTCTGCAGTGATAGTAGGTATAAAAGAAAAGTAAACAATAATATTAGTAACATCCTCTGTGTTATCCAGCAAAACCTACCAAAGGCTGGCACATTCCCAGTCTTGTTATAAAGTAAGCACAACGACCTTCACAGAACTGAGGAACCAAGCTTCTAGGTAAATCTGACGTCATTACTTTAGTGCATCCAAATTCCAGATAACCAGTTGGATACATGAGTGCAATACATGGGTAATATCAGTCAAATACCATCGCGAAATGACGCTGTTTATTACGTTGTTGAGTACGTGTATAAGAAAATAATAAACTTGTTCAATAGACAATTTCAATGTGGGAAATTGTGAAATGGGGCACTTGCATTGAAAATGTTTAAATTACTATATGTGTATAACTGATGATAGTTCCCTGTCTCGGCAATTATATTCATCGTAGTCATTTGGAAAAAGGCTTAGTATACGCATGTTCATTTAATTATGCTTTGCTAATCACTCATATACTTTTTCAATCCCTACTTCACTATTCAACAGTGGTTAATTTACTATATTGAGAACTGCATGCAAAGTATTAATGTATAAATAAAATGCATGACAACATTTTACAAGCTTGCAGAGTAACATATAATTTTCGTTTTACTATGAAATTCGTAGCAAGGACTTTGCCACCAAAGCAATCATTCACCTACAGAAACAATTAAAATTTGTTTTATTTTGCGTTATAGGCAAAGCTTTGGATTTTTAATTATTAACTCAAGTAAAAACTTCGTTTCCTTAGAAGTGCAAAATATTCTATGCAATGCAGTCAGACAATGTTCTTTCCGCGGTTGTCATGGTAACAATTTGCCAACTTGGAAAACTCGTCTTAACCTAGATACAAAAACTAAGAACTTACAACGAATCAACGCGGTTCTCTTAGCGTCCTAACCACAGCCAAATTACTGCCTAAATTGCAATAAAAATATGCTGACAGGACGTATCTTCTAGGTAGTAACTTGTTAAACAAACTCAGTATTTTTGTTGCTGGTCTAGCGGATACAATATAACCAATGTATCTTTATCTCTACACTTAAACAGTTGGGTGCTGGAGTAATATTTTGAGCTACATCGCTGGAAAGTTTTTGTGAATGCAACGGTTATTCTCTGTCGCTGTTCGTCGAAAATTTGACGTTTTAAATTATTTAACATAGCACTTTCACAACCTATAAATAACTATGTAGTCTCCGATCAAAATTTTAACTAATACTTTGTACAAAATCATCCGTTTTAAAGTTTGACGTAATTATGCACATGAAAAAATTAACATGGAAACTTATTATAATATGAAAGTGGCGTATCAAATGCAAGTATCAGGAACATGTTAGTGAACATAATGACCTAAACTAACTCCTCGTTTACCTACCGAACAAACACTGATTGTCAGGCAACCTGTACAACAGATAAAAGTAGCTTGTTGTCTAGCGCTCAGGAAAATGAGTTGTATTTGAATTTTACCTAACGTCTTGGCATGCATTTGGCCTGCATTTACAATATTTCCCGCTTTATTTAGCTGTTGTATTATTCTAAATTTGCAAGAAAGTGTATTAGCAGGCCGCTAAATAATCGTAGTCTCTTGGAGTTACGACTGCCTTGGCGTGTTCCTAATGGTGCATTGTACGTATGTCAATGTACTATTCTAAATTTGCAAGAAAGTGGATTAGCAGGCCGCTAAATAATCGTAGTCTCTTGGGGTTACGACTGCCTTGGCGGGTTCCTAATGGGGCATTGTACGTATGTCAATGTACTATTCTAAATTTGCAAGAAAGTGGATTAGCAGGCCGCTAAATAATCGTAGTCTCTTGGGGTTACGACTGCCTTGGCGGGTTCCTAATGGTGCATTGTACGTATGTCAATGTACTATTCTAAATTTGCAAGAAAGTGGATTAGCAGGCCGCTAAATAATCGTAGTCTCTTGGGGTTACGACTGCCTTGGCGGGTTCCTAATGGTGCATTGTACGTATGTCAATGTTTATTCTCATGTAGTTCGTCTTCTTCCTAGTGTAATATAACAAAATGCCAAAATTGTGTTTCCAAATCTTTGTCGTCAATGTGTTAAGTTATAATGTAATCGATACACGACTATATTAAATACATATAATTTAAATCATTATCATATAAATATACATGTGTTCGTACAAGTGAGCTATGGTTGTGTGGTTAAGGCCTGTATCTTACAAGCATAATGTGGTCTGCATACACCTGCCCGCAGGCAGATGTATGCGAACATGTGCATCCATCGGAAGTATGCGGACAGTTGTATCCATCGGAAGTATGCGGACAGTTGTATGCCGCATACAAATGCTCAGCGTTCACACTTAGTTTTGTTTTCGCCTGGAATAATGGTGGACGCGGTGGCTTCCACGGATATTTGTCCAGTTATTCGTGTGATGCAGTCGAATTGTAAGTTGAAGAAGTGATATTGGACATGGGATGTATTTGAACGTGGTGGTAAGTATGTAGAGGTTTTATTAAGGGAACTTAAGTTTGAGAATGGAATAGGGTTAAGAAATGTTCTTCGCGCGACCATGTCAGACTTCGATAAAAGTTTACAGCTGGTGGGTTCAATAATTTGCAAACTTCACACCAAGTTCAGGAAAGCAGTTTCTCCTCGGATGACGCTGGCGACATGTCTTAGATTTATTGCAGGCAGAGGATTGTTTTACTAGTCTGCATTACACCTTCAAGATCTCAGAACAACTTATCTCTGCTGTTGTTCCAATTGTTTGTGGAGCGATTATTTCTACACTGAAGAACTAGATTATTGTAAGATCATTATTTTATATCTTACATATACAGTAACATTTAGTAATTGACAATGGGTTCGCTAGTTTAATTCATTTTCCCTAAATAAAGTGCCATCTTATATGATGTACAGTTAAATCATTATCTTCAAGGAAAAATTAAAAATTAATAAATTTAACTCAACTAAAGAGATTTATTTCAATAAAGTGAACATTAGAGCAATAACTGAATTTGACAATAAACGTACTTAAAGTTAAGTGATTTATCTGTTCTAAGAAAAGTTGTTCACTTTCGTATTTATTATTTTCCTGCCAAATGTTTTCCGTTGGCGCGATCTCCAACAATCTGTATTCATTGCCTATCAGCAGAACGGCTTGCGGTATGAGCATGTACAGAGGCGGATGAGATTAGTGTTCTCGTGGAAGTGAAGATGAAGGTGCAGAATGCGGTCTGTATAGAGAAGGGAGGGCGCTGTAACACAGAGATGGGAAGCTGCTGCTGGTGACTGCGAAGAAGGCTTGTTTGTTGCAGTTCTCGAGACACACAAAGAATAAGTTAATCTAGGGCTTTGTTGTGAGGTTGGCGTCGCAAGTTCACCTGCTGCAAGTTGGTGGCAAGTGTCGCCTATATGGTGTAGCGCTTCAGCTAAGTCGTCTACCGAGCGAGTTGTAACACACTGGACGTCGACAAAAAGCTGAGAGAAATTACATTCAAAGTCACGCCTGAAGGACTGCACGCAGTGTTTTACGAAGAGCAGCTGCAGTATTGGTGCGTGTATGTACACTCGTATAACACCCTTTATGTACACTCGTATAACACCTCGTCTTTGAGCAGAATATCCGGGAACAATATCAAATAAGCACCCGGCATGGTCCGAAACTATACAAGTTGGATATCCTTACTAAGTATTATAGATATATGTTTGGTGACATAGGTTCACCAGTTCAAATGTTTTAATGTTCGGGGGGAACACACACACACACACACACACAAACCTTTACACACAGACATGAAAGTGATTTCATAAGCCTATCTTTCTTTCAGGAAGTAGGCCAATGGAAATAGGCTGTCCACATGCATCTTTGAATCCTTCCCACCGTCAGTACCCCGAAAAACAAGTATTAATATATTCAAACCCAAATAAAATAACATTACAGAAAAACTGTTTTTACTATTTTAACGAAATCATAGATCACTTATAAAATGGCTTATCTGCCAATGATTTATTAACTTTATATGTATTTGATTTTTCTCGAACTATGCTTTCGTATTATGTATATAAGTAGTGCCAATATATTTCGACTTGTTCGAAATTGTGAAGCTATAGCGAACTAAGAGTGGGTTTAAGATTGACTTAACAGAAACCTTAAGCAGTGTACTTAGAATATAAACCAATGTTTTCAAGGGTTTTGGTTTATGGCTGCAGTGTGCAGATCGTGTACAGGTCGTGTGCATTCTTGGCTTGACTTAAGATATCGTTATATGTTATATCTTGAGTACAAGTCAAGACGAAGTAGCCAATCAGAGCACAGTGAGAGTTGATGTTGGCGGGAAACTGTTTTTACATCTTGGGTTTAGGTTATGTAGTATTGTGAAATTGTATGAAAGTGATTATTTTAATCCAGGGACAGTATCCTCTTAACTGGAATAGTTCATGGTCATGTTTTATTTATTGCAAGAGGTTAATGATATCGCTTTAATTAACTTAACCTTTTCAGATTTATTGATGTTAATGCCCAATTGGCTTCTCCTTCTATAAGATATCACAAGTTTTTCAAAACGATTACACAAGCAGTAACCACAAAAAATTAAACATATGTATGTCATAATCTTCATTCTTGCCCATTTTACCAGGTTATGTCGGTTACTTTCGTCTCCTACGATTTTGATTGTCTAAACTTAACAGGTGCTAGATCAATCATAAACTGCCAAACTTAGGCTATGAATCGTTAAGTAAACGTAAAATAAGTACAAGTCTTAAATATTCTGTTTTTTATCGTAAACCATAAACGGAAAGTTGACAAATAAAGCAAACAAACTTACTGTGATGCGGTACGTGACTTGTCGCGCTACCTAGCGAGGACAACTACAAACTTACTGTGATGCGGTACGTGACTTGTCGCGCAACCTAGCGAGGACAACTACAAACTTACTGTGATGCGGTACGTGACTTGTCGCGCTACCTAGCGAGGACAACTAGAACTAGGTGCAGGCGCTGTCTGCTAACCAAGTACCTGCTGTCGTCGCCAGGTTGCGTTGCTGTTACCAAGTCACCGATTATGATCCAGTACCAGTCAAGCTCGCTACGTTGGCATAGCGAGATCATGTGAACCGACCTGACTAACGCACCCATCACTATCAAAGTCACATGGTCTACAATGATTAACGAGTTTGTTTACATTTTAATATTGAAAAGCCACTTCTTTTTGTATGAATTAATTTATTTGCCTCACCAAAATATTTTCTGCTTCCATTAAAACTAGGTTATATTCCGCGTATTAGAAAATTCACTGGTGCATCCAATGATGTGCACCGGACGTTCGAAAATTAATCGTTTGGTGAGTACGGTTGAGTGTATTCATCGGTTCCACGGGCCTGAAAGTACGGTTGAACGGGTGTATCCATCGGTTCCACGGGACTGAAAGTACGGTTGAACGGGTGTATCCATCGGTTCCACGGGCCTGAAAGTACGGTTGAACGGGTGTATCCATCGGTTCCACGGGCCTGAAAGTACGGTTGAACGGGTGTATCCATCGGTTCCACGGGCCTGAAAGTACGGTTGAACGGGTGTATCCATCGGTTCCACGGGACTGAAAGTACGGTTGAACGGGTGTATCCATCGGTTCCACGGGCCTGAAAGTACGGTTGAACGGGTGTATCCATCGGTTCCACGGGCCTGAAAGTACGGTTGAACGGGTGTATCCATCGGTTCCACGGGACTGAAAGTACGGTTGAACGGGTGTATCCATCGGTTCCACGGGCCTGAAAGTACGGTTGAACGGGTGTATCCATCGGTTCCACGGGCCTGAAAGTACGGTTGAACGGGTGTATCCATCGGTTCCACGGGCCTGAAAGTACGGTTGAACGGGTGTATCCATCGGTTCCACGGGCCTGAAAGTACGGTTGAACGGGTGTATCCATCGGTTCCACGGGCCTGAAAGTACGGTTGAACGGGTGTATCCATCGGTTCCACGGGCCTGAAAGTACGGTTGAACGGGTGTATCCATCGGTTCCACGGGACTGAAAGTACGGTTGAACGGGTGTATCCATCGGTTCCACGGGCCTGAAAGTACGGTTGAACGGGTGTATCCATCGGTTCCACGGGCCTGAAAGTACGGTTGAACGGGTGTATCCATCGGTTCCACGGGCCTGAAAGTACGGTTGAACGGGTGTATCCATCGGTTCCACGGGCCTGAAAGTACGGTTGAACGGGTGTATCCATCGGTTCCACGGGACTGAAAATCCGGTGGATCTGGTGGATATGCACGAAAACATCAACGGATGAATTTCCGAACGCTTTTCCTGAAAAATAAAACTTAACATACATACAACTAGCAATTTTCAAGCTTTCCAAAACATACGATAGAGTAATAATTCGGACGTCGAGTTTTACACATGGGTGAAGAAAACTTTATAATTTTAATGTAATTGTATTAATACGTGTTTGGAAGCAGACGGAAACGCCGCCAAAAATCAACCCGAAGTTCGAAAAATGTCTCATTCGGTGTACAACGGCGCATCGACCACTGGTGGACCTATCGATGAATTTTCGAATACGCGGATGCTGTATATTAACATCTCAAAGCTCATAAACAGTGTTATTGCCTCAAACCACGTCCACTTTGTTTTTGTTATTACGTAACAATAACAGTCGGGTGTGGGGGGAACGGAGAGCGGTTACTGCGCAGCTAGTATCAGCGCTCTGCCAACACCCTCTGGACTGCAGGCCTGCTTTCAAGCGCGTGACGTCATCAGGAGTCGTCCTTTCTCCTGATGCTCTACGTCTTCAGTACACTTCCTACTGTATTTTATATTTGGATTTCTATTATTAACTTCATAATTAGCTTCTACCGAATTACTTATGCACTTTATGTTAAATTTAAACAACTGTAACGATTACAATTGACAATCAGTGCGTATAAAAATACATGAATTAAAGCTTGGTTTTTTAATATTTGGTGATCGCTTGTTAATCAGACGAAAATCCTAAAAAAGCGATTATCTTACAGATTAAATTAAAGCTGACAGTCGTGTTTAAAACGCCAATTTAATATAAATTAATACGTGGGAAACCTTTTAATTTTTTTTTTTTGTAATAAGTAGAATATTATTTTTGTTTAACTTAATGGCTCACAAAATTTCACAGTTGATCGTGTGAAACTATAAGATTCACATTGAAATATACCGTAGTTTATTTTTAATTTCAACAGGAACAACTTCTTACAACGAGATCCATGTGGCAACCCCTCATCTTGGAAATATTCAGACGAAAGTACACAAAATTAATTTCTCTGATAAACCGTGAGTATTTTTAAATATATATTTAAGGCATGATAGTTGAATTGTATGGCCCAAACAATTTTACACATTATTTATTACAGTGATTATTTATATTCTATCGTGTTAATTGTGAGACACCAATCGTTCGCTGCGGATTTTATTTGTCAGTGAGTGAATATTTTGAAAATTTCACATCACTCCTTTTTCATAAAGCTTGATTATTGAAGTGACTCAACTCAGATTGTACTCTCACCATACAAATATTTTAATACGCATATCCTAATCAAATGCAATCACCGTAATTAAAAAGTAATTAATCCAAGGGGTGGAGTCAACTATTAATTGATCCGGGTGTTACTTTTCCATGCACTCGTTTTATATTGCGAGGCAGAGCCAGTAAGCAGGGTTTACAGAATAAACTAAAGCTATCCTTAAACAAACAAACGACACACCAATTCAAGCCTTCACCACGATTCGAATCTGACCTCCTTGCATCGTAGGTTGGCGCGTATGCCAGCTGAATAATGGCGATCTGGAGATCGTCTGTCAATGAAATGGTGGTGTAAACCTCGCATAGCACTTTACCGAAGAAATGGTATTCACCAATTTGCTTACAATTTGTAACACAATCAACTGCTGCTATTATGGCAGTTTCTGCATATTTATTACCTGGCTAACTTCATTTTATTTGAACAGGCTTGCGGATATCACAGTGAAATAAACATACGGAATGAGTGTATATGTATGTATATACATAAAAATACACACACATATATAAATACATACAAGTGCACAAATACACACATGTATATACATACAAGTACACACATACACATATGTGTATATATGCATACAAGTACGCGCATACCTGTATATATGCATACAAGTAGGCCTACACACAAACCTGAATATATACATGCAAGTACACACATACACATATGTATATGCATTCAAGTACATATATACATTTTACACATGCACACATGCATGTACATAATTCATACACACTCGCACATTCAAATAAATATTCGTACACACATATACAGGCATATATAGACACAAAAATTTCTGATTATTCTCTTGAAAATAAAGCCTTATTGATTATTTCGGGCCGAAAATTGGAGTTGGTATAAAAACTGGCAGATCAACCATAACTTTCCAAATTAACTACAATAAATTCTATATTATAAACAAAGGTGGGTAATCTACTGGAATATTTTTACCCTGCTTTCCGAAGGAAAGATAGGCTTATGCATTCACCTGGTTGTCTTATAACTTTTAAACCCGACAATCGAATTTAACCAACTAGGTCCAAATTATAGTATTTAGTAAGGACATCAGACTTACAGTTTTCACTCACGCCAGGTATTTATTTTAAAATTGGCGGCGATTTTGAAATTAATACCACTGTGTCCTATTTAAACGAAATTTGAAACATTGACAGTGTATTATAACGCATTGCCTATTGAAAGCGGTAATGGAAAAAATAAAGCTTTTTCGTTATATCTCGGGAACAATTTAACCGATTTAAACTAAATTTGGTATGTTGACAGTGCTTGAAGTATGCATTGAATGAATTTTGATAATGTTATCATCCAACCATTTTGGACGATAGTGCAATATTAAAAATAAAGCATTTATGTTATATATCCGTAACTATACAACCTATTCCTTCCAGATGGCAATGTGAGTTGATAGGCCATGTTTCAAGAAGATCAGGCGCTTATTTTCAGAATAGTACCCTTGTACACATTTTAGCATAATATGCTATATCTACGAAACAATGTAACCAGTTCCAACCTAACTTTGTACGCTGACAGTGCAAGCATAAAACGAACGAATAAATAAAATCACTTGTCCGCCATTTTGGAAGATAGCGCCATATGAAAAATTAAGTTTTCGTGTCCTATCTTGGGAAACTACTAACTGATACCGACCAAATTCAGGCGACAACTTATACTTTTGCAGTCCATCTGAAATTATATGACTTAAAAGGTAGTCAAATATTTTCGAAAATCACAACAATGTAAATATATTGTCAGTATATCACATTTCACAAGCAATTTCAACCGACTTAATACGTTACAGTATCTATGACGAACCTATAATGTGCCAATAAATCTCCGTTTTGTTCTCTAGTAATGAAGATACTACCACGTGATAAAATGGATCTTTTTTTGTCATGTGTTGGGGTTTAATCAAGAGATTAGAAGTAGGTCTACTACAGTAGGCCTGTAGTATAAAGTGTGTCTGGCTTTATTTACAGCATGGCTGCAAATTAAATAATTGAGATAAGTTGAATATTTCTATTAAACAATTTCACCAATTCCAATTAAATAATTGAGATAAGTTGATCATTTCTATTAAACAATTTCACCAATTCCAATTAAATAATTGAGATAAGTTGATCATTTCTATTAAACAATTTCACCAATTCCAATTACATTTTGTATAGGCCTACTGAGAGTACCCATTAGAAGCGTCAATATGCTTATAGATATCATCTTTTTCCGCATTTCTGTGAGAAAGTGCCAGATGATAAAATTAATATATATTATGACATATCTCGGTAACCAAACATCTAATTCCCACCAAATTTTTCACATCAGTAGAACTACAGTGGGACTGTAAACTGACATATTTCATTATTTATTAGAAAAATTAGATATGCCTGTACAAAGCCTGTTTTCGGAATGTTTTGTACGACAGCGCAAAATGAGAAACGAAAGCTTTCATGCCATATCTCAGGATTCGGTCAAGCTATTTCCACCACATTAACACACTAGTGGTGTCATGGCAGGCCATGAAAACTTGCATGGTTTAAGTAACTCACACACTTTCTTTCAAAATTATGTCGCTGTGAATATTTGAATTTTATAATCCTAGTCTACCATAACTTCTAAACTCATTACTATCGAACCTGATGTTTCGAATCCTACCTCCGTGATGTATCTGGTAGCACGCCAACTTACGGCACGAGAAGTTCTGTTTTCGAGTCCCAGGTAGAGCACATGTGCATTTCTAATAGTCTCACTAGTATTGCATTTGTAATGACATAGCTATCAACGACACTTCAACACCTACCTGCTATTTAAAGTTTTAATAGCTTCATCAAAATTATTTGCATCCATAGAAACAAAAGTAGACTCATTAGTAATATTGACAAACTTCTTGCCTGATATTGATTTAACAGTTCTGGATAGAAATAGTAAAAAAAAAAAAAAAAAAGAAGCTTAGAGATATAAGTCAAATATATTATAATGCTACAATTTATAACCGTTTGTTTATACACCTGGCCCTGCTATTGAAAAAAATTATAACATCTAAAAATTATAGATTAATTCAATTTACCTAACAGGAATTAACAGTTAAACTCATTTTCCTCTAAAATGAGCAATTATAAAAAAAAAAATTCACACACAGTAAAAAGTATGATTTAAACTAAAAATCGTTATCCTACTTTGAACCTGGTTGTAACACTTATGTTAATTTAATATAAAATAAAATTATACTATTGAATATCCTGTAGAAGACCCGCCACAGAAATTATTAATGCAGAAACAGAACATGTAACAATATCGCGCTAAAGATAAAATAGTTGCAATGCACAATGAAATATTAAACTGTAGCTCGTGACCAAGTATCCTGACGTGTAGAGAATACCAGAATAAAATAAGCTCATAAACGTAAAACCTGTGGAAGAAAAATAATTTTTTTAAAAATCAAACATATGTTGGCATTAAAAAACGCATACAAATTAAAAATTTGCTGCGTATGTAAATGTCACAGGAAATTTGTTTACTGTAAACGTTTGCACGCTATATTTCAATTATATTTTTAACGGACCCACTACGGTATCGATTTACAATGTTTGTTAATAGCAAGAGTATCTACGAAGCGCCACTATTTAAGAAACTTGAAGAATGTTTCATTTATTTTAACACGATTATCTTCCGTAATATGTAGGATTGTAACTTCATTGAAGCTGACTACTGTAAATGCTTTGATTATAGATGTACTGAATAATTAGTTATTATCTCGACCGGTATTTTGGCTATAGCAGTCTAGGGCGGGTTTAATAATGATTGAACTATCTACGCATTTTCAGGCTATAACAAAAACATATATTTAACCCGTTTTTGGAACTATTTTACTAACGCGTCCTTAAATGTAAACCTCTTCATTATTCGAAATGTTCGACACATAATGATATTCTGATTGCTTAGCTCCCGACATCTTCCACGCAGTAGCAGGCATCGCTTATCTTTACGTGCGTTCATTTTCCGCCGTCTTTACAGAGAAAATCAAACCAAGAGGACTTCAAACATCAGTCATTCAGTTTTGTAATTATATTAAGTTCGTCGCCATCACATTGTGCTAAACGGCTAATACAAAATCTTATTTCATCTGACCAGGCTTCTGCGTATTTCGACAAATTACTGTTTTGTAGACCATATTTTAACGGTGAAATATGGTGACAAAATAGGAAATAACTGGAATAGCCGGCAACGTATATAGAAATAATATACAGTAAACTTACTTTAGAAGAATCTGACAATTAGAAGTTGGTGCGAGGAATTTCACGCAACCATAATTGATGCCTTTCTCCGTTTTTTGGAAAACCAGGTGCACGAACTCGCGGACCGTTCTCGTAATTCCCATTGCAATCGGTGACACAGCAGCGATGCGCCATGTTGCCGATGGAAATAGGTAGACAGACACCCGCACATGTTGGAATATTACCTCTAACTTGGAAGTCATCCCAAGAACTGGCAGCTATCGCGCCAGAGGCGAGGGAGGAAACGCGTGTTAAAATGTGGACTCTGGCAGTGAGCGACTAGGACCAGTCTTGCCGATGTCACACGCCACCCTCTGTTTTGAGAGCAGCCCTGAAGTCCAGAGGCTGTTTGTTGGCTCTGCTCACTTTCCATTTACGAGAGAGATCCTTAGAACTTATATCCGCTACCAGCTCATAACAGTAGAAAGTTGTAGGCGCATTTAGTGTGCAAGTCTTTTGTAAACGCCTTCTAATCTTTGCATTTTTTTTTTATTATAAACCATAAAAACGATCCATTGTTTCCTTTGAAAACCAACAATTTAGTCACAGAAAATAAAATAACCAACAGTTCCCAATTTCTTATGTACACAGCAAATCCCTTGCTTATAATTATATTAGTTTGCTGACGTTTCATTAAGAAAGGTTACAAAATCGAATACGAAACCGCCTTTTTGGGTCATTAATTTAGTTCATATTACCGAATCCTGTAAAGTATAAGTACTCTATATGCACTACAAATACTTCAAGCATGTGCGTTTCCGAGCATAGTAGCTGACATCTGGGGACGGAAATGTATATATTATTACTAGCTTATCCGTGCGACTTCGTTCACCCACTATTGGGTTCTCTACCCACAGAGTTACTGCGGCCCGATTATTGGGTTCTCTAGCCCCTGTGATTCTGTGTCACCCTTATTGGGTTCTCTAGCCACTGAGCTACTGTGGCCCACTTGATGTATATCTACCCACTGGGTCACTGCGGCCCCACTTAGAATAACTCTAGCCACTGCGGCTTTTTGGAAGGAAATGTTTACAGCCCATAGACAAAAACTAAGGGAGAAATGGCGAGATTTTTTAACGGTGTTTTCTTTATGCAGTAATCAATCCTAAGAAAATCTTAATCCAATACCTATTTACAATAAACATTTTCCTGAAGAAATGCGATATTTTCCTGGAATAAAAAGTAGCCTATGTCACTCTCCGAACCTTCAACTATATCTGTGCAAAAAGTCACGTAGATCCCTTGCTCCGTTTTGTCGTGAAAGAAGGATAAACCAACACACTTTCGCATTTATATAATAGTGAGGATTACTGTGATAAACTGTTTCTGGAGTTATTACCCAGAGAGCGATATGTAATGTTTATTAAAATATCCGGAATTTCTTTTGGTGGAGGGGGGAGGGTTGTGACCCAAATTGAATCAAAGGAAGTTTAATAAAAAAAGGGGGGGAGGAGAGAGAAAAGTTGTTCTCAAAACGTTTGCTTTGGGAACAGAGAGGTGAGAGAATAGGCTAGGTGAAACAAATTTCATAATCGTTCAATTGTTTTGGGTGGGGGAGAAGATTATAAAATTGTTATACAAATGAAGGGCAAAATTATTCTAACCGGATCTCGAAAGAATCATAACATTCCTCTTATCCTACATCAGTGTTACATTTAAACCAAAACAATCCACTACAGTGTTTGCAGATCACTGAATATTTGGGTCCAATATTTTCCTACGAATGAATTTTGACTTCGTGCAACTTTTAAGACATTCAAATAAAATTATGTGTATTATGAGAGCGTTTCAAAATATTTCTATATAGGAATTAGGTATCAACCATTCGGAACAATTTTTAAGCTTTGATGCCGTCGAAAATCCGTTTCCTATTCATTTCCCAATTTTAGTATGTAATTAAAGCAATTTCATTTCAAACTCTTACCAATAATTTTTTGCCATGTCTCCCTGCTGAATATTATACTGTACGTGCTCCTAGAAGGCTAGGTTATTTACCCTGTGTTTGACCGGCAGAGGGTGATTCCTTGTGTCATAGTGTATGGGGTTGGTGGATACCCCTCATTTAATGGAATTGCCATAGAGTGAAAACACGATATTAACGAGTACCAAAGGTGAGCAAAATATTACTTCACCCACTATTGTATTAGGAGATAAAACAATGATACGTCATCTCATCTGCATTTATTTATATGGGAATATATTCATTTCCCCTCTCTCGTAGTTAAGACTTGTTACTTCAGATAATAATGTTAAAGCCGTTATTTTCCATCGCATCATACATTAAAACCTTACCTCGAGAACTTACTCGCGCTATAGGCCTACTTTTGTCATTAGAACTTACCTAGGATATCCATATAATCAGTAAATTAACTAATGATTCTTTCCCCAGTAATAAACATGTCTTCGTAAAACCTTACCTCGAGAACTTACTCACTCTATAGGCCTACTTTTGTCATTAGAACTTACCTAGGATATCCATATAATCAGTAAATTAACTAATGATTCTTTCCCCAGTAATAAACATGTCTTCGGGAAACTTTCCATACTCCCATCATTCAGGATGTCGATATGAAAACCGCGACATGCGATAATAGTTCAGCATCATCAGTAAACCCAAAAAATGAGATTTTAAATCTGAAATTAGTGATTATTAATTTTTGTCGAGATACATATTCAAATGGAAAAGAAAAACGTATAATTATAATTTTTCAACACACAAAATTATCCTGAAGTATCTACTTCATCTATTTATATTAATTTCCTTATCACTGTGTAAAACAATGTTTCATACCAAGTGGCTCCTTAGAGCAGGCCTAGCAGACAGGATGGATAGCATTTACAAGTTGAATAAATTAAGACATGTCTCTCAGATTTCACGATATCGCCAACAAACAAAAAATTACTTTGTCTATGCACGGTTTAAAAAAAATTTCTACATTTTATGGAAAAGTGGTGGTAAAAATTTATCCAGAGGTGTCCGTAAACTCCCCGTAAAATTACGGACACGTTGATTTTCAAAAATGGACTTTCCGTAAAATTAACGGAAGCTCTCCGTTAAATCCATTGTTAGTTTTCTGTAATTATAGATGAAATAATTTTTAATATATGTTTTAATTTAATTTTCATAATGTGGGTGTTCTACTGTGTATAAAAATATAATCAAAAAAGTGGAAAATGTTTTATACTTAAGTAATATTTGAACCCAAGTCAGAACATTGCTAGTTCACGACCCTAACCACTTACCTACAATGATTACATGATGAATCTGGTGTAACTTTTCCATTTCTATAGTAATTACATCAGTAAATATTTAAATTTATTTCAAAGTTAGTGTATTTTCAGTGTTACTAAGTGTTACATACTCCTGTTGCTACATTTAGTGTTTGAAAGTACATATCTTGGGGACATGGATGATCATAACGGTCGCAGAAACATTAATTTTCTGGTTACAGTGGCAAAGAATGCTTCGTACCGGAAACCCGGAGTAATGGGAAATACTCAGATTTTCCGTATTTTTTATTTGCGCACCTAATTCCATCTTTTGTAATTAGTGATTGCGTTTCCGTATATTTACCGTGCATTTTTGTAAAACTTTCCTTAAATATAGAGAAAATTTTGACAGCACAGGAAAATTGTGGCCAAGTTAAGTTTTGTAGATAAAACTAAGACACAACAACACAATCTGTTTTTAATTTACTTTTACTTGCTTCCTTGCAGCTTGATTCTTCTCCTTAAAATATAAAAAAGTGTTTTTGTTTGACAGCGATGCTGTGAAAGGTATTTGAGACATGTCTATAAAACAATTAACGTGTCAAACACTGTACTTTCATGAGGCCGGCCTCACAAGACATAATACATTATTTCGTGTAATTCAACTACAGTTCAAACATTCCCATTTCTCGTCTAAAAGTGACTATAGGCTGTTCACGGTAAAATGAGCACTTTTGAAAGCCCTGATTAAAATCTACTTGTATACACGTTGTGCATTCTTCCGCCTTATGTAAGATTAACAATGCCATGAGCCTCACCACTTTATTCATGCGTCGGGGAAATTAAACTGTGAAATTATTAAGAAAATATATACTTACAAATCTGCTCATTTTTACACTGTGGTCCATTAAAAAAAAAAACAGAAATTGGAAGAAATAATTTTAAGTTATCACGATTGGTTACCTAATACTTTTTATTCGGCGTTAAGATATGTAACCACTTCCCACCCATCGTTACCAACTCTACTGGGCGAATGTCCGTCCGTGTGGCCTTTAAAATATACGCCTGCAGGGGCAGTGACATTTTTCTAAGATTCTTTTCTAAAGTTGATCGTGAACAGTCTTTATAAACATGTACAATAGTCATATCTAACTGGAACACTATATTTTACTGTTACTAAATACATTCGTCTTCGCCTCGTTAAAACTGGTACGCACGCCAATTCCATCGTTAGTGCTGTGGTCTGGAAGCGTCCAATACACAGATTAATAGCGATAGAAATACGTAGCGAAAATAGTAGTTAACGGATTTATGGATGGTTTAGTGGGCGAGAGAACGAAGGCATCCGTATTTAATGGGCATCAGTTACAATTTAATAAATATAATCTGTATTTCTGTTATGTGCATAGACTTATTAGCATCTTCATATAACGCGTGAAGACTGATAAGGTCTGTAGTAAGGATGATAAACTTCATTCTAGTTGCAGGCCTGTAGGGGAAGACATCTACCGTGCGGCTGTTAGCAACAGTTACGCCTGAGATATACGCAACCATTCAGCCATCACAGTCAGCTTGGTGGATGGTAACCAGGCGGAAGTATTTGGCTAATTTATTCTTCCATGCCACCGACCTCGCACGGGTAGGTGTGCAGTGATGCAAACCTCAAACATGTTAACCTAGTTATCAATTAAGGCTGTTCCCAACTAACAGCCATTCTGCATTCAGGCAAAGGAATTTTCAGCCGAAAAAAAATATATAGAATGTTCCCAAACACATTTTTTTTGGAACCGAGAAATATGTTTTCACCGTGAACTGCTACCGTAAATCAAATCCATCATATTTAATTCATTGCATATAAAAAATTCAACTCATGTAGAAAATGCATGTTAACTAACTTAGCTTCGCCCTTATTCGTCTCCTCTGACACGCGAAGTTTCCGCGAGTTAGGAAAAGTTCCGTATTTTATAAGTATAGAAATAAGTTCTCTTCCTGTTGTTGTGGACAACTTCACGTACATTAGAGTTACATAAAAACCAAAATTATGTTAAATGTGGGGAAAACTTAACTGAGTACAACACCTGTAAGGCCGCGGTTACACGGCCTGCTGGCAGAACTACTTCACTAACACAAGTTCAGTTATTGAAGAGGTTACATTACCTTCGAACGAGTTCCGCCCGCAGTTGTTTCTCCTTCAAAGTGAACAGTTTTCATACGTAGTTTCGAACGACTTCTCTTCTCTGCTGCGCTCCTATTGGCTGCTTCGAAGTAAATAAGCAGTGTGAAAAAATATTGCTGAATTTCACGGGAATTCCTGCACTTGTTAAATTCACTTAAGTTTAAGGTTGAATGTACTAATAACCACCCATTATTCAACTACAATATAATTATCATAGCAATTAAAAACATCAATAGCGATATATGTTTGAGGCTATTATAATTAAATATCATATATTTTAAGTTCCATTTTTGTTGAGGTTAGAATTTCCATTGATTTTATTCTGCTTTGGGTGAGTGACCGCGAAAACACGTTCTTTTTTATAACTTGTTCAGACATAGCTATCGAATGTATTTAGCTACATGTGTTTAACAGCACTCGTGAAACCACAGCCTTAATCACATTTAACTTATCTCGTAAACTATTGGTAGTTTTTCTGGGCCCTGCTGTGTTTTTTTTTTTCCAAACTGCTAGGTTTTATATTTTAATTACATTTTTTTTTTGAGAAAATGTCCATCTGAATTAAAATTAAGTGACTTATTGGAAAGAATACTAAGAGATCAAATCCTTTATAAGACAATATTTTATTAATTATAAAACTGTCTGTAACCATAAAGCGTTTATCTACTAAATAAACAATAAAATCTTCCAAAACTCTGAAAAAAATTTATAACTCACTTTTTTCAGCAAATTATGTTTAATGTTTTATTATTTTGGTAAACGTACTTGGATTATTTATTGGTTCGTGATGTAGTAACAGTATCACTATATATTAGTAAAAACTGAGTTACTTTTCTTTATTTCCCGTTCTTTCCACTGACTAATGGGAGTTCAATTTCCAAATTTATAAATTCCTTAATTAATAGCCAAATAAACCATTTGAGAACTACTAAGACTTAGAGAAGAAACAGTTGGGTTAATGATTTTAAACTGAAATCACATTAACAAACTATTACTACGTCGGTATTGCACATATTTTTAACACTTTAGCAAGGCACATATTTACTGTCACTGAAGACAAGGCTGAAGTGAGCTGCCTATATTCTCCACTACACCAATATAAGTTGTGTTGGTCTATGTACTTCTACTTACCTTCTTCCCATTGGTCCTGGCCACACAAGACACGCCTACTGTACTCTGGTACGCCAATGGAAAGTTAGGCCCTTCGAACCTACACCCTCCGTCCCTCGAGCCTTAAATTGTAATTCATACATATTATGCCTTACATCTCAATTTGTGAGTGTTAAGTCAACTCGCAATTAATAAATATATCATTAATTAACCATAATGTTTTGAAACAGCATGTCGGGATGTGCGAGTGAGCGCCGATCAGTGCTATCGAGCACATGCCGGAGTTCCCAAACAACGCTGTACCATAAATACAATTTCCTACGATGACCTGTTTCACCGACTGTGGCCTAGCCCACGGATTCCGCATGCATTTCCCGTGGTATAATAATATTAAACATCATCAAATGCACTAAAAAACACTGTTGCTATCCTAATGTTACAACAATAACACAAACTATCTCTCTAGCAGTATTTTCGAACGAATGGAATCAAGGAAGTGGTCAAATAAACCTATATACATTTTATTAAACTAAATATTTTGTTGACGTCTAATTTCTTTTCGTAAAACACTGATATTTTTTTTTTACTCAAACGTCAATTTTTTTAATGATTGGCATTAAGTTTGTATTTTTTCAAGTTTTGTTTGTTCAACAAAATATTTTCCTTTGGCAACAAAACATATTTTCGGCCATATACAAACAAATATATTGCTGGCTGTAACAAGCCTTTCTCTCAGTGCAGGCGTCATTCGACAACAGCGAGCGGCGAACGTTCTAGAACTGAATTTTGCTACATTCGTCAGGCATCTTAGGCATTTTCTCGGGTTACTTAGCTAAACTCCGCGGGTTTTTTGTGTTATCTTCGTCCATTAAATTCTTTACGTCGTATTATGCTACATACAGCAGAGGTTTTGAAATGCTGTACGTTGGGAATAAAAGTTTATTACAGGTCTAGCGTGGTGTGACGTGACACAGCTGAGCCTCCTGTATCACGCCGGACACCCTTCATGAGGGCTGAACATCCCTGTAATTGAGTCTTGACAATTCCAGCTCCTTTAACAAGAGTGAGACTACAGCAGCCTCCCAACAATACATCCTGAATGTCGCCGAGATTATCCACCTGTACCCAGGTCTCTACCCTGTAGACAGAAATTAGGAGGGTGAATACTGCTGTGAGCCCGCTTTAAGGTGGATCAGTCTCCGCCATCTTGGATTTTAACCAATTTTGCTACAAGTTCCATTTAGGAACATTTAATGAAATTTTTCCCACGACATGACGTAAATAATAGCTCCTTAAGCTTACTCAAACTACGACATCTCTGTAGAATATATTATTTCCTGACTAGTAATTATAGGCAATAAATAAATAATTTTTTATTGCTTTCGGTCACAGGAACGACCCTGGCAACAGTATTCTAGCAATACGCGTTTTATAAAATGTGAAATGTAGTTTACTACGCTTTGTCGACACCCAAAATGAAATACAATATCTGTGATGCAATTTACAGCGAAAATTACGAAAATCTAAGATGGCGGGGACTGATTCCCCTTAAGCCAACAGGTCACGCATTTATAAATGGTTGAAGTAGTCAAGTAAGGTTAATACTTTTTATACAAACTCTAGGTTTATTATATCTTTCAATGATACATTCAAGCAATCATAATACTTTACGATTTTTTTAATTATATTTATTTGTTGCAATTTCCCACGAACAACCCTGTTCATAAAGGGGAAATAGGTACACAAAAAATACGTAATGGCAGTTTTTGATTGCATACATAGTAACATAGAATACATACACAAATAAAACACAGTTAAACACGATAAAGGAGTTAAAGTAGGCATTTCAGAAATACAGTACAATTACATTTTCCTTCAGTAGAAAGAGAAAGATTGATTACAATTTCAATTAAAACAAAATTATTTGATAATAGGGGAGAAATTATTCAATAACCTTTTTTTTAATGGTGCTCTTATTAATTACAATAACAAAAATAGCAAGTGAGATGGCATACCAAAAAAATGGCAGTTAGTAATGCATAAGTACTTAAGTAACATACAAAAACATACAATAACATACACTATGAAGGAGATTATAATATACCTTTCAAAACATACAATACAAATACATTTGACATAACATAAATGAAAAGATTGACTACAGTTGCAAAAAAAGAATTATTTGATATCAGGTGATAAATTATTTAAAAAAATATTTTAAGTCATTGTGCTGCTATATATTGCAATAAGAACAAATTATTATAATACAAATACAGAAGGGAAAAATTAAGTTTTCATAAATATTCACTCAACATTTTGTACCCATCCCATAATAATTATATTAGTTTTGTTTTGAATTTTAATTGGCTGATATAAGACGTTACAGTTTTTGGCAGTTTGTAAGATTTTTGGAGTGTCAGGAAACGGAAAGTCTTGTATCGATATTTAACAGATGATATACTTGGTAGTTCCATATTTTTTGCACGTCTGGTGTAGTGCTGGTGGATTGTCTCTCTTGATGTGAATTTTAGATTGCTCAAAGTGAGGTTATCATTAATTTATTTTAATAATATGAGGAAGTGCATTTCTGCGCATGATTTTATGTGCATAATGCTTGTTTCTATGTATAACTTATTTGTATTAGTATTAGGAGGAAATTTGAAAACATTTCTTATTGCTCTATTTTGTAATTATTCTAATTCATGCAGTTGGTTTTTACTACAGTTTATCCATACTATATTAAGGTAACATAAATGGGAATGTATAAGGCTGTAATAAAGTTGTAGTCTACATGTATGTGGCACAAAATCTCTTGATGTATAGAGTGCTCCTATGGCTGGGGTTATTTTCTTTGCAATATACTTCGTATGATCCTGCCATTGTAATGTTTCATTTATGATGAGACCTAAATACTTAACTTTGGAGACTCTTTCAATATTTTTATTATTAACTGACAATACATACTCTGAGGTTGTCTTTTTCTTAGGTTTATTAAATATCATATAGTTTGTTTTATTCTCATTAAGTGACATTTTATTTTTTTTGCAGCCAATTAGTTATGATATTTATATCCTCTTGCATATACTCCATTATTTTTCCAATGTCTGTTCCTTCATATAGTATTGCTGTATCATCCGCGTATAAGTTGAGGCACCCTTTGAGATTGATTGTTGCCAAGTCATTTAAATACACCAAGAATAAAGTTGGCCCTAGTACCGAGCCCTAGGGAACGTCACATGTGATTGCTAATTCAGTACTTTCAGAGTCCCCTAGACACACATACAGTTTCCTTCCACTCAGGTAACTGGTAACCAATATAAAGCTTTCCCCCTTATCCCAGCCATTTCTAATTTGTAAAGTAAAATTTTGTGATTTACTGTATCAAAAGCTTTTCGAAGATCAATAAATAGGCATACAGTTACTTTCTTTTTATCGATAATTTCTGTTATTTGAGAGATGAAATCTAAAGTGGCTGTCTCAGTATTTGATCCTTCTCTGAACTCATATTGTTCATTGTACCAAAATTGAGGTTTATTAAGGAAGTCAACCAAACGCTTTTGTACTACTTTTTCAAATGGCTTTGAGAGGGATGGCAAAATTGAAACTGGCCTATAGTTAGATGGGTTTAACTGATCTCCAGTCTTATATATAGGCACAACTCTAGCTATCTTTAGTGGCAAGTTACAAACACAGACAAAATGTCGCACAACACACAAGAGAACACAGTAATGACACGAGCACAGTCTAAGCTACCTGTAGCTAGTAAATCAAGTACGAGCCCGGAAGGAAGTGCCGCGGACACGCATCCGGACATCGGGGAACCGAACCACACAAACACGACAGAAGACAGGCGACTGGAGGACATCGCTAGCCCAAACACAACAGAAGACAGGCGACTGGAGGACATCACTAGCCCAAACACAACAGAAGACAGGCGACTGGAGGACATCGCTAGCCCAAACACAACAGAAGACAGGCGACTGGAGGACATCGCTAGCCCAAACACAACAGAAGACAGGCGACTGGAGGACATCGCTAGCCCAAACACAACAGAAGACAGGCGACTGGAGGACATCACTAGCCCAAACACAACAGAAGACAGGCAACTGGAGGACATCGCTAGCCCAAACACGACAGAAGACAGGCGACTGGAGGACATCGCTAGCCCAAACACAACAGAAGACAGGCAACTGGAGGACATCGCTAGCCCAAACACGACAGAAGACAGGCGACTGGAGGACATCGCTAGCCCAAACACAACAGAAGACAGGCGACTGGAGGACATCGCTAGCCCAAACACGAGTGTAAGCGAGGCCAGTCAGTCCCTGTCTGAAGGCGACGACAGCACTGTGGGGTCTGTGAACGTCACCAGCGGGTCAACCGATGGTGGGGGAAGCAGACGGAGCAGTGTCTCGTCCCAACACTCTCACAACTCTGACATTATAAGTAACGCTTCTTCTCCTCAGGGCCTTGACGAGGAGGAGTTCCCTTTCCCCAGAAAAACTGCAAAACACCCAGAAATGACGGAGGAAGGAAACAAATTTCTGAAAATACAGGTTCGAATTCCGTGACGAGGAGGGCGCAGAGTGAAGGGAAGAGAGCTGCCCCTCTTGACAAAACCCACCAAACATACAGAGATACAGGCCTGTGCCTATAATAATTCCAGACGGCAGGTCACTTAAAACAGTGGCTAAACTGCTCTACCAAAGAAATATTAGCTTTCGTAATACTCTCACACGGAGGCGAGA